>CM019068.1:96074844-96450909 GCA_009667805.1 Leptobrachium leishanense | reverse complement strand
AATTAGTATGGGTATGCAAATTGTGACTGTTGTACTTCAGCATAAATAGTGGCGTTGTTCATTAAAAGAGCCAGTTCATCTGAGTGTTTGATACATACAGCTCCGTCTGGTGTTGTCATTTCATGCCAGCTATATATCACCACCGCCCAGGAACGGGTCACTCTAACTCCGCAGCAGAACATCGATTCGCCGCGCCGTTGCGCCACCTTGAATTGGTTTCTCGGGATACCGCAACCACCCGAATCGGGACCTCGACGCAGCGCCGTGCCTGCATCTTCAAGGAGACTCTACCGAACCGCGGTTCGCCACGCAGACCGTCTCCAGCCTTTCAATGGTCAGTAGATCCGCTGCCCGAGACGCCGAGTGCCGTGCCACTCGGTAGTCGGGTGGATTTCCACCGTGGGTGCCCCATCTACTCTCCAGATCTCCACCGCCACGTGGTCTTCTATCCAAGCCGCTCGAGACGCCGGGTGCCGTGCCACTCGGTAGTCAGGCTTGGCAACACCAAAGAGGGGGTCAGATAGAGCAGGACCGCAGGCGGATACCCCATTCCGCCACATAGGAGATATTTTAGGAGACGCAGAACAAGTTTAGTGATTTTTTTGGCTAAATTATTGTGAAACTTATGCAGGCTTTGGATGAAAGTAACAATAGGTGCTTTAAAATTGGGCCTTTAGAGTCGGCAACAGTGCCGTCACACAGTAACCCCTCTGAGGGTATGAATCTGGTACAGGCATCAGTGGCAGTGCACCCAAATATTGTGCCTTTGGTGGCAGGCCAGCAAGTGCCATCATACAGTAACCCCTCTGTGGTATTGTGGAAGAGTGCAGCAGTGGACCATGCGGTCCTATATTAAAAAGATGTGAATCTGGTACAGGCGTCAGTGGCAGTGCACCCAAATATTGTGCCTTTGGTGGCAGGCCAGCAAGTGCCATAATACAGTAACCCCTCTGTGGTATTGTGGAAGAGTGCAGAGGTGGACCATGCGGTCCTATATTAAAAAGATATGAATCTGGTAAAGGCGTCAGTGCACCCAAATATTGTGCCTTTGGTGGCAGGCCAGCAAGTGCCATCATAAAGTAACCCCTCTGTGGTATTGTGGAAGAGTACAGGGGTGGATCATGCTGTCCTATATTAAAAAGATATGAATCCGGTAAAGGTGTCAGTGCTAGGGATGAGCCGAACACCCCCGAGTTCGGTTCGCATTCGAACTCGAACTTTTCAAAAGTTCGAATTCGAACTCATACTCGAACTCAATACGAGTCAATGGGACTCAAAATTCGAGTTTTAGAGTGCCTTCCAAGAGGGCATATATGCTATATATTTGCCATAAAAGGTGTATGGGGGTCCGGGTAGTGCCCTGGGGGACAGGAAACAAGGACAAAAAGTTAAAAAAAAGTTTTTAAAGGGACAGTGAGTTTTCCATGAAATAAGGGTTAAAAATAAAAAACAAAAAATTCCTTTAAATATCGTGCCTAGGAGGTCCCCATAACCTGCCAGTGAAGTGGCGGATTTCTAGGATGTATAGAAACATTTAAAAACAATGTCCGGGTCCGGGTAGTGCCCTGGGGGACAGGAAACAAGGATAAAAAGTTTTAAAAAATAAATTTTTGACCCCTTCACTGCTGACGACGTGTGGGACACATCCTCAGTTACTCCTGCTGTATGCTGAGGAGGACGTGTCCCACACGTCATCAGCTTTGCGGGACCCCCGGCGGAGATACTCACCTCTCTGTCCAGGGTCCCATGGCGATCTGACTTCAGCGTCCTCAGATGCTGAAGTCAAGCTCCTCCCGACGTAAATGACGACATAGCGCCATGCGCGATGACGTCATTTCCAGGCGAACCCCCGGCAATGACGGGAGATCGCCTGGAAGGGAGGGGGGATCCATTCGCACAAAAAAAGTCAGGCACCTCTTAAAAGCAGAGAGTCTACACTTTTAAGCAGTGAATGTCTTTAACCCCTTAGGCACGGGCCTTAGCCTAGCTCCGGTGGGGGCCTCCATATTGGATCGCGGCTCCACTCCCGGGTCCCCCCTCACTGCCTAGCGTGATGACGTCAGATAGCCGGGGAAACCCTAGCTGCCCGGAATCGACTAGTGGAGATAGTGTGTTCATTTGAGGGTTCACAGAGATGCTGTGAGGTTGTGTATAGAGATGTTGTGAGGCTGTGTATAGAGATGCTGATGGGGTTATGTATAGAGATGCTGTGAGGCTGTGTATAGAGATGCTGTGTGGCTGTGTATGGAGATGCTAATGGGGTTGTGTATAGATATGCTGTTTGTGTATAGAGATGCTGATGGGGTTGTGTATAGAGATGCTGTTTGTGTATAGAGATTGTGTGAGGCTGTGTATAGAGATGCTGTGTGGCTGTGTTTAGAGATGCTGATGGGGTTGGGTATAGAGATGCCGTGTATAGAGATGTTGATGGGGTTGTGTATAGAGATGCTGATGGGGTTGTGTATAGAGATGCTGTGAGGCTGTGTTTAGAGATGCTGATGGGGTTGTGTATAGAGATGCTGTGAGGCTGTGTATAGAGATGCTGTGAGGTTGTGTTTAGAGATGCTGATGGGGTTGTGTATAGAGATGCTGTGTGGCTGTGTATAGAGATGCTGATGGGGTTGTGTATAGAGATGTTGTTTGTGTATTGAGATGCTGATGGGGTTGTGTATAGAGATGCTGTTTGTGTATAGAGATGCTGATGGGGTTGTGTATAGAGATGCTGTGAGGTTGTGTTTAGAGATGCTGATGGGGTTGTGTATAGAGATGCTGTGAGGCTGTGTATAGAGATGCTGTGAGGTTGTGTTTAGAGATGCTGATGGGGTTGTGTATAGAGATGCAGTGAGGCTGTGTATAGAGATGCTGTGAGGCTGTGTTTAGAGATGCTGATGGGTTTTGTATAGAGATGCTGTTTGTGTATAGAGATGCTGATGGGGTTGTGTATAGAGATGCTGTTTGTGTATAGAGATGCTGATGGGGTTGTGTATAGAGATGCTGTTTGTGTATAGAGATGCTGATGGGGTTGTGTATAGAGATGCTGTGAGGTTGTGTATAGAGAGGCTGTGTTTAGAGATGCCGATGGGTTGTGTATAGAGATGCTGTTTGTGTATAGAGATGCTGATGGGGTTGTGTATAGAGATGCTGTTTGTGTATAGAGATGCTGATGGGGTTGTGTATAGAGATGCTGTGAGGCTGTGTATAGAGATGCTGTGAGGCTGTGTTTAGAGATGCTGATGGGGTTGTGTATAGAGATGCTGTGAGGTTGTGTATAGAGATGCTGATGGGGTTGTGTATAGAGATGCTGTGAGGCTGTGTATAGAGATGCTGTGAGGCTGTGTTTAGAGATGCTGATGGGTTGTGTATAGAGATGCTGTGAGGCTGTGTATAGAGATGCTGTGAGGTTGTGTTTAGAGATGCTGATGGGGCTGTGTATAGAGATGCTGTGAGGCTGTGTATAGAGATGCTGTGAGGCTGTGTTTAGAGATGTTGATTGCTGATGGGTTGTGTATAGAGATGCTGTGAGGTTGTGTATAGAGATGCTGATGGGGTTGTGTATAGAGATGCTGTGAGGCTGTGTTTAGAGATGCTGATGGGGTTGTGTATAGAGATGCAGTGAGGTTGTGAATAGAGATGCTGATGGGGTTGTGTATAGAGATGTCGTGAGGCTGTGTATAGAGATGCTGTGTGGCTGTGTATATAAATGCTGTGTATAGAGATGCTGATGGGGTTGTGTATAGAGATGCTGTTTGTGTATAGAGATGTTGATGGGGTTGTGTATAGAGATGCTGTGAGGCTGTGTATAGAGATGCTGTGAGACTGTGTATAGAGATGCTGTGTATAGAGATGCTGATGGGGTTGTGTATAGAGATGCTATTTGTGTATAGAGATGCTGTGAGGCTGTGTATAGAGATGCTGTGAGGTTGTGTTTAGAGATGCTGATGGGGTTGTGTATAGAGATGCTGTGAGGCTGTGTATAGAGATGCTGTGAGGCTGTGTTTAGAGATGCTGATGGGGTTGTGTATAGAGATGCTGTTTGTGTATAGAGCTGCTGATGGGGTTTTGTATAGAGATGCTGTTTGGGTATAGAGATGCTGATGGGGTTGTGTATAGAGATGCTGTTTGTGTATAGAGCTGCTGATGGGGTTTTGTATAGAGATGCTGTTTGGGTATAGAGATGCTGATGGGGTTGTGTATAGAGATGCTGTGAGGCTGTGTATAGAGATGCTGTGTGACTGTGTATAGAGATGCTGTGAGGTTGTATTTAGAGATGCTGACGGGGTTGTGTATAGAGATGCTGTGAGGTTGTGTTTAGAGATGCTGATGGGGTTGTGTATAGAGATGCTGTGAGGCTGTGTATAGAGATGCAGATGGGGTTGTGTATAGAGATGCTGTTTGTGTATAGAGATGCTGATGGGGTTGTGTATAGAGATCCGAAATCACCCACCCTGCGTCCAAAAAACATGTTTTTTTTTTGTGTGTTATTTTTATTAATGCAGCAATATTGTTCACATTTCAATTATAATGTGAACAATGATGCTGCACTAATGATTTTTTTCTATGGGGTGCGTTTGCTATAAATCACGTAATTCCCCCCAACAAAATGTAACAAGTCCCCATTTCTAATTTTTGTACAAGCGCACCCCATAGAAAACAAAACTGCAAACGCTCATGTGCTAAAATGTGAAAAACACTTTACACACTGCAGATGATTAAAAATTCAATTTTTATTGCATTTTTTGTCATAATATACAGGCAGGACATGACACATACATATAAAAATGATATATTATGATTCTGCGGAGTCTGACGGAAAGAACGATATGTAATATGTCTGGGTCATTTAATAAAATGTGGCTTCAAATTACGTTTAAACATGATTAGCGAAAGCGGTAAAAATGAGCTGAGCACACAGCAGTGAAATGCAAGGTTAAGGGGTTAAACAGCATATCAGAGGAAGATTTAGTAGAGAAATGAACACTTCTAAGAAGCACAGGTGTTGTTTGATACATGTTCAGATCAGGAGACACCACACCCTCAGTCTGCATACAATGTATCAAATTCATGAGACCAGACAAATTAGAAGCACATGTTATTTCCAAGCACTAAGTAACACTTGTTGTTTACGCCGTTTGAGAAGACAGGTCATTTAGAGGTGAGAATCTTTGCATGTAGACATTATTTTTTAATTCAATATCTAATAAACCGTTGTTTATAATATTCTGCAGTAAAGAGTCTCTTCATTTCTAGATTTTTTAATATTTTTTTTAAGCATTTTGTTACACTTTTTTCGAATTTTATTTTATTTCGAACTCGAACCGAACACGCCAAAAAGTTTGAAGTTCGCGAACTTGTGAACGGCCAAATTTCGAATCGAACTCTGAACTGATCGAACCGAACAGCTCATCCCTAGTCAGTGCACCCAAATATTGTGCCTTTGGTGCCAGGCCAGCAAGTGCCTTTATACAGTAACCCCTCTGTGGTATTGTGGAAGAATGCAGTGGTGGAGGTTTTGGGAATGTAGAAGAGATCCCGATCTATTCAGTTACATCAGCATTCAGCATCAGGGGAGTGATAGCTGCTGATCCAGGACTGATTCATTTAATAAATGTCAGCCGGTGTACAGAGTCGGTGGACAGATGCACTCTTTTGTCTGTGACAAAACCTCCCGTGGCACTGAACGTCCTTTCAGAAAGCTCGCTGTATGAAGGGCAACCTAGTAGCTGCATAGCATATTGGCTAAGTTCTGGCCAGTGATCCAATCTCAACACCCAGTAAGCCAGTGGATCATCTGCTGTAAAGGTATCCAGGTCTGCCCTTGCCCCTAGGTAGTCCTGTACTATATGGTGAAGACACTGGCAATAGGTGCCTACATTTGACGTCCCTGGGCGTCGTGGACTAAAAATTTTTAAAAACGCATCAGTCAAGCGGCCCTGGCCTTCACCGCTCTTCCTCTAATCATCCGCAGCCTCAGAAGCACCTGTGTCATCACTTGGTAACCTACCAGTGCCTGGAAAGGTGTTACACAAGTGTCGCTTTAGAGCATCCTCAAGTTGTTTCATCCTGTCCTCCCTCTGGCGGGCAGGATGAGCTCTGTAAATTTTCCCCTTGTATCGTGGATCAAGAAGGCTTGCCAACCAGTAATGATCCCTCTCCCTGATAGCACGAATCCTGGGGTCCTTTACCAGGCTTGCAGGATAAGGGAGCCCATGCAGCATAGGTTGGAGGTGGCATTAGCTTCTGAGCCTTCCTGCTCAATGAGGATGACCCCATCGTGCACTTCCTCCTCCCAGCCACATACTAGTCCTTGTGTTTCTGGGCACACAAAACCCTCCCTTGAGGAATCCCCACCTTCAATGCCCCCACTACTTAAATATTCCTCCTCCTCATCCTCCTCATCCTCCTCCTTTCTGATCTGAGGACCCGCAGGAATGCTGTCTGCTTAAAGACTGGGGCCTTGAGAGCTAGGGAAGTCCTCCTCTTCCTCCCGCTGCTCTGCCTCCAGTGCTCTTCTTTAATTCCCTGCAGAGTGCGCTCCAGCAGGAACACTACAGGAATTGTGTCACTGATGCATGCACTGTCGCTGCTCACCATCCTCGTTGCCTCCTCAAATGGTGACAGTACAGTGCATGCATCCTTGATCATCAGCCACTGCGGGAGGGGGGAAACCAAGTTGACCTGAACCTGTCCTTGTGCCATACTCACACAGGTACTGATTGATGGCCCTCTGCTGATTGTGCTGATGCTGCAGCATTGCCAATGTTGAGTTCCACCTGGTGGGCATGTCACAGATCAGACGGTGTGTGGGAAGGTGGAATTCTCTTTGAATTACTGCCAGGCTGAACTCTTGCTGGGAATAACCGTCTGAAGTGGCTGCAGACTTTTCTGGCCTGGCTGAGAAGCTCTGCCAGCCCTGGGTACCTAATTAGGAAACGCTTTACCACCAGATTTAGGACGTGTGCTAGGCCTGGAACATGCATCAACTTAACCAGGCGAAGGGCGGAGAGAAGGTTGCTGCCATTATCACAGACGACCATTCCCAGCTCAAGCTGGCATGGTGTTAACCATCTCTGCACCTGCCCCTGCAGAGCTGACAGAATTTCTAGCCAGATGTGGCTCCTGTCACCTAAACAAACCAGCTCAAGCAGGGTTTGGCATCTTTTTGCTTGAGCCATTGCGTAGCCCCTGCCACGCGTCAGTTTAACTGCCACTTTGCCAGAGACATTGAAGGAGGAGGAGGAAGAGGTGGTGGAGCAGACAGACCTCATACAAGCAGCTTTCTGGAGGCGTGGTGGATGAGCAAGCTCCAGCACAGAGCCCTGTCCTGGATCCCTCCCAGCTGCAAGCAGAGTTACCCAGTGTGCCGTGAAGGAAATGTAACGGCCCTGTCCATGCTTGCTGGACCAAGTGTCTAAAGTGATATGCACCTTGCTGCTGACTGCCTTTCCCTATGACTCCATAACATTGTGTTCAACGTGCTGGTATAGTGCTGGAATGGCCTTCCATGAAAAGTAATGGCGTTTTGGAACCTGCCACTGTGGTACAGCACATTCGGCAAATTCACGGAAGGGAGCAGAGTCCACCAGCTGGAAAGGCAGCAGCTGAAATGCGAGTAATTTTGCTAAGCTGGCATTTAGACGCTGTGCTTGGGGATGGTTGGGACTATATTTTTTCTTTCGCTGCAGCAGCTGCGGCAACGTAATCTGACTGCGTAAATCTTCAGCTGCTGGGATGATGTCACATTGTGAGGAAGGACCTGGTATATCCATTACTGTAGCATCATCCCTGTCAGTGGAGGTTGTAGGCAATGACATGGCAGGACATACAGTGGGGGTAGAGATAGATGAGGAGGAGGAGGAGGACCTACGCAAAGATTTGCGCCAACGGGATGTGTGGCAGGAGGTCATATGTCACCTCAAGCACGTGGTACCCAAGTGTCCGGTGTCTATCCCACGCTTCAGCCTCATCTGACATAGATTACAAATAGCAACGGTGGGGTCTGCTGCACATTTCTTAAAGAACTCCCAGCAGACAGCAGAGTTCCTGCATGTGTGCTTTGAGACAACAGCGCTCTGCACCAGAGCAGCTCTGACATGTGATGCCTTGGACTGGCTTGTGCTATGGATGGTCATAGAGGATGTTGTGCCTCGTGTTTGCTGTGCATCCTCCTCCTCCTCTTCCTCACTTGATTCCTCTGTTCGATCAGGCACCCAGGTGGAGTCAGTGACCTCATCATCATTGTCATCATCACCCCCTATCTCCTCATCACCGGAGCCAACTTGGCAGTATGCTGAAGCTGCTGGGAGAACATGAGTGCCAGTTATTTGTGTGTCATCACTGGCACCCCCTTCCTCTAGGTTGATTATACTCCCTTCCTCAACCTCAGAGATTGAATCAGAGCACTGTACTTGCTGCGCATCCTCAAGCAGCATGTTTCTGTCATTGTAGTCAAACAATTCAGCTGACTCCTCCGTGTGTACTAGCGAGGCTACAGCAGGAGTAGCTGTGGACATGGAGGCTGCATTAGATGCTTTGGCAGCTGAGGTGGACTGTAAAGCACTACAAGCCTGGCTGGCAGAGGACTCGGAGGATGAGGATGGCCTGGTTAGCTAATCCACCAAATCCTCTGTATGTTGCTGCTGCTTAAGACGGCCAGCACCAGTTAGAAAGGACAAGCGTGCCCCTGCAGAGGATGCACCATGTCCACTATGACCAGAGGCACAGCCTCCCGTCACAGGGGCTGCTTGCCCTCTTATCTGTGTCTGGGAGCGTCTGCCTGTCCTTTTTGTTCTTTCAGACATGGTGAGTGATATATAGATTAAATATATGCAGAACTCTGATTCAACTTTGGTATAAAGATTAAAGATTTAAAGAACTCTGGAATAACTCAGTGAGACACCCTGATAGCTGGCAGCCAGTGACAAGACACAGATTACAAATCTCAGACACCTCCTATAAATCAGTGAGACCCCCTGATGGGTGGCAGTGAGAAGCCACAGATTACAAATCTCAGAAACCTCCTACAAATCAGTGAGACCCCTTAATGGGTGGCAGTGAGAAGCCACAGATTACAAGTCTCAGAAACCTCTTATAAATCAGTGAGACCCCTTGATGGGTGGCAGTGAGAAGCCACAGATTACAGATCTCAGAAACCTCTTATAAATCAGTAAGCCCCCTTGATGGGTGGCAGTGAAACCTCCTATAAATCAGTGAGACCAGTTGATGGGTGGCAGTGAGTAGGGATGAGCCGAACACTCCCCGAGTTCGGTTCGAGCCCGAACCCGAACTTCCCATTTGTTCAGGACCGAACCCGAACCCCATGCAAGTCAATGTGGCTGAAAATTCGGTTTTTTAGAGTGCCCTCCAAGAGGGCATATATGCTACATATTTGCCATAAAAGGTGTATGGGGGTCCGGGCATGGGCATCCACAGAAATTTTTACAGGGGGGGGGAAAAATTTTAATGGCATCCATAATTCTGCCGTTTTGACAATGTCATGAAGGGACAGTCATAAAATAATGCGTATTAATACAAAGGCTGCGAAACATGAATGCAAGTCTAATTGAAGAATAAAAGGTGTAAGCGTCTGATCAGAGTGTTGCATTTTCTAGTCTGTTAATGCCATTCAATGCACCGCACTAATCACACACCCAGGATCAAGGCACTAAGGGAAGTGTTTTTTAAGGCCATCTCTGTATACACAAACCATGACCCCCTGCCCCCCACACACAGATAGTGACACACACCAGGCTCCCCACTCCAAATATAAATATATATACATACATACTGTGTGTGTGTGTGTGTATATATATATATATTTATACACACTCACCTTCCCTGCACACACACACACACACACCCCTCCTCTCAAGCTCTCTTAGATTGTATGCTCTTGAGCAGGGTCCCCTCTCCTCTTAGATTGTAAGCTCTGGAGCAGGGTCCCCTCTCCTCTTAGGACCCTGCCCCAGAGCTTACAATCTAAGAGGAGAGGGGACCCTGCCCCAGAGTTTACAATCTAAGAGGAGAGGGACTCTGCTCCAAAGCTTACAATCTATGAGGAGAGGGGACTCTGCTCAGAGCTTACAATCTAAGAAGAGGGGACCCTGCCCCAGAGCTTACAATCTAAGAGGAGAGAGGACCCTGCCCCAGAGCTTACAATCTAAGAGGGAGAGGACCCTGCCCCAGAGCTTACAATCTAAGAGGAGAGGGGACTCTGCTCCAGAGCTTGCAATCTAAGAGAGGGGACCCTGCTCAAGAGCTCACAATCTAAGAGGAGACCCTGCTCAAGAATTTACAATCTAAGAGAACTATTGTAAGCTCTGGAGCAGTGTCCTTTCTCTTAGATTGTAAACTCTGGAGCAGGGTCCCCTCTGCTCCAGAGTTTACAATCTAAGAGGAGTGTCCTAAGAAGGGATCCTGCTCCAGGGCCTACAGTCTAAGAGGAGAAAGGACCCTGCTCCAGAGATTACAATCTTCTCTACTCTTAGATTGTAAACTCTGTAAACTCTCATAAATAAAGACACTGGCTTGAAGCTTAATAAAAAAGTATTTATTTGACAATCATTACCTTTTTTCCTGTGGCCCATAGTAGCAGCTGCATCTCAGCCCTGCCTCTCCCAGCATGCAAAGTGAGGGAGAGCACGTGGTGGATTGGAGGTGGAGTGGGGATGTGACGCTGGTGCAGCCTAGTGGAGAGCCCAGGAACTGCAGCGTGAAGTGAATAAATTATAATTTAAACCTGTTGATCCAGGGGGGGGGGCGAGTGCCCCCCCTTGCCCTATGCTGTGGACGCCCATGGGTCCGGGTAGTACCCTGGGGGACAGGAAACAAGGACAAAAAGTTTTAAAAAAAATGTTTTTAAAGGGACAGTGAGTTTTCCATGAAATAAGGGTTAAAAAAAAAATGAAAAATTCCTTCAAATATCGTGCCTAGGAGGTCCCCATAACCTGCCCGAGAAGTGGCTGATTTCTAGGATGTATAGAAACACTTAAAAACAAAAAAAATGACGTTTCATATGACGGAAAATGCTTTTCCTTTAATCTATCCATAAACAACTGCTTGGGGCGGCAGCCTGTATGAAAAGCCATTTTAGGACGCGCAGAAAAAGTTTAGTGATTTTTTTTGGCTAAATTATTGTGAAACTTATTCAGGCTTTGGATGAAAGTAACAATAGGTGCTTTAAAATTGGGCTTTTATTGTCGGCAACAGTGCCGTCACACCGTAACCCCTCTGAGGATATGAATCTGATACAAGCGTCAGTGGCAGTGCACCCAGATATTGTGCCTTTAGTGCAAGGCATGCAAGTACTATCATACAGTAACCCCTCTGTGGTATTGTGGAAGAATGCAGGGGTGGACCATGCGGTCCTATATTAAAAAGATATGAATCTGGGAATGGGCGTCGGTGCACCCAGATATTCTGCCTCTGGTGCAAGACTGCCAGGGCAGCAAGTATCATCATAAAGTAACCCCTCTGTGGTATTGTGGAAGAGTGCAGGGGTGGACCATGTGGTCCTATATTGAAAAGTTTTTGATCTGGTAATGGGCATCAGTGCTCCCAGATATTGTGCCTTTGGTGCAAGACTGCCAGGCCAGCAAGTATCATCATACAGTAAGGCTGGGGTCAGACGAACGCAGTGTTAACGTCCGGTTGCCCGCACATAAGTACGTCTGTGATAGCATACAATTGTGTTAAATTGTGTTAAAACCGACTGTGTGGCCACTACCTTGTCGTCAGTCAGTAAGTATGTCCGTACTGCATGGACGCACAGTCCGTAGAAAATGCGCTCATCTGACTCTAGCCTAACCCCTCTGTGGTATTGTTGAAGAGTGCAGGGGTGGACCATGTGGTCCTATATTGAAAAGTTTTTGATCTTGTAATGGGCGTCAGTGCACCCAGATATTCTGCCTTTAATGCCAGGCCATCAAGTATCATCATACAGTAAGGCTGGGGTCAGACGAAAGCAGTGTTAACGTCCGTGTTGCCCGCACATTAGTACGTCCTTGATAGCATACAATTGTGTTAAATGGAGCACCACACACGAAGTACATCCGCACAGAAGTGCAGGGGCTGACGGACGCTGCCAACCGGACGCAGTTTAGGCAAGAACGTAATACTGCTAGAACGGACGTGCAGAGTGCGCCACGTCCTCAACGTCCGCATAGCTTTGTGTGTGAGTGATGCAACAAGGTCAGACAGACTGCATTTATACGTCCAGCATTTTTGACGGACAGAATGTTCTTTCATTGTAATTTATTTTCCATGCTACATCAGTCAAAAAATACATCAGTGATAAAAACTGACTGTGTGGCCACTACCTTGTCGTCAGTCAGTAAGTACGTCCGTACTGCATGGACACACAGTCCGTAGAAAATGCGCTCATCTGACTAACTCCTCTGTGGTATTGTGACAGAGCGGCAGGTGAGGTGGATGAGGAGCCAGTGAAGGGATTCGCAGAGAGGAGCGGCAGAGACAGAGCGGCAGCCTTTGGATTTGGTAAAGAAATACTGAAGACTCCCAACAAATCACGACCTGGTGCAGAGTGGTGCAGAGAGAGCAGCGAAAGAGGTTCAGGAGTTCACCGATAAAGAACTCCGCAAGCGTAACAGTTGAGCCTGGACCCTTAAGGCTCCTGTATTGGTGAGTGTAATCTTTTGCCTCTCCTAAAGCATTATTGTAAGACTGATATTATGCTATGAGAGCGTTGTCTCTTCTCTATTCTTGTGTCCCCCGGCTGAGGTGGAGTAAGAAGACCTTTTAAAGAAGGGCAGTGACAACCCTAGATTTAGGCACAAGGCGTTTCACTCCAGAGCCTGGATTCAAATAGGCTCTGGAATTTGTAAGTGTGCATTTTTACTTACTATAACACACTCGTATAGAAGATTTCTGCACTATCATCTCCCCCCTTCTCCCCCTTTTTCTTATTTATATCTCCTGCCGTGGAGCTCATCAAGACCACCAGAGGAGTAGACACGCCCAAGCAAGCCTGCGACAATTGTGGAAGGGGTAACATTGGAATTAATCTCAAGCACTTTTGATGCACCACCCATCCACTTAGGAACTGGAATGTCAACATCATAGACTTTCTCGAACATTGGCGGAAAGTCATTTTTATGGACTAGATTGGATACTATAGCTAGACCCTCATTTCACTGTTGTATTGTCCTTATCGCTGCACCTGCACTTTTACCACTGGTGCACTTCCACTTTACCCTAATTGTTGCTACTGCACTTTAATGTATTGCATATATGGATTACTGTGATTTTCTATACCCTTTGTGATTCGCATTTGCACTTTGTATTGCATACTGATGATTGTATGGTACATGCAATTAGCTCTTGAGGTATTGCATAAGGAGTAACTGAAATCACTGCGCCACTAGTTACCCATTTTTCACCCAGATATTGTGCCTTTAATGCCAGGCCATCAAGTATCATCATACAGTAACCCCTCTGTGGTATTGTGGAAGAATGCAGGGGTGAACCAGGTCCTATATTGAAAAGTTTTTGATCTGGTAATGGGCGTCAGTGCACCCAGATATTGTGCCTTTGGTGCAAGACTGCCAGGCCAGCAAGTATCATCATACAGTAACCCCTCTGTGGTATTGTGGAAGAATGCAGGGGTGGACCTTGTGGTCCTATATTGAAAAGTTTTTGATCTGGTAATAATGGGCGTCAGTGCACCCAGATATTCTGCCTTTAATGCCAGGCCATCAAGTATCATCATACAGTAAGGCTGGGGTCAGACGAAAGCAGTGTTAACGTCCGTGTGGCCCGCACATTAGTACGGCCTTTTGGAGCATACAAGTGTGTTAAATGGAAGCACCACACACGGAGTTACGTCCGCACAGAAGTGCAGGGGTGACGGACGCTGCCAACCGGACGCAGTTTAGGCAAGAACGTAATACTGCTAGAACGGACGTGCAGAGTGCGCCACGTCCTCAACGTCCGCATAGCTTAGACTAACTCCTCTGTGGTATTGTGGAAGAGTGCAGGTGTGGACCATGTGGTCCTATATTGAAAAGTGTTTTTTTTATCTGTTAACGGGCGTCAGTGCTCCCAGATAGTGTGCCTTTAATGCCAGGCCAGCAGGTATCCTCATACAGTAACCCCTCTGTGGTATTGTGAAAGAGTGCAGGGTTGGACCCTGCGGTTCAAAAATAAAATGATATAAATCTGGCACAGGCGTCAGTGCAGCCAAATATTGTGCCTTTCATGGCAGCAAGTGCCTTCACACCGTAACCCTTTTGTGGTATTGTGGAAGAGTTCAGTGCTGGAGGTTTTGTGAATGCAGAAGAGGACATCCCCTATCTATTCCATTACTTCAGCATCAGGGGATTGATAGCTGCTGATCCAGGACTGTTCATTTTTATAAATGTCAGCCGGTCTACAGAGTCGGTGGACAGACACACTCTTTTGTCTGTGACAAAACCTCCAGCGGCACTGAACGTCCTTTCAGTAAGCACGCTAGATGAAGGGCAACCTAGTAGCTGCATAGCATATTGGCTAAATTCTGGCCAGTGATCCAATCTCAACACCCAGTAAGCCAGTGGATCATCTGCTGGAAAGGTATCCAGGTCTGCCTTGCCCCGCTAGTAGTCCTGCACCATATGGTGAAGATGCTGGCAATGGGTGCCTACATTTGACGTCCTTGGGCGTCGTGAACTAAAATTTTTTAAAAAAGATCAGTCAAGCAGCCCTGGCCTTCACCGCTATTCCTCTGATCACCCGCAGCCTCAGAAGCACGTGTGTCAGCACTTGGTAATCTACCAGTGCCTGGAAAGGTGTTACACAAGTGTCGCTTTAGAGCGTCCACAAGTTTTTTCATCCTGTGCTCTCTCTGTGCGGGCAGGATGAGCTCTGCAACTTCCCCTTGTATCGTGGATCAAGAAGGGTTACCAACCAGTAATGATCCTCTCGTTGATAGCACGAATCCTGGATTGGGGATGGTTGGGACTATATTTTTTCTTTCGCTGCAGCAGCTACGGCAACGTAATCTGACTGTGTAAATATTCAGCTACTGGATGATGTCACATTGTGAGGAAGGACCTGCTGGTACATCCATTACTGTAGCATCATCCCTGTCGGTGGAGGTTGTTTGCAATGACATGGCAGGACATACAGTGTAGGTAGAGAAAGATGAGGAGGACCTACGCAAAGTTTTGCGCCAACGGGATGTGTGGCACTTGTTCATATGTCGCCTCAAGCATGTGGTACCCAAGTGTCCGGTGTTTATCCCACGATTCAGCCTCATCTGACATAGATTACAAATAGCAACGGTGGGGTCTGCTGCACATTTCTTAAAGAACTCCTAGACAGCAGAGTTCCTGCATGTGTTCTTTGAGACAACAGCGCTCTGCACCAGAGCAGCTCTGACATCTGATGCCTTGGACTGGCTAGTGCTATGGTTGGTCATAGAGGATGTTGTGCCTCTTGTTTGCTGTGCCTCCTCCTCCTCCCCCTCCTCCTCACTTGATTCCTCTGTTCGATCTGGCACCCAGGTGGAGTCAGTGACCTCATCATCAATGTCATCTTCACCCCCTACCTCCTCGTCACTGGAGCCAACTTGGCAGTATGCTGCAGCTGCTGGGGCAATATGAGTGCCATTTATTTGTGTGTCATCACTGGCACCCCCTTCTTCTAGGTTGATTATACTCCCTTGCTCAACCTCAGAGATTGAATCAGAGCACTGTACTTGCTGCGCATCCTCAAGCAGCATGTCACTCTCATTGTAGTCAAACAATTCAGCTGACTCCTCCGTGTGTGATAGCGAGGCTACAGCAGGAGTAGCTGTGGACATGGAGGCTGCATTAGATGCTTTGGCAGCTGAGGTAGACTGTAAAGCACTAGAAGCCTGGCTGGCAGAGGACTCGGAGGATGAGGATGGCCTGGCTAGTCAATCCACCAAATCCTCTCTATGTTGCTGCAGGTTAAGAAGACGGCCAGCACCAGTTATAAAGGACAAGCGTGCCCCTGCAGAGGATGCACCACGTCCACCACGACCAGAGGCATAGCCTCCCGACACAGGGGCTGCTTGCCCTCTTATCTGTGTCTGGGAGCGTCTGCTTGTCCTTTTTGTTCTTTCAGACATGGTGAGTGATATATAGATTAATATATACAGAACTCTGATTCAACTCTGGTATAAAGATTTAAAGAACTCTGGTATAACTCAGTGAGAAACACTGATAGCTGGCAGCCAGTGACAAGAGACAGATCACTCAATTCACAAATGTTTTGTAGAAATTAGTGAGCCCCGAAATACAGCGTGGTACTGGATGTGTGACGAGACACAGATCACCTTAATTCACAAATGTTTTAAAGAAATTAGTGAGCCCCAAAAAAACTTGCTGGCTGTTTGACGAGACACAGATCACCTTAATTCACAAATGTTTTAAAGAAATTAGTGAGCCCCAAAATAATGCGTAGTACTGTTTGTGTGACAAGACACAGATCCCCTTAATTCACAAATGTTTTAAAGAAATTAGTGAGCCCCAAAAAAACTTGCTGGCTGTGTGACGAGACACAGATCACCTTAATTCACAAATGTTTTAAAGAAATTAGTGAGCCCCAAAATAATGCGTGGTACTGTTTGTGTGACAAGACACAGATCACCTTAATTCACAAATGTTTTAAAGAAATTAGTGAGCCCCAAAATAATGCGTGGTACTGTTTGTGTGACAAGACACAGATCACCTTAATTCACAAATGTTTTAAAGAAATTAGTGAGCCCCAAAATAATGCGTGGTACTGTTTGTGTGACAAGACACAGATCACCTTAATTTACAAATGTTTTAAAGAAATTAGTGAGCCCCAAAAAAACTTGCTGGCTCTGTGACGAGACACAGATCACCTTAATTCACAAATATTTTAACCACTTCGATGCTGAGGACGCTCTCAGCGCGTCCTAAGCATTCCCGCTGGTATGCGGAGGACGCGCTGAGCGCGTCCTCCCATTGGGGTCAGCGTTCGGCCGGGTTCCAGCCGATCGCTGGCCCCCCCGGTGCGGGCTGACATCCTCGATGTCAGCCGCGCATCCGGGACCGCAGCCGCCGGAATTAGGTGTCATCGCGGCAGCGCGATGACACCTAATTCAGGCGCCCCCCCGCATGTGCGGAGGAGGCGCCTGAAAGGGAGGGGGGGAGGTCCTTCGGACCTCTCTCCCTCCCGATCGGCGGCTCTGCAGGGGTTAACCCAGGCATCATTTGGAAGGGCACAGCCTGCCCTTCCAAATGGTGCCTGGCATTAACCCCTGGGGAGCTGGATCGCGAATCGGCGCTGAAAAGCGCCGGTTCGCGATCCTTTCCCGGAGCTGGCCGACATCTTGGATGTCGGCCAAGCCTCCGGGAACTCCCCCTGAGGACTGGCGTCATCGTGCGTAGCACGATGACGCCAGTCCTGGACTTAACCCCTAACTGCCACCAACTGTGGAGATAGGGAGTTCCAATGAACTCCCTATCTCCCGATCCGTGGCAGTTAGGGGTTAATGTTTGGTATGGTTGGATCGGCCAGAGCATGGCCGTTCCAACGATACCAAACACTACTGTGAAAAATGTTGTAAAAAAAAAAAAAAAAAAAAAACAGCCTGCCCTTCCAAATGATGCCTGGCATTAACCCCTGGGGAGCTGGATCGCGAATCGGCGCTGAAAAGCGCCGGTTCGCGATTCTTTCCCGGAGCTGGCCGACATCTTGGATGTCGGCCAAGCCTCCGGGAACTCCCCCTGAGGACTGGCGTCATCGTGCGTAGCAGTCCTGGACTTAACCCCTAACTGCCACCAACTGTGGAGATAGGGAGTTCCAATGAACTCCCTATCTCCCGATCCGTGGCAGTTAGGGGTTAATGTTTGGTATGGTTGGATCGGCCAGAGCATGGCCGTTCCAACGATACCAAACACTACTGTGAAAAATGTTGTAAAAAAAATAAAAAAATAAAATAAAAATAAAAAAAAATTAAAAACAAATTATAAAAAAAAAAATAAACACTTTTTTTTTCTTTTTTTTTTTTGTTAATGCAGCAATATTGTTCCCATTTCAATTATAATGTCAACAATGATGCTGCACTAACGATTTTTGTATGCGGTGCGTTTGTTAAAAATAGTGTAATTTTCCCCAAAAAAAAATGTAACGAGACCCCATCTCTAATTTTTTTAACAAGCGCAACCCATACAAAATATAACCGCAATTGCTCGCATGTTAAAATGTGAAAAAAACACTTTACACATTGTAAATTATTGAAAATACATATTTTATTGCATTTTTTGTTAAATATACAGACATGACATAATGTATACATATAATAATGACATATTATGAATCTACCGAGTCTGACGGAAAGAACGATATATAATATGTCTGGGTAATATACTAAAATAAGCCTTCAAAACGCGTTTAAACATGATGAGCGAAACCAGTAAAAATGACCTCAGCACAGGGGCGGGAAATGCCTCAGCAGCGAAAGGGTTAAAGAAATTAGTGAGCCCCAAAAAAACTTGCTGGCTGTGTCATGAGACACAGATCACCTTATTTCACAAATGTTTTAAAGAAATTAGTGAGCCCCAAAATAATGCGTGGTACTGTTTTTGTGACAAGACACAGATCACCTTAATTCACAAATGTTTTAAAGAAATTAGTGAGCCCCAAAATAATGCGTGGTACTGTTTGTGTGACAAGACACAGATCACCTTAATTTACAAATGTTTTAGAGAAATTAGTGAGCCCCAAAAAAACTTGCTGGCTCTGTGACGAGACACAGATCACCTTAATTCACAAATATTTTAAAGAAATTAGTGAGCCCCAAAAAAACTTGCTGGCTGTGTGATGAGACACAGATCACCTTAATTCACAAATGTTTTAAAGAAATTAGTGAGCCCCAAAATAATGCGTGGTACTGTTTGTGTGACAAGACACAGATCACCTTAATTTACAAATGTTTTAAAGAAATTAGTGAGCCCCAAAAAAACTTGCTGGCTCTGTGACGAGACACAGATCACCTTAATTCACAAATATTTTAACCACTTCGATGCTGAGGACGCTCTCAGCGCGTCCTAAGCATTCCCGCTGGTATGCGGAGGACGCGCTGAGCGCGTCCTCCCATTGGGGTCAGCGTTCGGCCGGGTTCCAGCCGATCGCTGGCCCCCCGGTGCGGGCTGACATCCTCGATGTCAGCCGCGCATCCGGGACCGCAGCCGCCGAATTAGGTGTCATCGCGGCAGCGCGATGACACCTAATTCAGGCCCCCCCGCATGTGCGGAGGAGGCGCCTGAAAGGGAGGGGGGGAGGTCCTTCGGACCTCTCTCCCTCCCGATCGGCGGCTCTGCAGGGGTTAACCCAGGCATCATTTGGAAGGGCACAGCCTGCCCTTCCAAATGGTGCCTGGCATTAACCCCTGGGGAGCTGGATCGCGAATCGGCGCTGAAAAGCGCCGGTTCGCGATCCTTTCCCGGAGCTGGCCGACATCTTGGATGTCGGCCAAGCCTCCGGGAACTCCCCTGAGGACTGGCGTCATCGTGCGTAGCACGATGACCCAGTCCTGACTAACCCCTAACTGCCACCAACTGTGGAGATAGGGAGTTCCAATGAACTCCCTATCTCCCGATCCGTGGCAGTTAGGGGTTAATGTTTGGTATGGTTGGATCGGCCAGAGCATGGCCGTTCCAACGATACCAAACACTACTGTGAAAAATGTTGTAAAAAAAAAAAACAAAAAAAAAAAAAAAAACAGCCTGCCCTTCCAAATGATGCCTGGCATTAACCCCTGGGGAGCTGGATCGCGAATCGGCGCTGAAAAGCGCCGGTTCGCGATCTTTCCCGGAGCTGGCCGACATCTTGGATGTCGCCAAGCCTCCGGAACTCCCCTGAGGACTGGCGTCATGCGTAGCAGCTGGACTTAACCCTAACTGCCACAACTGTGGAGATAGGGAGTTCCAATGAACTCCCTATCTCCCGATCCGTGGCAGTTAGGGGTTAATGTTGGTATGGTTGGATCGGCCAGAGCATGGCCGTTCCAACGATACCAAACACTACTGTGAAAAATGTTGTAAAAAAAATAAAAAAAATAAATAAAAAATAAAAAAAATTAAAAACAAATTATAAAAAAAAAAATAAACACTTTTTTTTTTTTTTTTTTTTGTTAATGCAGCAATATTGTTCCCATTTCAATTATAATGTGAACAATGATGCTGCACTAACGATTTTTGTATGCGGTGCGTTTGTTAAAAATAGTGTAATTTTCCCAAAAAAAATGTAACGAGACCCCATCTCTAATTTTTTTAACAAGCGCAACCCATACAAAATATAACCGCAATTGCTCGCATGTTAAAATGTGAAAAAAACACTTTACACATTGTAAATTATTGAAAATACATATTTTATTGCATTTTTTTTATAATATACAGACATGACATAACGTATTATATATAATGACATATTATGAATCTACAGAGTCTGACGGAAAGAACGATATATAATATGTCTGGGTAATATACTAAAATAAGCCTTCAAAACGCGTTTAAACATGATGAGCGAAACCAGTAAAAATGACCTCAGCACAGGGGCGGGAAATGCCTCAGCAGCGAAAGGGTTAAAGAAATTAGTGAGCCCCAAAAAAACTTGCTGGCTGTGTGATGAGACACAGATCACCTTATTCACAAATGTTTTAAAGAAATTAGTGAGCCCCAAAATATGCGTGGTACTGTTTTTGTGACAAGACACAGATCACCTTAATTCACAAATGTTTTAAAGAAATTAGTGAGCCCCAAAATAATGCGTGGTACTGTTTGTGTGACAAGACACAGATCACCTTAATTTACAAATGTTTTAGAGAAATTAGTGAGCCCCAAAAAAACTTGCTGGCTCTGTGACGAGACACAGATCACCTTAATTCACAAATATTTTAAAGAAATTAGTGAGCCCCAAAAAAACTTGCTGGCTGTGTGATGAGACACAGATCACCTTAATTCACAAATGTTTTAAAGAAATTAGTGAGCCCCAAATTAATGCATGGTACTGTTTTTGTGACAAGACACAGATCACCTTAATTCACAAATGTTTTAAAGAAATTAGTGAGCCCCAAAATAATGCGTGGTACTGTTTGTGTGACAAGACACAGATCACCTTAATTCACAAATGTTTTAAAGAAATTAGTGAGCCCCAAAAAAACTTGCTGGCTGTGTGACGAGACACAGATCACCTTAATTCACAAATATTTTAAAGTTGTAAACCCCAAAAGAAATTGCTGGCACAGTGACAAGACACACATCACATAAATTCCCTGATATTTGGTAGAAATGAGACCCAAAAAGACTTGCTGGCACAGTGAGAAGACCCAGAAGATCACCTTAATTCACAAATGTTTTAAAGAAAGTTGTAAACCCCAAAACAATTGCTGGCACAGTGACAAGACACACATCACCTAAATTCCCTGATATTTGGTAGAAATGAGACACCCCCAGACCCCCCCATTAGCGTGGCAGACCGGCAGTAACAAGACACAACTATCTCCTCTGAAATCTCCTCTGAAATGTGTGCAGAAGCGCTGCGTGGAAACGTTATATAGTGTGCTGCGGGACTTAGCTCTGTGAGCCCATGATTGGGCAAAATTTGCCCAATCAGGACTCTGAGCGGTGATTGGCATAGTGTTGAACCAGTCTTGCACCAGACCTGTGGTCAGGTGCAAGGCTGTAGCCAATTACGAGCTTCAGGCCAGTGGGAAAATGCATTGTGGTCCATTGTGGTCGAACATGCGGCAAACACCCGGAAATGTTCGGTGTTTGCTATCTGCTCGAACAGGCTAAGTTCGGGTCGAACCCCGAACCGTCCGACCCCGAACAGCTCATCCCTAGCAGTGAGAAGCCACAGATTACAAATCTCAGAAACCTCTTATAAATCAGTGAGACCCCTTGATGGGTGGCAGTGAAACCTCTTGTAAATCAGGGAGTTACCCCAGGGTGCCGTGAAGGAAATGTAACGGCCCTGTCCATGCTTGCTGCACCACGTGTCTAAAGTGATATGCACCTTGCTGCTGACTGCCTTTCCCAATGACTCCATAACATTGTCTCCCATGTACTGGTATAGTGCTGGAATGACCTTCTGTGAAAAGTACTGGTGTTTTGGAACTTGCCACTGTGGTATAGCACATTCTGCAAATTCACGGAAGGAGGCAGAGTCCACCAGCTGGAAAGGCAGCAGCTGTAATGCGAGTAATTTTGCTAAGCTGGCATTTAGACGCTGTGCTTGGGGATGGTTGGGACTATATTTTTTCTTACGCTGCAGCAGCCGGGGCAATGAAATCTGAGTGCGTAAATCTGCAGCTGGTGATGGGATCGGATGCTGTCACATTCTGAAGAAGGTCCTCGTACACCCATTACTGTAGCATCATCCCTGACAGTGTAGGTTGGAGTCAATGACATGGCAGGACATATAGTGGGGGTAGAGATAGATGAGGAGGACCTACACAAAGTGTTGCACCAACGGGATGCCTGCCATGTGGTCATATGTCTCCTCAAGCACGTGGTACCCAAGCGTCCGGTGTCTTTCCCACGCTTGACCCTCTTCTCACATAGCTTAAAAATAGCAACGCTGCGGTTTGCTGCACATTTCGTGAAGAACTCCCAGATAGGAGAGTACCCGGACGTGTGCTGCGAGACAACAGCGCTCTGCACCTGAGCAGCTCTGACATCTGATGCCTTGCACTGGCTACGGTTGGTCATAGAGGTCATTGTGCCTCGTTTTTGTTGCACTTCCTCCTCCTCCTCACTTGACTCCTCTGTTCGATCAGGCACCCAGGTGGAGTCAGTGACCTCATTGTCATCATCACCCCCTATCTCCTTATCACTGGAGTCAACCTGGCAGAATGCTGCAGCTGCTCGGGCAACACGAGTGCCTGTTGTTTGTGTGTCACTGCTGGCACCCCCTCCCTCTAGGCTAATTTTACTCCCTTCCTCAACCTCAGAGTTTGAATCAGAGCACAACTGCTGTGCATCCTCATGCAGCATGTCACTGTCATTGTAGTCAAACAATTCAGCTGACTCCTCCGTGTATGGTGGTGAGGCTACGGCAGGAGTAGTTGTGGACATGGAGGCTGCATTAGATGCTTTGGCAGCTGAGGTGGACTGTGAACCACTACAAGCCTGGCTGGCAGGGGACTCGGAGGATGAGGATGGCCTGGTTAGCCAATCCACCAAATCCTCTGTATGTTGCTGCTGTATAATATGGCCAGCACCAGTTAGAAAGGACAAGCGTGCCCCTGCAGAGGATACACCACGTCCACAATGACCAGGGGTACTGCTTTCCGACACAGAGACTGCTTGCCCTCTTATCTGTGTCTGGGAGCGTCTGCCTGTCCTTTTTGGTCTGTCTGACATGGTGAGTGATATATAGATTAAAGATATAAAGAACTCTGATTCAACTCTGGTATAAAGATTGGAGATATGCAGAACTCTGCTATAACTCAGCGAGACACCCTGATAGCTGGCAGCAGTGACAAGACACAGATTACAACAATTCCCAGATATCTGCTAGAAGTGAAACCCCAATAGCTGGCACTGAGAAGACACAGATTACAATTCACAGAAATTTTATTGAAGTATGTGACACCCCCTGATAGCTGACTGTCAGTGACTGAGAAGACACGGATTACAATTCACAGAAATTTTATGGAAGTATGTAACACCCCTGATAGCTGACTGTCAGTGACTGAGAAGACACGGATTACAATTCACAGAAAGTTTATGGAAGTATGTGATACCCCCTGATAGATGACTGTCAGTGACTGAGAAGACACGAATTACAATTCACAGAAATTTTATGGAAGTATGTGACACCCCCTGATAGATGACTGTCAGTGACTGAGAAGACACGGATTACAATTCACAGAAATTTTATGGAAGTATGTAACACCCCCTGATAGTTGACTGTCAGTGACTGAGAAGACACGGATTACAATTCACAGAAATTTTATGGAAGTATGTGACACCCCCTGATAGCTGACTGTCAGTGACTGCGAAGACACGGATTACAATTCACAGAAATTTTATGGAAGTATGTAACACCCCTGATAGATGACTGTCAGTGACTGAGAAGACACGGATTACAATTCACAGAAATTTTATGGAAGTATGTAACACCCCCTGATAGTTGACTGTCAGTGACTGAGAAGACACGGATTACAATTCACAGAAATTTTATGGAAGTATGTGACACCCCCTGATAGCTGACTGTCAGTGACTGCGAAGACACGGATTACAATTCACAGAAATTTTATGGAAGTATGTAACACCCCCTGATAGCTGACTGTCAGTGACTGAGAAGACACGGATTACAATTCACAGAAACTTTATGGAAGTATGTGACACCCCCTGATAGCTGACTGTCAGTGACTTGGGTCTCTGGTTAACCCTGTGTTGTTTCTTGTCACCTTTGCTGTTGTCTGCAGTAGTGTCTCTATAGGGGCTTTCCTCCTGATACAGGGCCTCACCATGGCGCAAGCCTGGTTTGAGCGTGACATAATCATGGGGCCAACAATAATAAAGCCCCCAGATGTAGGTACTGTACTGGAGTCCATGCTGCACATGTGTGTTGAACTGGTGGCTCAGCTGAAAGGGTTACTGAAGTTGTTTCTAGCTCCCAACTCTGGTAATCAAGTTTCCTTGGGGAGCAGGTTTCGTGGTCCGCTTTCTCTTGCTGGGAAGAACAGGAGAGCTGGAAATATATGTTTCTATTGTGCTAGTTCGTCACACCTCATATCTGACTGTGATCTAAACCCAGCGCGCCCTGAGAATGGCAGGGTGCCAGCATGCCCGGAGAATGGCAAAGTGTCCACTGTGCCCATGTCCCATAGTGGGACGACTAAAGCCAGACCCCGGTTGAAGATCAGACCTCCTTTACCGTCCAGGTCTAGGAGAACCCTCTATAGGGTAACCAGGCCTGAGGAAGAGGCACCTGACACTCACAAACCAGTGATGCCCACTGAACCTCCTGTCTATGAGCCTGAGGAACACATGGAGGAAGACTCCTTCTCGACCATAGGGTCAGAGGGTGAAGAGCCTATGGAGGTTGTGCCAATCATGGCGTCTGGTATAAAATCCCTCCAAACAGCTAAACATCCCAATGGTGGTCCAGGCTGACATAAACGTTTTTTCAAGATGCCTCAGACTTATACTATCACTTCAGATGGTTTGGTGGCCCATAGTTTTGGCGGTATTTCCTGGCGCCAAATAGAAAGTAAAACTGTATATAAGATTGGTCCATGTATGGACTAATGATGACTGATGAAGCCGCAATTTGAGCGGTGAAACGCGTTTTAAAGGACTTTTACTGATATATTACCTTTTTTTATTCTCTATTAAGCCCATTTTATTGTTTTATAGCTGTGTATATTTAAATAAATCCATATTTGGCTAATCCCTGCATCCAGTGTTTTTGGCCAAGGCACCATCACAAAATCCTAGCACCTATATAAGGGCAGTTTTAGATTTACTGGGTCCCGAGAGCAATCAGAACAGGAGCAGAGGAGGAAACACCAAAGCAGGAGTGTGGTTTCACTAAACAGCAGCTTGCAGTTCAAGATCCAATCTGCGTAAGTGTACACCCATCATCTAGAGGCTTTTCTAGACCACAATATATCAATAGTATACGGCACAACCCTAATTCCACTCTTTTTCTCTCGGAGGTACAAGAAAGATAGAGAACCTTGGAATCTGTGGCAGTGCCATGAACTTGAAGAATTTCCAGCATTTTAATACGCACAGGAATTCTTATTGAAAGACAATTAACAATACGGTACTAGGTGGGCATAGGCATGGGATAGGCATAAGGTTATCCTAAACAAAAGATAAATCCAGGTAAAGTATCCATGTAATTGTGCAGACTAGATGGGCGGAAAGGTTCTTATCTGCCGACATTTTCTAATTTTCTATGTTTCTATGTTTCTAGGTGGCATTATACCACCATATTGCAATACGCAAGGACTATGATATATTGAACCAACTGTCTACACAATATTGCCTATAACACCGCATGGGAATATGTATGCATAGATATATGTCATTGTGAGATACGTTACATAGAGAGAAATTCTCCTCTCAATATCAGTATTTCCTGCCAGGTACCAGTTTGCGCATTGGAATGTGTTTTTCTTTTCCCATACTGTATTCTTAGATAAAGTGTTTTGGGGTTTGACTCTGTCAACACATTCACTACAAAGAAGCATTCAAAAGGTACCCACACCACGTTACCCAGAGCTCCATAGGTATTGTGCACCATTTGGCCCTCAGAGGGTGAAGAGCCTATGGAGGTTGTGCCAATCATGGCATCTGGTATAAAGTCCCTCCAAACGGCTAAACACCCCAATGGTGGTCCAGGGCGACATAAAAGTTTTTCCAAGATGCCTCGGGCTTATACTATCGCCTCAGATGGTTTAGTGGTTTCTAAGGCAGACTTAGCAGCCTATGAACGGCAAATAATGACTGAGGGGTGCCCCCTACCTATAAGTATAGGTTTTATTACTTGCAGAACCTTAAGCCTATTTGGACCACCCACTGGAATCCCAGTGCCAAGCGGTGAGGCAACATTTATTTCTGGTGATAGGCCAGCCATGTCTGTTTCTGGCAAGTTGCCAGCCATGTCTGATTCTGGTATGTTGCCAGCCATGTCTGATTCTGGTATGTTGCCAGCCATGTCTGATTGTGGTGAGATGCCAGCCAAGTCCGTGTTGTTTCTTGTCACCTACTCAGGGCTTTTTTTCAGGGGGTACTCGCCAGTACTTAGTACCGGCACCTCGCCACTCAGTACCGGCACCTCACCACCAGCCCGAACTAACAGAATAGAGCATGATGCTCCTCCCTCCTCCTGCAGTGGCAGGCAGAGAATTGGAAGCACTCGGCAGCTCATGTTGCTCCTGAACGCTTCTGATTGTCAGGAGTGTATGTAGGGACCGATAACACCCCTCTTCTTCCAGTAAGTGACAAGGGAGGGCTGGTTAAACAAAATCTCCCCTCTGTTTCTTCAGTGCCCCAGCTCTGGCAGATGTGTGCAAACATGCTGCACCCCCCTCTCTCCTGCAGCCGCTGAAACTTTGAACAGCATGGGGAGGAGGGGTGCAGCATGTTTACACACATCTGCCAGAGCGGCGGATTGTCAGGCAAGCGGTGTGATCAGAGGAACTGGCACTGAAAGGCGGTACAGGTGGCCGCCTAAGAGCGCAAGACCAGGAGGGGGTGCAAAAAAAATATTTGAATCCCTGGTCGCTTTCCTTGAAAGAGATCCAAATTTTTAAACTATCTGCCTGGCGCTGTGTCCCTGCTGCTCCTCTTCTAAGATGCAGCCGGTGCCCAGCGAACTGCATTGTATCTGCCAGGTCAGAGAGCAGACTCCCCCGCAGTGCAGGATACAGAAGCCTGCTCTCTCTCCTCCTGGTCCCTTCCTCCTTGCTGTTGCCTGGCCCCCTCTGATAATGTTAAGAGGAGGGCAAACCAAAAGAAGTCTACACTGCCGCCCTACCCCAGCCTCCCCAGCAGTTCCAGACAGTGTGTGGTGCACCCTGGAAGGTAAGAAGGTGGAAATTGAAGTCCTGGCAACATTACTCTGCAGGGACTCAGTGACAGACAGGCCTCAGAACAAAGAAAAAAACTGCTGCTGCTTCCAAATACACTTCAAAACAGCATTTAAAATTATCAGCTCTGGCAACACAGGTATGTTCACCTGTCCTGCTGTTACCACCATGTGGGGGTGTTCTCAAGGTCAAACACCCTCTCATTGGAGTCCCTGAATATTATTCAAACAGTACTTGGTGGATTTTGGAGTTTTATTGCTGTGGAGCTCATACGCACTGCGAATTACTGTGAGTTTTATTGCTGTGGAGCTCATACACACTGCGCATTATTGTGAGTTTCATTGCTGTGGAGCTCATACACACTGCGCATTACTGTGAGTTTCATTGCTGTGGTGCTCACAAATACTAGGGGATTATCCACTCAGTGACAGCATTGCAAAAAAAGAACAACAGCTAACTACACTGCAATACAGACTTTTCTTGCAACAGAGGCACTTAGTGGATAATCCCCATAGGGTTGCAACAATAGTTGTAGTTCATTTAAAGGAACACAGTATTAAAAAATATGGTTCCCTTTTATAGTGTCTTCCTTTAAGTGAGCTACAACTATTGTTTGTTAGGACATGAAAATAGTCATAATAATCAGTTTTTCCCCAGACGTGAGAGTAAGAGTGCCCCACCTATTTTTCCAGAAATAAAGCACTGCCTATACTGTTGTCTGCAGTAGTGTCTCTGCATATAGGGGCTTTCCACCTGAACCAGGGCCTCACCATGGCTCAAGCCTGGTGTGAGTGTGACAGTTTTATTGCTGTGATTTCCGTAATAAACTAATACACCACACATTACTGTGAGTTTTATTGTTACATACTCCCGCGATATAGTTCTGTATGTAAACGTATGGCTGTGTGTGTAAATGCATGTATTTGTCTTTAAACAGGCTGCTGTGCGTAAAATTTTGTGCCTGTGTCCTTATCACAGTCTGGCATTGCCACCTTGCTCTGCATCCAAAAGGATGGTGTTGCTCCTAGAATCGCCACAATATCTGGTGCCTGCACTCCACAAAGTAAGAATAACAATGGGCGTCTTGGCAGCATCGTGAGGTACAGGTAAGAAACAAAATATTGGTGCAGGGCAGCAAGAGGTTAAATGGGCCCCCTACTCAAATTTTACCCCCTTTTTTTCGAAGGTCCCCCTTTCCCAATTAGAAAGGTTTAATTTTTTTCAAATTAAATTGTATTTGATGAGCCTCAATTGTGGCTATAGATTGAGTTGCCCCCGCTACCATTTGAACGTTTTTGTCACCTGGGGCTGCCGCTGGCCCGAGGGGTTTCCACACTGTACGGCCTAATTATGTCCTCTGAAACAGAAGACCCACCCTTTGTTGCCAAATGGGAACTGGCCCTTGGAACCACTTTTTCCTCTTCTCAATGGACAAAGACGTTTACACTAGTTCACAAGGGTTGCGGGGTTACCCGTGTTCAAGAATCATCTTATAAAGTTATTTTCTTCTGGTACAGGACTCCTAGTCTCCTTCACAGAATTTTTTCATGCTCTCCCCCAGAATGCTGGAGGTGTTCCGAAGAAGAAGGCACATTCCTCCATGTTTGGTGATCGTGCCCCCCCCCTTTGGATTTCTGGCGTATGGTCCGTGACGCCATTCATCGAGTCACAGATGTTGACCTGCCACTCACCCCGGAGTGTTTTCTTCTGTTTCACATAGCACTCCCTCTTGGGACCCTTAAACGCTCGGTGCTCCTACTCATGCTACTTGCTGCTCGTGCCTTGGTGCCGATTCTTTGGCGCACAAACAGAATTCCCACACTTTGGGAATGGGTTGGCAGAGTGGAGGATCTTAGATCCGCTGACCATCTAAATGCAGAAATTAAAGATGTCTTGGCAGACTTTCCGTTGAAGTGGTTTTACTGGGAGGAGTATACTGTAACTTTGCTCCTGGGGTCTGCGAGAGTCCCGATGGTTTAGCCACAAGAAATTACATGCTGCTCTGGTTTGGCTTCTACCCATCGAGGGGGGATCTGGCACTGGTAATGACCCCTCCCCCTTCCTTTTTATTATTATTTTTTTTTTCTTCACTCCCTTTTCCTGCCTTAGCCCCCCTCTTTCATTCTTGTTTTCCTGTTTGGTCTCACACTACATCTCTGTGGATACCTCCTTGCTCCGGATACTAATTTTTGTGCTGCCTCCTTGGTTTTACCGATGATCCGGTCCCCGTGGAGCTCAAGATAGCATTGCGGCCTATATATGGTTGTATATTTTGAGTGTACGGATAGTTCTTGATTAGGGATGAGCGTTCGGTTCGGATCTGTTCGGAGTTCAATTCGAACATCGCCCGTTTGGCTGTTCGTCGAACTCCAAACATTTCCGCATGTTCGCCGCATGTTCACCCACAATGCACCACAATGGACCACAATGCACTTTTCCACTGGCCTGAAGCTTGTAATTGGCTACAGCCTTGCACCTAGGCTATCAGGAAAAGTGTGTTTCAGTGAGTTGTAGGAGATTTCTGGAGAATTAGAATCTGTGATGACCCTGCCAGGCTATCAGGGACAGTGTGTTTCAGTGAGTTGTAGGAGATTTCTGGGAATTAGAATCAGCCTGGCAGTGCCAACACTATCAGGGACAGTGTGTTTCAGTGAGTTGTAGGAGATTTCTGGGAATTAGAATCAGCCTGGCAGTGCCAACACTATCAGGGACAGTGTGTTTCAGTGAGTTGTAGGAGATTTCTGGGAATTTGAATCTGTGTTGGCACTGCCAGGCTATCAGGGACAGTGTGTTTCAGTGAGTTGTAGGAGATTTCTGGGAATTCGAATCTATGTTGGCACTGCCAGGCTATCAGGGACAGTGTGTTTCAGTGAGTTGTAGGAGATTTCTGGAGAATTAGAATATGTGATGACCCTGCCAGGCTATCAGGGACAGTGTGTTTCAGTGAGTTGTAGGAGATTTCTGGGAATTAGAATCAGCCTGGCAGTGCCAACACTATCAGGGACAGTGTGTTTCAGTGAGTTGTAGGAGATTTCTGGGAATTAGAATCAGCCTGGCAGTGCCAACACTATCAGGGACAGTGTGTTTCAGTGAGTTGTAGGAGATTTCTGGGAATTTGAATCTGTGTTGGCACTGCCAGGCTATCAGGGACAGTGTGTTTCAGTGAGTTGTAGGAGATTTCTGGGAATTTGAATCTGTCTTGGCACTGCCAGGCTATCAGGGACAGTGTGTATCAGTGAGTTCTACCACAGTTCAGCAAATTAGAATCTGTCTTGGCACAGCCTGTTATCAGTGTGTATCAGAGAGTTATACCACAGTTCAGCAAATTTGAATCTGTCTTGGCACAGCCTGTTATCAGTGTGTATCAGAGAGTTATACCACAGTTCAGCAAATTTGAATCTGTCTTGGCACAGCCTGTTATCAGTGTATATCAGACAGTTATACCACAGTTAAGCAAATTTGAATCCGTCTTGGCACAGCCAGGCTATCAGTGTGTATCAGTGAGTTATAGCAGAGTTCAGCAAATTTGAATCTGTCTTGGCACAGCCAGGCTATCAGGGACAGTGTGTATCACTCACTTATAGCATTGTTCTGGAAAATATGTATATCTTTGCTCTAATTCTAGATACCATACAATAACACAGTTTAATCAGAGTTCATCTGTTTATCTATTGAAAGTTGAATATGGCTGTTGCCAGCTATCAGAGTGTTGCAGCATGCAGGAGAGGAAGTGAATCAGAGAGAGAGAGTAGAGGACATTGGCAGCCTTGCAGGGAAAATATCAATAAAATCGCCGACTTATATCAGAGTTCTGAATATCTTTAATCTATATACCAGAGTTGAATCTGAGTTCTGCATATCTCCACTCTTTATACCAGTTGAATCAGACTTCTGTATATCTCCAATCTTTATACCAGAGTTGAATCAGACTTCTGTATATCTCCAATCTTTATACCAGAGCTGAATCAGACTTCTGTATATCTCTAATCATTATACCAGAGTTGAATCAGAGTTCTGTATATCTCCAATCTTTATACCAGAGTTGAATCAGAGTTCTGTATATCTTTAATCTATATATCACTCACCATGTCAGCAAGACCAAAAAGGACAGGCAGACGCTCCCAGACCACAGATAAGAGGGCAAGCAGCCTCTGTGTCGGAAGGCAGTGCCCCTGGTCGTCGTGGACATGGTGCATCCTCTGCAGGGGCACGCTTGTCCTTTCTAATTGGTGCTGGCCATCTTATGCTGCAGCAACATGCAGAGGATTTGCAGGATTGGCTAACCAGACCATCCTCATCCTTTGAGTCCTCTGCCAGCCAGGCTTGTAGGGGTTTACAGTCCACCTCAGCTGCCAAAGCATCTAATGCAGCCTCCATGTCCACAGCTACTCCTGCCGTAGCCTCACCAACATACATGGAGGAGTCAGCTGAATTGTTTGACTACAATAACAGTGACATGCTGCTTGAGGATGCGCAGCAACGCCAGTGCTCTGATTTAAACTCTGAGGTTGAGTAAGGGAGCAAAATCAGCCTAGAGGGAGGGGGTGCCAGTGACACACAAAGAACTGGCACTCATGTTCCCCTAGCAGCTGCAGCATATTGTCAGGTTGGCTCCAGTGATGAAGAGATAGGGGGTGATGACAATGATGATGAGGTCACTGACTCCACCTGGGTGCCTGATCGAACAGAGGAGTCAAGTGAGGAGGAGGACGCGCAACAAAAACGAGGCACAACGTCCTTTATGACCAACCGTAGCCAGTCCAAGGCATCAGAAGTCAGAGTTGCTCAGGTGCAGAGCGCTGTTGTCTCAAAGCACACGTGCAGGAACTTTGCTGTCTGGGAGTTCTTCACAAAATGTGCAGCAGACTGCAGCATTGCGATTTGTAAGCTATGTCTGAAGAGGATCAAGAGTGGGAAAAACATCACACACTTGGGTACCACTTGCTTGATAAGACATATGACCACCTGCCATGCATCCCGTTGGCACAACACTTTGCATAGGTCCTCATCCTCATCTGTCTCTACCCCACTATATGTCCTGCCATGTCATTGCCTAAAACCTCCACTGACATGGATGATGCTACAGTAATGGGTGTACCAGGTCCTTCCTCAGAATGTGACAGCATCCCATCAGCTGAAGATTTATGCAGCCAGATTACGTTGCCCCAGCAGCTGCTGCAGCGTAAGAAAAAATATAGTCTCAACCATCCCCAAGCACAACATCTAAATGCCAGCTTATCAAAATTACTCGCATTACAGCTGCTGCCTTTCCAGCTGGTGGACTCTGCTTCCTTCCGTGAATTTGCTGAATGTGCTGTACCACAGTGGCAGGTTCCAAAATGCCATTTCTTTTCACGGAAGGCCATTCCAGCGCTATACCAGCATGTGGAACACAATGTTATGGAGTCATTGGGAAAGGCAGTCAGCAGCAAGGTGCACATTAGTTTAGACATGTGGTCCAGCGAGCATGGACAGAGCCGTTACATTTCCTTCACGGCACACTGGGTAACTTTGCTTGCAGCTGGGAGGGATCCAGGACGGGGCTCTGTGCTGGAGCTTGCTCATCCACCACGCCTGCAGAAAGCTGCTTATATGAGGTCTGTCTGCTCTACCACCTCTTACTCTTCCTCCTCTTCGTCCTCCTTCAATGTCTCTGGCGAAGTGGCAGTTAAACCGAAGCGTGACAGGGGCTACGCAATGGCTCAAGCAAAAAGATACCACACTATGCTTGAGCTGGTTTGTTTAGGGGACAGGAGCCACACTGGGCCAGAAATTCTGTCAACTCTGCAGGGGCAGACGCAGAGATGGTTAACACCATGCCAGCTTGAGCTTGGAATGGTCGTCTGTGATAATGGCAGCAACCTTCTCACTGCCCTACGCCTGGGTAATTTGATGCATGTACCATGCCTAGCACACGTCCTAAATCTGGTGGTACAGCATTTCCTAACCAGGTACCCAGGGCTGGAAGAGTTTCTCAGCCAGACCAGGAAAGTCTGCAGCCACTTCAGACGGTCATTCCCAGCAAGTGTTCGCCTGGCAGACATTCAAAGAGAATTCCACCTTCCCACAAACTGCCTGATCTGTGACATGCCCACTAGGTGGAACTCGACATTGGCAATGCTGCAGCATCTGCACAAGCAGCAGAGGGCCATCAATGAGTACCTGTGTGAGTATGGCACAAGGACAGATTCAGGTCAACTTGTTTTTTTCCCCCCGCAGTGGCTGATGATCAAGGATGCATGCACTGTACTGTCTCCATTTGAGGAGGCAACGAGGATGGTGAGCAGCGACAGTGCATGCATCAGTGACACAATTCCTTTAGTGTTCCTGCTGGAGCGCACTCTGCGGGGAATTATAGATGTGGCACTAGAGGCAGAGCAGCGGGAGGAAGAGGAGGCCTTCCCTATCTCTGAAGGCCCCAGTCTTTACGCAGACAGCATTCCTGCGGGTCCTCAGGTTAGACAGGAGGAGGATGAGGAGGAGGAATATTTAAGTAGTGGGGGCATTGAAGGTGGGGATTCCTCAAGGGAGGGTTTTGTGTGCCCAGAAACCCAAGGACTAGTACATGGCTTGGAGGAGTAAGTGCACGATGGGGTCATCCTCATTGACAAGCTAATGCCACCTCCAACCTATGCTGCATGGGCTCCCTTATCCTGCAAAGCCTGCTAAAGGACCCCAGGATTCGTGCTATCAAGGAGAGCGATCATTACTGGTTGGCAAGCCTTTTTGATCCACGATACAAGGGTAAGGTTGCAGAGCTCATCCTGCCCTCATAGAGGGAGCACAGGATGAAACAACTTGAGGACACTCTACAGCGACACTTTTGTAACACCTTTCCAGACACTGGTAGGTTACCAACTGATGTCACAGGTGCTTCTGAGGCACTGTTGCCGACACTAAAGGCCCAGTTTTAAAGCACCTATTGTTACTTTCATCCAAAGCCTGCATAAGTTTCACCATAATTTATGAAAAAACAATAAGGTGGAAAAAATGGCGAAGATAATGTGTAGATGGTCGGTCTTGGGTAGCAGCAAGGGCACAAACGCACACTCCCAAGTGCGAATAGTCAATGTATAAAATAATGGGTAGAGTCCTCGCACTTACGCCAAGTGTCCAGTGAGTAATACTTCAAGATAATCTAGAAAACATAATAGGAGACATACATTGCGCAGTACATCCTTATGACACCTGGTTTCCAGAGAGAAAGTATTCAACTGCCCATCCTACCAGCAACCATCCGTGGTGATAACCTGGTCCATAGATGAAATATTGGATCCCCGGGATATGTCACAGACGAAAAGTCGGCAGGATAAAATAAAGTAAAATTTATTGCAGCACTAACGCGTGTCGACCTAATTGGTCTTTATCAAAGTGCAGAAAATTATACATAATACAATGCAGTGTACAACGTTCATTTATACAAAATAGATAAGGGAAATAGGCGGTGTCAAGCCACAACCTCATTAACTTAATTGGTACTAACACACCCTACTTCACTGGTGTATTTTGGCCTAGGCCGAATAGGCCCAGGCCTAGGGCGGCACTTTCCAGGGGGCGGCGGCCCACACTGGGTGGCCCCACCCCTAAAAAAAAAAATTTTTTTTTTTTTTACTTTTGCAAAGTATTTTACCAGGAAGGATACATTGAGATTTCACTAATTTACACTTTCAATTTTACTTTCCAGGGGGCAGCAAAAAACCTCACCACTAAATGGGTTACTCACAGAGCACCGAAATGATGCCAACTTTTTGGTGTTCTGTAGTTCCCTGCATTTAGGAGAATAAAATTTCCCCACCCTGCAGTGAATTCACCATTCACCGCAGGGTCCCCAAAGTGCATGGAGTCGGCCGCTGAATGCTGCCACCGCAAACCCATGGCCTGCTGTTTTCAAAAGAACTACTGAACGAAAATGTCTGGAATTTACATATAAGATCCTATGATTGAAAATAAAAAGTTCTGTTACAGAAAAAAGAAAAACTGCTATTAAAAAAGGGGGGGTGAATTTTGGCCAAAAAAATCTGAAAAATGACTAAAAGGTACTAAAAAAAATCAAGTAAAGACTTTTTACTGCAGATTAAAATAATAAATGATTTATTAGATATTGCATAAAAACGGGAATATTTTTAACATTGAAACCTATGGGGTTCGCCTGAATAAACCTGCTGATTGAAACCACCAAACATCAGGGCATTTCACTGCCATTTCTCTGAGTCTCAGTACCACATGACTGGCTGAACCACGTGAAACGCACGCACGCAGCTGCCCGCCCTTTCGTTAACACAGACTCTATTCTGGACTGAACACCCACCGGGAAGGGAATCAAAGCTACAGTGCACCCTCTGACAGTGGCACCCCCCTGCTGACAAGATGGCTCCACAGCATAATTGCTGTGTGCTCATATACACTCGGTTTGCTGGGAGTTTTACTGCAGTGGATTCTGATGCACTCATACACACCGCACATTGCATTGCTGGGAGTTTTATTGCTGTGGATTCTGTGCTACACACTGCATATTACTGTGAGTTTTATTGCCCTGGAGCTCTGGGATACGCTCATACACACTGCACATTTCTGTGGGTTATATTGCTGTGCAGCTCTAATATGCTCATACACAGTGCCCATTTCTGTGGGTTTTATTGCTGTGCAGCTCTGTGATACGCTCATATGCAGTGCACGTTTCTGTGGATTTTATTGTTCAACCAATTAGAGCGGCTGTGATCCCGTTTACTTGACATGCGTGGTTGTTCTTTGTAAAAATGCTTGAATTTAAACATTTCATAATTTTCTTTATCTCAATAGATACATTTGAAATGGTATACAAAATATACAAGTAGGCACTTGGTATCCACTTTTAATATAAAGAGAGGAAAAGGTGGAGCTTAAAGAGGAAGGGTGGGGATTAACCAGGAAGAGGTGTGCCCTTGACAGGAAGGGGTGCATCAAATTTAAATTAGGGGGTGCACGAGTTTAGTCAGGCCTAGGGCAGCACAAAACCTAAATACACCACTGCCCTACTTCCAATCATTTAGAGGCGCAGCACCAGCAAACATTCAATATACAAACGGGCGCATAATGATTAAGTCCATCTACCTCGACCCCGCCCCTCTGAGCCATCGATCGCCATTTTGGAAGAGGGAAAATGGTGTCCACAATATAGCTTGCCCTCGCAACATTGATGGGCATTTAAAACAAGCTTATTTCCAGACGTTTTGGGGTCCCGAACCAGCGGGCTCCCACCGTCCATGAGGTGATATCTTTCCCAGGTGTTCGTGGGCATAGCAGTGGCAGACATTTGGCATGTAGACAGGCGCATGGTGATTACATCACCATGTTCCAACTTCCGCCAGTCTGAACCGTCGAGCGACATTTTTGAAGAGGGAAAGTGTTGTTGAAAGTACATCCTACCCTCACAATATCGCAGCCTATTAATTTCGACGGACGTTTAGCAATCTTGCTTGCGGCCGTTTTGAGTGCCAAGTCAGCAGGTCCCTACCGTCCGACAGACGCACGGGGACCATATCGACACGCATGCTCCCACATGAACTTCACTCTTCCGGGCGATATATCAAAAAAGAAGGAAAAAGAAAGATATATTAAAAAAAAATTATAATAATAAATAAATAAAAAATAAAAAAATACACAAAATTACAGCATATATGCCGCAATGTCACGATTCGCCAGTCGATCAACATATAGCGCGCAATAAGCATATAGTATACATATGTCACGTCACTGATCGAGTTGGGGAATAGTGCATATACTATTCCACATAACATATAGTAATGTCATGTAGAGTGGATAATAAAATATGAAATATAAAATGTGAGTCATATAAAAAGCATAATGGTAAAGGGGAGTTCAGTGGAGGCGCTAATGTAGTGTGTAAAATTAAGTAGTGCAGCCGACAAGGATTATAGCACAAAACCTCGACAGAAATGTGCAAAATTGAGTAGAGCAAAAAGGAGGGGATCCAAGTGGCGTAGTCTCTTCTGAGAGTGATCTATATATGGTAAAGTTTTCAAAGAGTGCACGGTCAAAATGACCTCTTAAAATAAAACTGGGTACAGTAATAGTGAAACAGATAGGAAACAGATAGTGTCCTGTTTGTTACAGTGGTTTGAATTGTGTAAAAATGGCAGTGACTGTCCTCATACAATCAAAAATGCATAAAGTGCATAAAAGTACATATAAAAAAATGCATAAAGTGCATAAAAGTATATATAAAGTGCCGATGCAAACTGCAGAATAGTGCATATATGCATGTGCACCATTATATGCACTATTCTGCAGTTTGCATCGGCACTTTATATATACTTTTATGCACTTTATGCATTTTTTTATATGTACTTTTATGCACTTTATGCATTTTTGAGTGTATGAGGACAGTCACTGCCATTTTTACACAATTCAAACCACTGTAACAAACAGGACACTATCGGTTTCCTATCTGTTTCACTATTACTGTACCCAGTTTTATTTTAAGAGGTCATTTTGACCGTGCACTCTTTGAAAACTTTACCATATATAGATCACTCTCAGAAGAGACTGCGCCACTTGGATCCCCTCCTTTTTGCTCTACTCAAAAAGCATAATGGTAATTGAATTATAATAGAGCATTAATTTCCATATCTATATTCAAGGCCTCAGGTGGTAGACATCCTATATCAAATATCCTTTTGGCTTCTAAACGGTTTAAATTCTTTTCAATATCACCCCCTCTCCAATGTTTTTTAACATGTTGAATACCAGCGAAGCCAAGAAGTTTAGGGTTACCATTATGATGTTTAGAAAAATGGGCTGATACACTATGTTTATCATACTTCCTTTTGATGTTATATATATGTTCAGCTACTCTAGTTTTCAGCATCCTAGTAGTTTGTCCAATATATTGTAGCCCGCACGGACACCACAATAGATAAATCATATTAGTAAAATTACAGGTCAAAAATGTTTGAATAGAGAACATCTGGTTATTGGAATGTGATTTAAAATCCATTAAACATTTAGTGCTATTTATTGCGGTCCTACAGCAGATGCATAGTCCACATTTATGAAAACATATCTTTTTAAACTTAGAAAGGAAGGTTCCTGGGGCTTTTTCTTTATCCAAAACACTTTTGGTCAACAACATCTTTAGGTTTTTAGTCCCTCTGTAGATAACTTTAGGTTTATCACCTATGTACTTCATAATGTCTTTATTCTGGTGTAACAAACCCCAATTTTTCTTAAGAATTTTTAATATGCTGTTATGGTTTGTGGAGTAATTCGTGATAAAAGGCACCTGTGGATCGAGTTTATCCCCATCGTTATTTCTCTTTTTGTAGCTAAGTATTTGGGACCTATCCATCTTTCTCACTTTCTCATGATCTTTATTTATCGCAGTTTCATCGTAACCTTTTTGTACAAACAGTTTTTTCAGAAGTTCCGCCTGTTCCTCAAAATCACTTAATTTCGAACAGTTACGCCTAATTCTCAAAATTTGGCCTTTCGGGATATTAGTCAGCCATGGGGCATGATTGCAGCTTTCTATATGAATGAAACTATTAATATCAACCTGTTTAAAATAGGTTTCGGTAATAAGAGTATTGCCTTCCCTTAAAATTTCTAAATCCAAAAAGTGAACCTTAGCATCACTAATATCAGTGGTAAGTGATATTCCCCATGTATTGGAGTTTAGATGATTCAAAAAAGCATTCAGAGATATAAGATCCCCCCTCCAAATGAAAAAGATATCATCTATGTAACGGCGATAGAGGACCAGGCTCGAACCCCAGTCATGTCCAGAATAGACAAACTGGTTTTCCCAGTAGGACATAAATAAATTAGCATAACGGGGGGCGAACCTGGTTCCCATCGCCATACCTCTACGTTGTAGGTAGAAGTCACCCTCAAACCAGAAAAAATTGTTGTTCAAAATTAAATTGATTCCATCTATCACATAGTCAATCTGTGTCAGTGGGAAAAGCTTGGTTAACTCCATGTAGTAGCAAACAGCCTCGCATCCTTTCGGATGCTCGATGATGGTATATAAACTACCAACATTGCAAGTAAACATATATGATCCCTCCATCCAAATCATACCATCCAGAATTTGGAGTAAACTAATTGAGTCCTTCAAATAAGCTGGTTGTGTGACCACTATTGGCTGTAAAATGTGATCGATATGCTCCGAAAGGGGGGATAGGATAGATCCTATTCCCGAAACTATTGGTCTGCCTGGTGGGCAGATGGGATCTTTGTGCAATTTAGGCAGCACATAGATAACTGGAATGATAGGACATTTAGGGAGAAGGAAATCGTACTCATGGTTATTTAAAATACCCAAATCTACTCCCTTGGTCAGATGACTTCTATATTTATTCGCTATTATAAGGGAAGGATCTGAAGGTAATTTCTCATAAGTATCCACATCTTGCAATTGTCTCTGAATCTCACTTAGATATTGCTGTCTATCAAGGATCACCACTCCACCACCTTTATCGGCAGGTTTTATAACCACTTCATTATCTTTTATAAGATGGTTTAATGCCAGCATTTCAGTATGGGTAAGATTGTGTTGATATTTATTCAAAGGTTTAATCTTTCTAATATCCTCTACACATGCCTTCTCAAAGGTTTTCATGCTATCACTCTTCAAAAAGAAGGGGTAAAAACTCGATTTTTTTTCTTTAAGGAAGTGTGGACAAATTCTGATTCCTTATTTTGAATATTTATATTCTCTTTATCCAAAAAATATTTTTCAGGCAAAGTTTCCTTATATATCTATTGATGTCGAGATAAGTTTCAAATTTATTCAAACCCACACTTGGTGCGAATTTGAGTCCCTTCCTAAGGACATTTTCTTGGGTCAGGGTCAGTGGTTTTTTTGAGAGATTAAAGATTGTTATCTCTTTTCTCTCTTCTCCCTTCTGTCATTTGGTTCTGGTCTGTCCTCCTCTGACTCCTCGTCCACATCTTCCCTTGTTCTTTTTAGGACTGTAGCTGTATTTTTTCTTTCTCTCAGTCTCTCCCACTCCCGCCTCCAGCTGGGACATTCCTTTACTAGAGATACAGGTGTCCTTTGGGCCGCTCTAAAGGTTCTAAAGGATATGAGGCATCAGTAGAAAGGTCAGAGTCTAAGTTATTACACATTGTTTCATCTAAAACAAAAGCCACTGTACTGGTGAGGGGAGAGGCAGGGGGTCCTATGGACCCCTGTATCTCCATTCTTTACACTTCATAATGTTAAGTTAGGTGTCATTGGATGGGTCAGAGCCTAGCCTCACGATACCAAACATGATCATTTAAAACTGTGTAAAAGAGAAAAAAAATCCTCATTGCTGTCTTTTAACATATAAAGCAAACCATATTATTTCTCAGCTCATTTCCCAACCTGGACGATCATGGTTTTAAACATACACGGTTATTCAAAGAAATCCGAATGACTGCCGAAAGGTACCCAAAATCAGCGGTCGTTACTTTTCATGGCCATTCGGCTATTCAGAGAGCAGGCAATTCGCCAAATGTAACAGGTGCCTGTTCGATGCCTGTTCGAGGGCAGTGAAATCCCCATAGCTTCGTCTATTCAAAGAACAAAAACCAGCAGTGAAAAGTTGCCAAAATGCCCTGCCATTCGGTCGCTTCATTCAACAGATTTATTCAGGCGAATCCCATAGGCTTCAATGTTAAAAATATTTCCGTTTTAATTCAATATCTAATAAACCATTGATTATAATATTCTGCAGTAAAAAGTCTATTTATTCATAGATTTTTTAGGATCTTTGAAACATTTTGTTGGTATTTTTGTGCAAAAAAAATTCCTATTTTTTTTAAAAATTTTTAACGTTTTAGCTTTTTTTCTGTGACAGCCCTTTTTATTATAATCCATTGGAATGTAAATTTCAGACATTTTCATTCAGTAGTTTGTTTGCAAACAGCGTTTCACTTTTCAAACATTCAAGTGTACTGCTTTTTCTTTTTCTTCACCTCCTTCGTCTGCGGTGTCGGCTTTTTCCGGCGGCTGCTCTGCACTGTGATCGGCTCCTGCTCGGGTTTCTTCGGCGTCTTCGGCAGGTTAATCCAGATGTTTTTGCGGGTTTCGGTGTGCGTTCACCCTCGTTTTGCGGTGAGTTTTCGGCAGGTTTGCGTTGACTTTTCCCTGCATTACGGTGGCCCTGTGGTGCTTGCTGAATACACCGCAGGGTCGCCGAAATGGGATCGCCAAATCGTACCGAATTGAAGGGAACGAAAAGTCTTCGAATGTGCGGTGACTTTTCGATTTTCTTTGAATAACCCTGATAGTCATATAATTCATAACACAAACTTTGCCAAAGTACAAGTGGAAAATTTACTTATTTTCAGTTTTGGTTAAATTTGCATATTATCTTGAATAATGCAGTAACAGGTTTTACAAGAGTAAAACATAGCATATAGAACTGCAAATATTTGGATGAGAAAATGTGGGAAAATAAATTTACGTGCTGCATGTAATCGAAATCCAAATTTACATTTTTTGATCTATCATTTTGACTAGAGATGTGCACTGATTTATTTTCGGCTCGTTTCGGATCGTTTTTCGTATCGACTTTTTTTCCTTGATTTCAGCCATTTTCGTGTTATCGGATCGGCTCGTTTTTCGTCTTGACTTTTTTTTCATGATATCGGAAATCTTTGTGTTTTTTGGAACGTCTGTTCTCCTCGTTTCAAAGTGTCTATTCCTTTTGACTGAAACTAATGGATTTTCGGATCTGATATTTCTGTCGATACGATAATTCTGACGATTCTATCATTTTTTATTAAATAAAGATCCTTTTTTTCTTATGAATATGCATTGCACAACTTTATTTAATCATATTAACCACTTCGCTGCAGAGGACGTGCTCAGCGCGTCCTGCCACAGAAAGGTTGGCTGCGGAAGATGCGCTGAGCGCGTCCTCCCGAAGCAGCCTGCGATCGGCTGGATTCCAGCCGATCGCTGTGCCCCCCGGTGCGGGCTGACATCTTGGATGTCAGCCCGTCAATCCGGGACCGCCGCAGGCACAATAGATGTCATCGCGGCGGCGCGATGACATCTATTTCAGGTGCCCCCCCGCGTGTGCGGAGGAGGCGCCTGAAAGGGAGGGGATGAGGTCCTTCGGACCTCTCTCCCTCCCGATCGCGGGGGTCCTGAGCTTAATGCCAGGCACCATTTGGAAGTGCACAGCCTGCCCTTCCAAATGGTACCTGGCATTAACCCCATGGGGGCCAATCACGAATCGGCGCCGAAAAGCGCTGGTTCGTGATCCTTTCCCGGAGCTGGCCGACATCTTGGATGTCGGCCAAGCCTCTGGGAACTCCCCCTGAGGACTGGCGTCATTGTGCATAGCACGATGATGCTAGTCCTGGAGTTAACCCCTAGCTGCCACCAGTGGTGGAGATAGGGGGTTCCAATGAACCCCTATCTCCCGATCCGTGGCAGCTAGGGGTTAATGTTTGATATAGTTGGATCGGCCAGAGCATGGCCTTTCCAACCATATCAAACATGACCGTGAAATTTATTTTTAAAAAAAAAAAATAATAATAATAAAAAAAATAAACAAGTTTTTTATTTTTTATTTGTTTTGTTAATGCAGCAATATTGTTCCCATTTAATTTAAAATGTGAACAATGATGCTGCACTAACGATTTTTGTATGTGGTGCGTTTGTTAAAAATAGCGAAATTTTCCCCTCAAAAAAAATGTAACGAGACCCCATTTCAAATTTTTTTAACAAACGCACCCCATACAAAATATAACCGCAAATGATCGCATGTTAAAATGTGAAAAAAAAACACTTTACATGTTGAAAATTTTTGAAAATTCTAATTTTATTCTAATTTTATTGCATATTTTGTTATAATATACAGACAGGACACAACGTATACATATAATAATGACATATTATGAATCTTCCGAGTCTGCCGGAAAGAACGATATATAATATGTCTGGGTCATATAATAAAATAAGGCTTCAAAACGCGGTTAAACATGTTGAGCGAAACCGGTAAAAATGACCTCAGCACACAGGCGGGAAAAGCCTCAGCAGCGAAAGGGTTAAAATGGTATGAAAGGAACAAAAATTAACAAAACGATTTAAAAAGCCCAAAACTGACCCAAATGGACTGACTTTAAAAATAAGTTGATCAAAACTATCTGAAACGAAAAAAAAAAAACAGAACAAATAAAGTGATATAAAACGAAAAAATAAATAAAAAATGAATGCAGCATATGAATACGCACACTGCGGGGAACAAGCGCCTCTCTGCGCGGTATAATTAATGCAGCATAGGAATACGCACACTGCGGGGAACAAGCGCCTCTCTGTGCGGTATCATTAATGCAGCATATGAATACGCACACTGCGGGTAAGCGCCTCTCTGCGATATAATTAATGCAGCATATGAATCCACACACTGCTGGGAAGCACCTCTCTGCGGTATAATTAAGACAGCATATGAATCCACACACTGCGGGGAAGCGCCTCTCTGCGGTATAATTAATGTATACGTCTCTGTTATATATATATGTATCCTGTCTGTATATTATAACTTAAAATTCAATATAATTTGAATTTTCAATAATTTACAAGGAGTAAAGTGGTTTTTTTTTCACATTTTAACATGCGAGCGTTTACGGTTATATTTTCTATGAGTTGAGCTTGTTAAAAAAATTAGAGATGGGGACTTGTTATATACATTTTTTTGGGTGAAAATTACACGATTTTTAACAAACGCAACCCATACAAAAATCGTTAGTGCAGCATCATTGTTCACATTATAATTGAATGGGAACAATATTTCTGCATTAGCAAAACAAAACACAACAAAAACTTTTTTTTTTTAAATTTATTTATTTTTTAATATTTTTTTTATTTAATTTTTTATTTTTTTATATTTTTTCTCAACTTTTAACATGGTCATGTATGGTATAGAAAGGCCATGCCCTGCCCGATCCAACGATACCAAACATTAACCCCTAGCTGCCACGGATCGGGAGATAGTGGGTTCATTGGTACCCCCTATCACCACCATTGGTGGCAACTAGGGGGTTAACTCCAGAAATTACTCTATCCGACTTTGGATAGATTTCGACTATTTATTTTTTTCACTTTCAGATAGTCGAAATCTATCCTAAGTCCCGATGTTTCACATCGGAACTTTGGATAGAATAAGTGCGCGCGGCCGTTAAACATATATACATTACGATTTTCTAATGATCAGGACGCTGGATAGCACTGTTGCTGTCCAGCGTCCTGATCGTTAGAAAATCTGACTGCCTATATTTTTAACAAAAGACTTACTCGGATAGAGTAAATTTGCCATTAAAAATATAAGCCTTCTGATTTTCTAATGAGCAGCACCCTGGATAGCAACATAGTGCTGTCCAGCATCCTGATCGTTATAAAATCGTAATGTATATATGTGTAGCGCTCACTCCCAGAGGAGCCGCTGAAAATGAACCACGGGTCAGTCTCCCCGCACTAGGGAATAAATATACTCCAGCACCGTTGTGGATTTTATAAATTATATAGTTTACTAAAGTAAAAGGCATATAATGAGACACGGTGTTCGTAGATATATTTACAGCATTTCGTATCGCGGTAAACGCGCAGCGGAAAAAGAAATGCCAGACTTCGTATTTCTGAAAAATGCGCGACCGAACAGAAAAGTACAATGCTTCGTATTTACGAGAAACGTGCAGCGGAAAGAGAATACAATATTTCGTAATTCGAGAAACGCGCAGCAGAAAAACAAAATAAGATGCGAATCTTTGCCCCTTTTTCGGATACTAGGGAGTGAGTTCCGAACAGGTTAAGTCCCGAACTGTGAGTGTATGTGTGTGTTATGGTACCCGGGTACTATTCAACTGGCCAGTGAATCTTTTAACCAATGTCTTCGACTAGTCAAGTTGGGGCCCTGTGGGTTTCAGAAATAAACAACAGCGTGCTTTCTTGAGCTTTGTAAAACCGGCCTTGGAGGCCTCTCACGAATCCGCTCGATCACCAAGGCTCCCCTGACCCAGGACGTCTCTCTGCTTCTTGCCTCGCTGGGATACCGGCTACTGGATCTGTGGACAGGCTTTCTGTGCTCCGGCCCGGACTTGTCCAGCTACCGCCTGCTCTCCCATCCAATGGACTTGCGGTACTCCTTACTCGGGGTCCTCAGCTTGTCCTGATAGCAGCTTGGGTGATGTCTGTAGATAAGTAAGGCTCCTTATGGCAAGGCAGGATAACCCCACTAGAATCCTGATAGGCCCCACTTGCGCTCAGGCCTAGTCACGGTTCCGCTCTGCAGCACTGTGTCTTCTCTCATGCACTCCCTGGCGCGCTCTGCCGCGCTCTCCACGAGGCTCAGGATGTACAGCGTCTGTGTCCCACCCACTTCCTGTCTGTTTGCAAAGCATGCCGGGAAACGTAGTCCCAATGTTCAGTGTCTCTTATCGCGCTTGTCTCCCTCCGGTGGCCAAAAATAGGTACTGCCACAATAAGGTTTTAAACACAGCGCTACACTCTCCCCCTCCTAGAACTCTTGGGTCTCTCCAAGGAGGTACAACAGTTACATTTACATTTCGATACAATTCGATAACATATACAGGGTTGGCAGCAAACATACAGTGGGTTAGATACACTTCTTCAAGTTGACTCATGTTTTGCGCTACCTCAGCTAACATAGCAGACACTTCGGGCAACCTCTGCACTGTGGTGATGGCCTCTTCAGTGCTATGTCCTGGTGAGTCGTAGGTGAGTCGCTGGGGCGGTCGAACAGAGCGTTTTGGTTCTGGCTCAATCAGTTCCTCTTCAGGTGGAAGTACTATAGGTGCTGGCTCAGTCCTTCTTTCTTCCACTGGAGCAGACGTTTCTTCAGAGTATGATCCCTCCAGTGAAGGCATAGAACTATAATCATAAAATTCAGCTTCAGGACCTACAGGGACTCCAGCAGTCTCAGGGACTTCCAACTGAAATTCAAGAGCTTCAGGGATTTCAACAGTCTCAGGGACTTCTAACTGAAATTCAGGAGCTTCAGCCCTCAAATTACTCTCCCATCGTCCAGGAACTGATATAATCTCTTCAGGCTCCGGTGAACGCATCCAGTCCAGACAGAAACTCTCTTCCTCACTGTCCCTTTCGCTCTCTTCGACAACCCGGGTCTGCTGAGACCGAGTAACAGGAGACAAACGTGGAGCAGGCGGATTTGGCAGAGGAAGTTCGTCCCCAACTGGTATCCTCACAGCCTCTCTCAAAGGTAACAAATGATTCCGGTGCCAGTTCTTAAGAGGCCCAGCCTTTCCATCCGGCCGGATTTGATACACCGGCAGACCCGGCAGTTGCTTGCAGACAATGTAGACTTGAGAACTCCATCTATCCGCCAACTTGTGCCTCGCAGCAGCACCCAAGTTCTTCAACAAAACCCTATCCCCGGGTTGTAGATCTTGTATCCGAACTTTCAAGTCATAATTCCTTTTGTTCCTTTGCTCCCTGTTTCCTGAGGTCAAACGGGCCTGTTCAAACGCAGAAGCCAGATTCTTCCGGAGTCTATCCACGTAATTTCTATGGGAGGCTACCGACGTCTGGTCTAGAGATAACCCAAACGCCAGATCAACCGGCAGTCGGGCTTCTCTTCCGAACATAAGGCGGTACGGTGAGTATCCAGTTGCATCACTCTCCGTACTGTTATATGCATGCACCAGAGTAGCTATGTGACGACTCCAACTCTGCTTCTCTATGGTTGACAAAGTCCCCAGCATATTCAGCAGCGTGCGATTAAACCGTTCAGGCTGAGCATCCCCTTGAGGGTGATATGGTGTAGTTCGAGTCTTTTGGATTCCCAACAGTTCCAACAATTGCCCAACAAGTCGGCTTTCAAAGTCTCTACCCTGATCAGAGTGTATTCTCCTTGGCAGGCCGTAGTGAACAAAGAACTTTTCCATCAGAACCTTGGCTACTGTCGGAGCGCGTTGATCCTTCGTAGAAAAAGCTTGGGCGTAACGTGTGAAGTGATCAGTCACTATTAGAATATTCCCTTGCCCACTAGCATCCGGCTCTAAGCAGAGGAAGTCAATGCACACCAAATCCATGGGTCCCTGACTCTGTAGATGGCTCATTGGAGCAGTTCGGGTCGGTAGAGTCTTCCTCTGAATACACCTCAGACAGGAATGGCAGTAACTTTCCACTTCAGCTCTCATGCAAGGCCAATAGAATCTGTCTCGCACCAGCTTAAAAGTTCTTTCAGCACCCAAATGTCCATGCTCATCATGTAGCGATGGCAGCACACTCTCTCTATGCTTAGTGGGAAGGAATAGCTGTTGAGTCTCTTCAGCATTGGTTGAAGGGCCCCTTCGGTAGACCACCCCATCCAACATCTTCAACCGTTCCCACTCTTTGTAGACCAATCTGGCTCCATCCGGGGAATTGGTAAGCAGAATTTCCCGCTGGTTCGCAGTTAGGGCCTTTATGGTCAATGCAATTAAAGGGTCTCTGGCCTGATCTGCTTTCAGGTCCTGTTTCGAAAAGGTAGGTAGACTTTCATCCCTCAATTGCGTAGGGTTGCAATAGAACTCAGGAACAGCCGCAGCCATGACTCCTATGGCCTCCGCTTCAATCCCTCCCTTGACCCGGCGCTCTGCTCCTTGACACAAAGCTTGCACCCCGTCTGGAGTTAACTGAGTCCATTCTGCAGTGTAGGGTCTTCTCGATTAAAGCATCAGCATCTTGATTATTCACCCCAGGGCGATACTTCAGGCTGAACCGAAACCCTGACAGAGCGGCCAACCACCGATGTCCCGTTGCGTCCAGTTTCGCAGTAGTAAGGACGTAGGTAAGAGGATTATTATCCGTCTTTATCACAAACTCGGCTCCATACAGATAGTCCTTTAACTTGTCCACCACTGCCCACTTTAAGGCTAGGAACTCCAACTTGTGGGTAGGATAGTTCTTCTCTGAAGGCGTAAGGCTCCGGCTCACGTACGCTACAGGCCTCAGCAATCCACCATACTCCTGATACAGGACTCCTCCTAGACCTTCTCTGCTGGCATCCACATGTAACTCATACGGCTTGTGAGGGTCCGCGTAGGCCAAGACAGGAGCTCGAGTGAGACTCTCTTTCAGCTTCAAGAAAGCACCTTCACATTGACTAGTCCATTCGCCCTGTATGGACTCTCGAGCTTTCCTTGGTCCTGGAGCTGACGGATTTCGGTCAGAGGCCTTGCAGCCTTCTTCGGTGTTTTCCTTCTGTAGGAGTTTGTTCAGTGGTTGAGCTATTTTTGCGAATCCTCCTACAAATCTTCGATAATATGAACAGAACCCCAAAAAAGATCTGAGTTCAGTGACGTTTCTGGGTCTGGGCCAAGAAGCTACGGCCTCCAACTTCCGAGGATCTGTCGAAACACCTTCTGCTGAGACCACATGTCCCAGATACGTAACAGACGGTAGACAGAATTGGCATTTCTCCAGGGACAGTTTCAATTCCTCTTCATGGAGCCTCTTCAAGACCTTCTCCAAACGTTGCTCATGCTCTTCCAGAGTCTTCCCAAACACGATTATGTCATCCAGGTACACTAATACTTCGATCAGATTCATGTCCCCGACTGTCTTCTCCATTAACCGTTGGAACGTGGCTGGAGCCCCCGTGAGGCCTTGAGGCATTCTGTTAAATTCAAAGAACCCCAGTGGACAGATGAACGCAGTTTTCTCTTTGTCTTCGGGATGCATTGGTATCTGGTGATACCCGCTTCGCAGGTCTAGCACGCTAAACCATTTTGCTCCAGACAAACACTGTAAGGCATCTTCTATCCGAGGAGTAGCATATTGGTCTGGGATGGTTCTCCGGTTCAACGTGCGGTAGTCTATGCATAGGCGGACAGAACCGTTCTTCTTCCGGACCATCACTATTGGAGATGCGTATGGACTCCTGGACTCTTGAATCACCTTGTTCTTTGCAATTCATTCGGCTGTTCTCGCAGATCATCCAAGTCTCCCAACGGAACTCGCCTTGACCTTTCGCGAAACGGCTTGTCTTCTTGTAATCGAATGCGGTGTTCAGTACTTTTAGCTAGGCCTACGTCGAACTCATCTTTCGAGAACAATTCTCTCCACTTTAAAACTTGAGACTGAAGACGTTTCTTCCACTCGGATGAAATGGGAGCGTCCTTGGGGTAGAATCTTTCATCTGGAATCTCTTTATCCACTCCCCCTCCTAAATCGGTGGAGAGGGGCGTAGCGGACTCTACTTGCCCGATAGGCATTCGTGCTTTAAGGACTACTGGAGAATCAGACACATTGCGCACGCTGACTGAGACTCTTCCTCGTGTTCTTTTCAGAGCTTTAGTGGAGATTATTTCAGGGATTACTTCGACTCCGGTTTCACTCCCATGATTAAAATCGGTTTCCAGCATCACATAGGGGCCTGGTTGCGATCCGTTCAACTTGACTGAAGCCCGGAAGCTCGCTACTTCTCCAGCTTGCAGAACCTTCTCTGTTCCTTCTAATCTCCATAGGCGCCCCACTTCGGCAGGTGCCTTCTGTTCTTCGACCATTCTCTGATAGACTGGACGTAACATTGGGTGTACTCCTTGAGTAGAACCTTCTTCCAATACGATAGGTGTCAGGAGACGCCGCACCAAATCAGTATTTGTCCCCACTATCATGGAGCTTCTGTTTGCGCCTGAGGGTCGAGGACACACAATGGCCAATGCATCACAACCTCCGGACTGTCCGATGACTTCGGATCCGATCTCCAACTTCACCTGTAGATACCCGTCATAAGGGAGTTTCTCAGTTCCGATACCCCAGATTTCCAGATCCTTCAATTTCTGTAGAGGAATGTGCTTCAAGTGTTTCTCGTAGAAGTCTCGGTAGATCAATGTCACTTGAGCCCCTGAATCCAACAGGGCTTTAGTGTAGACTCCCTCCACTTGGATTGGCACAATAGGAGAAGGACCTATCAGTTGGTCAGGAAACTTGGTGGCGGTATCAGGACACTTACACCCAGTTTGCTGTACCCTGGCCTTTTTCTTGGCCCGTGTAGGTTTTGGGTGTGCATTGCTTCCCCATGACGTAGGTCCGGACGCTAAGGGAGTGACTCTTTCAGTCCTGGCCAGACTTTGGGCCTTCTCGCCCTCTTAGTCCTGGCTTGATTTTTGGAGTGGGTTTCAACCTTCGGGCCCCTGGTTTGCTCCCTTACCAGGACCCTCTGGAGTTTCCCGCCTGCAGGGCGGACAACAGTTTCTCCACAGATTTTAGAAGTTCTTCGACCGGTTTCTTTTCAGCCCTCCCTTGTGGGCATTGAGCCCTGAAATGGCCGATTTTCCCCGCAGCCAAAACATTTCTTTCTTGGGTATGTGAGCATATTTCCTTCTGGCGGTTCACTTGGAGACCCCCTGTTTGAGGCTACAGCAGCCCCTTCAGTTCTGGTGTCCTTAGCTGACAGCAACGTCATTAACTCCATCATTTGCAACATCTGAGTTTTTAAAGCCAGCACTTCAGTCTGTATGTCTGCCACACAGAGAGTTCCTACTTCTGCGGTGAAAGCTGTGTGCGAAGCATTTACGACCTTTTTAGCCTTAATCAAGGCCTCTTCTTCTCGGATAGCTTTGATCAGTTTGGAATAGGTTAGTCTCGTGTTCTGGTATCTAGTCTGAAATCTCAACATTATGGGATCCAGCGGGAGTGCTCCTTTGAAAATTTGATCCATCAAAGCTTTGCTTGCCTGACTCGGTTGCATGCCCCCTTTAAGAATGACTGGATGGATGATTTTATCCAGCCGCCAGACATATGTGGACAATTCTTCTCCTTCCTTTTGATAGGTGTGAGAGAACTTGTGAATAAGCTCGGCACAATCCTCCACTCCCCCGAAATTTTCCTGTAAAGCTTCTAGATACTCTGCAGCAGTGCAGCCGGGCTTGTCCCTTTTTAGATTTCGAATGACGTCTGAAGCAGGACCTCTTAGGCTCTCGATCAACCTTTGCCTCTTCACGGTGTCAGCTAGACATGTGCACAGCACAAAATTTCGTTTTGAACTAATGGATTAGTACTAAAATGCAATTTGTTTAGTTGCTAAAAAAATTCGTTTTCAGTTCTTTAGTATGAAAACTAATTTCATTCATCCGAAAACCAGTGGATACAATTACTATTGTAGTGGCTCCTCAGAGGGCTGAGATCGCTGCTTGTTACAGTATCTCTCACTCTCAGCACAATGTGTCAGGCAAAGCTGTTACAGTAACTGACTGCTGCTCATCACAGCGCTCAGAGTTTCAGTAAAACTAGTAAATAATATTTTATATATAAGAGGTTAGAACAATATTATTTCCTTGTTTTACTAAAACTGAGCGCTGTTACAGTCAGTTACTGTAACAGCTCCTAGTGGCGCAGTCTCTTTTGAGAGTGGTCTATATAAAATCTAGTACAAATAATAAATGGGTATGGTATTCCCACTATTCCAAACAGTGCACGGTCGAAAAGACCACTAAAGTGCTGCTATGAATAGAGCTAAGTGCAGTAGTTTTACTGTGCAAAAAAGGTGACAGTTGATGTCCTGATATATTAACAAAAAAATCGCATATTAAGTGCATATAGTGCAATTGAAGGTCTTTCAAAAAGTTATCCTTATAGAGTCTCGTTTTCCAAATCACTTGTGAAGGCAAAAAAACACAGTCCAACCGACCATATATTCTGTATTGAAGACAAAGGTAGTCTGGTTGAGTCTCCACAGGGGCAGTCCAGAGGCTTACGTGAGGTCCTGGTGCACTGTCTTCACCTGACTCCCAATTCCCAAAAAATGGGAGGAAAAGAGGAGAGGGGTAGAAGGGAAACAGAAAAAAAAAAAATAGTGCAATATTGACTGATACAGAGTTAAGTGCCCATAGACAAGGGAACACTTACACTTTATAGAGCCTCATGTACCTGCTCTGGTGTGGAACGCCTTGGGCCTAATTGAGGGTAGCCTCTGCCCTTCTTTAGAGTTTTCTTGGGGTGGCCTCTGCCTTTCCTTAATGTTTGCTCGATCGTCTCAGATATAGAAAAAGAGAGATCTTCATAGCGTGATTTGTAGCCAATGGTTAAAATAAGGTAAGTAGAGGTCAAAACAAACTCACCGATGTTGGAGCCTTAGGTTCCAGGCTCAACTTGTAGGCGTGTGGTACTGCTTATTCGGTGGGTACCTTCACCTCTTTCATTTGCAGATGGTCTTCTGATTAAATCAAACCCATGTGGGTCTGAGTGCTGTGATCTGATCAGCTATGTGTAACAGCTGAGCCTGATACATTGTACTGAGAGATAATATAACAAGCAGCTGATCTCAGCGCTCACAGCCACTGGATTTAAAGGGCTAAAAAAAAGGCTCCTCTCTTTATAATGTGTAGAACATCCTCCTGCATTAATTAATACCCCTCTCTGTATAATGTATATAACATCCTCCTTAATTAATTAATGTCCCTCTCTGTATAGAACATCCTCCTCAATTTATACCGTTCTCTGTATAATGTATATAACCTCCTGCATTGATACCCCTCTCTGTATAATGTATAGAACATCCTCCTGCATTCGTTAATGCCCCTCTCTGTATAGAACATCCTACTCAGTAGGACCTACTGCAGAACTTTGGAATGCAATGCTTATCCAGCACAGGAGAGGGAACTTTTACTTAAACTTTGCATCTCTGTGGGGGAGAGAGACAGGAATATAAAAGCAGGGGAGAGGGCAAATATTAACATAAATCGGTCTGTAAGCTCAGAGAAGAGATGTCTGGAGCAAATTTATTTTTATAATAAAATTAAGCACTTTAAATCCAGGGAAAACATTCAAATAAATCACACTGACAGCTCATAATAAAAGAGTAACTGTGAGCTGGATACTAAATGTATCAGACGTAAAAAAAAAACTTTATAACAAGCAGCACTGGGAGAGGAGAGGGACTTTATATATGTCCCTCCAGTGTACAGAGCACTGGTGAGACCTCACTTGGAGTACTGTGTGCAGTACTGGAGACTGTATCTCCAGAAGGATATAGACATCTTAGAGAGAGTTCAGAGAAGGGCTACTACAGTTGTGTTCAAAATGATTCAACCCCCAATGCTGTAAAGGGTTTTAGGGAATTTAGTGTACATTTGAAATTGTATTCAGAATGAAATCCTACAAGGACTTTTTAAAGAACCATATGCAACTAAAATGACATCAATTGGTTTTGTAATACAGTAGTAAATGTTTCTTTTGTGAATTCTTCATTGACACAATTATTCAACCCTTAAAGACTACCACTCTGAAGAACAGAGGTTCATTCAAGTGTTTTCAATCAGGTATTGAAAACACCTGTGGATGTCACGGAGCAGCAATAAAGCATAATAAGCACCAATTAGGCAGCTTTAAAATGACTGTGATACTCAGCTCCTTCTAGACATTTACTGGTGTGGTTACAAACATGGTGAAGTCAAGAGAATGGTCCAGGAAGACAAGAGAAGAGGTGATTACTCTTCACAGGAAGGGCAATGGCTATAAGAAGATTGCAAAGATGTTAAACATATCAAGAGAGACCATAGGAAGCATCATTCGCAAATTCAAGGCAAAGGGCACTGTTGGAACGCTACCTGTCATGGCAGAAAGAAGATGCTGACTTTGACTGCTGTGCGCTACCTGAAGCGTAGAGTGGAGAAAAGTCCCCGTGTGACTGCTGAGGAACTGAGAAAAGATTTGTCAGATGTGGGTACTGAAGTTTCAGCTCAGACAATACGGCGCACACTGCGTAATGAAGGCCTCCATGCCAGAACACCCAGGCGCACCCCCTTGCTGTCTCCAAAGAATAAGAAGAGTCGACTGCAGTATGCCAAAAGTCATGTGGACAAACCACAGAAGTTTTGGGATAGTGTTCTGTGGACTGATGAAACAAAATTAGAACTGTTTGGGCCCATGGATCAACGCTATGTTTGGAGGAGGAAGAACAAGGCCTATGAAGAAAAGAACACCTTGCCTACTGTGAAGCATGGCGGGGGTCAATCATGCTTTGGGGCTGTTTTGCTTCTGCAGGTACAGGGAAGCTTCAGCGTGTGCAAGGTACCATGAATTCTCTTCAGTACCAGGAGATATTGGATGACAATGTGATGCAGTCCGTCACAAACCTGAGGCTTGGGAGACGTTGGACCTTTCAACAGGACAATGATCCCAAGCATACCTCCAAGTCCACTAGAGCATGGTTGCAGATTAAAGGCTGGAACATTTTGGAGTGGCCATCGCAGTCACCTGACTTAAATCCGATTGAGAACCTCTGGTGGACTTAAAGAAAGCAGTTGCAGTGCGCAAGCCTAAGAATGTGACTGAACTGGAGGCTTTTGCCCATGACGAATGGGCGAAGATACCCGTAGATCGCTGCAAGACACTTGTGTCAAGCTATGCTTCACGTTTAAAAGCTGTTATAACTGTAAAAGGATGTTGTACTAAGTACTAAGATTGAATGTCACTTGGGGGTTGAATAAAACTGATAATGATGTGAGCACAGAAAAGACATTGTGGTTATTTCATTATAAATGTTATGTTATATTTGTCTGACCTACACGTGCCTCTTTGATTTAATTGTAAGCAAGATGACTGAATGATCAAAATCAATGTCAAACTGGCCAAAACACTCAATTTCAGTGGGGGTTGAATAATTTTGAACACAACTGTAAAATGGTGTACGGCTTGAAGGAGAAAAGTTACCAGGAAAGGCTTAATGATCTTAACATGTACAGCTTGGAAAAAAGACGAGACAGAGGAGATATGATAGAAACATTTAAATACGTAATGGGAATCCACAAGGTAGAGGAAGGGAGTATATTTAAAAGGAAACAAAGTAGCAAAACAAGAGGACATAGTCTTAGATTAGAGGGGCAAAGGTTTAAAAGTAACATCAGGAAGCATTATTTTACTGAGAGGGTGGTGGATACATGGAACAGTCTTCCAGTTGAAGTGGTAGAGGCCAAAACAGTAATTGAATTTAAGCAAGCATGGGATAGGCATAAGGCTATCCTAAACAAAAGATAAATCCAGGTAAAGTATCCATGTAATTGGGCAGACTAGATGGGCCGAAAGGTTCTTATCTGCCGACATTTTTCTATGTTTCTATATAAAATGTGTATTATAGATGAGGAAAGGGATAGTGCTCCTGGATAATATAAAATGTATCAGACCTAAGCCCCTATTATACAGAGCGGGAGGGGAGATAACACACATTTTATAAAGTCCCTCTCTTCTCCCACGCTGCTTGTTATAAAGGGGTTTTTACTATCCAGCCCTCCTCTGTCATTAGCTTTCAGTGTGATTTATTTGAATGTTTTTCTTCTCCAGCTGCTTTTATCATCTTGTCTGCCTCATAGACATGCAAGGGATAAGTAAAGGTTTCCTCTCCTGTGCTGGCTGTCTGTGCTGCGAGTGAGTATTCTGGAGCTCTATCACTGTCAGATTTTCGGGTAGGGGTCGGGAAGGATTACGCATACAAACCTTTTCTGTAGCTTTGCGATGTTGCGTTCATTGCTGATCTCCTTCACTCAATGTAATATCACAAAAAGGACTGAAACTAAAATGTAGTGCATTTTATTTTAGTTTCTTTCGTTTTTTGTACTGAGCAGTTTCGTATCTCTTGAGTCATACTAAAACTAAATTATCCCAAAATTCTGACTAAATCGTTTTAGTACTAAAACGAATGCACATGTCTAGTGTCAGCAACTTCCCATTCTTCCACTGCTTGCACTGCCTGATCTATCCAAGTCTCAAAGTCCTCTTCTCCAGTTGGCACAGGGACCTTACCAGAATAAAACCGTAACTTGCGATATTCGTAATTTGGGGAGGCAGCAGAGTTTTTGGCTAGTGTTTCCACCAGTTTCCCCATAGTGGTGAAAAATGTAGCAGGAGGGAACCCTGTAGTTGGGGTAACATCGGGAACGTTCGCGTGATCACCACGTGGCGTACTTGGCTGAATCAGTTGGACTTCCACCTCATCGGTCAGCTTCATGCTCGCGCCCTGAAAACACACTGGAACACCCTTTCTCCACTCAAAAAGAACATACGTGTGAGGGGTATCTGGGTTCGCTTTAATGTCCAGGATTAACCCCCGAATATCTGGTGTCAGCGCGGCCACGGCCTGGCGAATCTGATCTTCGGCCCAAGTGTCTGCAGGAATATCCATAACTATACATAATTCTATCTGGCTACTGTGCTCTTCGCACCATTTGGCAGCAGTGTCTGGATCCATATTTAACCCTTTAAATGCATTTTTTCCAGAAACTGAATCCCGGAAATAAGCCCCCACGTGTAGCCCTCACTCTCGGAGGAGCCGCTGAAAATGAAACACGGGTCAGTCTCCCCGCACTAGGGAATAAATATACTCCAGCACCGTTGTGGATTTTATAAATTATATAGTTTACTAAAGTAAAAGGCATATAATGAGACAAGGTGTTCGTAGATATATTTACAGCATTTCGTATTGCGGTAAACGCGCAGCGGAAAAAGAAATGCGAGACTTCGTATTTCTGAAAAATGCGCGACCGAACAGAAAAGTACAATGCTTCGTAATTACGAGAAACGCGCAGCGGAAAGAGAATACAATATTTCATAATTCGAGAAACGCGCAGCGGAAAAACAAAATAAGATGCGAATCTTTGCCCCTTTTTCGGATACTAGGGAGTGAGTCCCGAACAGGTTAAGTCCCGAACTGTGAGTGTATGTGTGTGTTATGGTACCCGGGTACTATTCAACTGGCCAGTGAATCTTTTAACCGATGTCTTCGACTAGTCAAGTTGGGGCCCTGTGGGTTTCAGAAATAAACAATAGCGTGCTTTCTTGAGCTTTGTAAAACCGGCCTTGGAGGCCTCTCACCCATCCGCTCGATCACCAAGGCTCCCCTGACCCAGGACGTCTCTCCGCTTCTTGCCTCGCTGGGATACCGGCTACTGGATCTGTGGTCAGGCTTTCTGTGCTCCGGCCCGGACTTGTCCAGCTACCGCCTGCTCTCCCATCCAATGGACTTGCGGTACTCCTTACTCGGGGTCCTCAGCTTGTCCTGATAGCAGCTTGGGTGATGTCTGTAGATAAGTAAGGCTCCTTCTGGCAAGGCAGGATAACCCCACTAGAATCCTGATAGGCCCCACTTGCGCTCCGGCCTAGTCACGGTTCCGCTCTGCAGCACTGTGTCCTCTCTCATGCACTCCCTGGCGCGCTCTGCCGCGCTCTCCACGAGGCTCAGGATGTACAGCGTCTGTGTCCCACCCACTTCCTGTCTGTTTGCAAAGCATGCCGGGAAACGTAGTCCCAATGTTCAGTGTCTCTTATCTCGCTTGTCTCCCTCCGGTGGCCAAAAATAGGTACTGCCACAATAAGGTTTTAAACACAGCGCTACATATGTTTAACGGCCGCACGGACTTAGGCTAGGGTCAGACGAACGCAGTATTAACGAGCATTTAGCCGCACTTAATCACGGCCGCAGTAGCAGCAAATGACAGTCAATGCCGGGCAACATACAAAGAACGGCCGCACAAAAGTATAATATAACCCCCTATCTCCCAATCCATGGCAGCTAGGGGTTAATGTTTGGTATCGTTGGATCGGCCAGAGCATGGCCTTTCCAACCATATCAAATATTTCCATGTTAAAAGGTAATTAAAAAAAATTAAATAAAAGATATTAAAAAAATATTAAAAAATAAAAAAATGTAAAAAGTTTTTTTTTATTTTGACTATCCCGGAGCGAAAAAAAATATTAGTCTAAATCTATCCAAAGTCCCGATGTTTCACATCGGTATGTCGGATACAGTTAGTTCTGGAGTTAACCACCTAGTTCCCACCAATGGTGGAGATAGGGAGTTCATTGAAACCCCCTATCTCTCGATCCGTGGCAGCTAGGGGTTAATGTTTGGTATCGTTGAATCGGCCAGAGCATGGCCTTTCCAAACATGACCATGTTAAAAGTTGAGAAAAAATATAAAAAGATAAAAAATTAAATAAAAAAATATACAAAAACAAAAGAAAATAACCAGTATAACAGGCAACATGGCCCATCAACTGATGATCAGGGAGTGGCTAGTACTTAATGAACTTTATTAACCAAAAAACTCTCAGATCCCAAACTTTAAAATACATATACACACACAGCATCGTAGGGTAAATTGGACAACTAACCAAGCATAAATAGGCTGAGTAATGGGCTGAATGGAAAGCACTAAAAGGCACTAATACTGTGTAATAATACAGTCCACATAGGGAAAATAGAGCAAAATAAAACCATTAAGCTCACTCAAGTGCACCACAATTGATTGAACAACCCAAACTTGCCCTAATGCTGATAGAGCTCATGCTCATAAATTCTATCCTGACCCTAGCGATGCTGACACAACATAGACAACTTTAAAATAAAAATTTGGACATTAGCTCAACATAAGTTTTGCCGGCTGCACGTCGGCTTCATCTGGAGCAAGAAAATATTGGTACTGCTGTATGTCTTCCCCATTTAAATACCTTATCCCATGCGAGGAATACCCAATCAGGGCTGCCAAAACAGCCACATGACCTTGTAACACACATACCTCGAATGATTAAATCCACAACAGGGATATGAGCCAATCATATGAATGAGTTACCACATGCCGCCCTCTGTGGACCTAGATAGGTCAATTACCAGTCATGTGTTCTAACAGACCAATCGGCGGACACTATTTACACAAGAGCCAACAACAAATGCTATACAACACATGAGATTTGAGCCAATCATATGAATGAGTTACCACATTTATTTATTTATTTATAAAGGATTTTACCAGGAAGGATACATTGAGATTTCTCTCGTTTTCAAGCATGTCCTGGGTTCAAGAACATTGAAGTGTTACAGTTACAGAAATACAAAGTAATACAATGCCTCCCTCTGTGGACCTGGATAGGTCAATCACCAGTCATGTGTTCTAACAGACCAATCGGCGGACACATCAATGACTGGTGATTGACCTATCCAGGTCCACAGAGGGAGGCATGTGGTAAACTCATTCATATGATTGGCTCAAATCTCTTGGGTTGTATAGCATTTGTTGTTGGCTCTTGTGTAATTAGTGTCCGCCGATTGGATTTAATCATTTGAGGTATGTGTGTTACAAGGTCATGTGGCTGTTTTGGCAGCCCTGATTGGGTTTTCCTCGCATGGGATAAGGTATCCTAGCACAGGAGGCAGCACGGGATTCCGGTCAATTGCTGCGCCCCCCCCCTAGTTTTGTTAATGCAGCAATATTGTTCCCATTTCAATTATAATGTGAACAATAATGCTGCACTAACGATTTTTGTATGGGGTGCCTTTGTTAAAAATTGTGTAATTTTCACCAAAAAAAATGTAACAAGTCCCCCATTACTAATTTTTTTAACAAGCACAACTCATATAAAATATAACCGCAAACGCTCGCATGTTGAAATGTGAAAGAAAAACACTTTACACGTTGTAAATTATTGAAAATTAAAATGTTATTGCATTTTTTGTTAGAATATACAGACAGGACATAACGTATAGATATAATAAGGATATATTATGAATCTGCCGAGTCTGACGGAAAGAACGATATATAATATGTATGGGTCATATAATAAAATAAGGCTTCAAAACGCGTTTAAACATGATGAGCGAAACCGGTAAAAATTAGCTTAGCACACAGGCGTGAAAAGCCTCAGCAGCGAAAGGCTTAATTTTTTATTTTTTTTCGTTTTAAAGCATTTTGTTTTTTTTGTTTCAGATAATTTTGGTCAACTTTTTTCCATTTTAAAACATTTTGTTCTGGTTTTTATTTTTAAAGTCAGACCATTTGGGTCAGTTTTGCGTTTTTTAAATTGTTTTGTTTATTTTTGTTCCTTTCATACCATTCTAATATGATTAAATAAAGTTGTGCAATGCATATTCATAAGAAAAATAGGATCTTTATTTAATAAAAAATGATAGAATCGACAGAATTATCGTATCGACTGAATTATTGTATCGACAGAAATATCTAATCATTGGAAACAATACGGAATTACGGAATCAGCAATGGAACCAAAAAATACGATGTCCAAAATGACCGAAATGGAACCAAAATCACGAATGGAACGTAAATGAATTGCGATTTTACACATTTCACGTCCATACGAAAATTACGAAATTACTTCGTTTCGGATCGGAAATCGCTTCGGCCGTTTTCGGATCCGATCCGATTCGGAAATTTGGCCGAATCCGAGGCACCGAATTGCCCGATTTGTGAAAAAAAACGAATCGATCCGAAGCGAAACGCTCATCCCTAATTTTGACAAAACATGATGTATACCGGGTCAGTGATTCTCTAGCTGTTTTGGAACTATCAAGGTTATTCAGAGAGAGGTGAAAAGCAGGAGAATGACTGGAGAATAGAAAATTCTAGGTCAAAATAGCCAATTTGGAAAGTGAGATAAATGGGAGAATTTTTCTGGTTTGGTTATTTTGAACTACAGGGTTATTCAAAGAGATCCGAATGGCTGGAGAAAGGTGACTGAACGCTGAAAATCAGCGTTCGGTTACCTTTCTTGGCCATTCGGCTATCCAGAGAGCAGGCAATTCGCCAAATCCTGGCGAATTGCCTGCACATATGGTGCCTGTTCGGTGCCTGTTCGAGGGCAGTGAAATCTCCATGAAAAAGCCTTCGCTTCGGCTATTCAGAGAACACAAACCAGCAGTGAAAGGTTCCCGAAATGCCCTGCCATTCGGTGGTTTCACGCGGCAGATTTATTCAGGAGAATCCCATAGGCTTCAATGTTAAAAATATTCCCGTTTTAATTAAATATCTAATAAACCGTTCATTATAAAATTCTGCAGTAAAGAGTCTCTTTATTTATAGATTTTTTTAGGATATTTTAAGCATTTTTCTGTTTTGTTTTTTTTAAAAAGTCCGATTTTTTAATTTTTTTTTAACTTTACTTATTTTTTCTGTAACGGCCCTTTTTATTATCATTCCCTGGATCTCATATGTAAATTTCAGACATTTTCGCTCAGTAGTTTCTTTGCAAACAGCGTTTCACTTTTCAATCATTCAAGCAAACTGTTTTCCTAATTTATTCACTGCCTTCTTCTGCGGTGTCAGCTTTTTCCGGAGGCTTCGCTGCGTGTGATCGGCTCCTGCTTGGGTTTTTCCGGCGTCTTCGACGGGTTAATCCAGATGTTTTTGCGGGTTTTCGGCGTGCATTCCCTGGGTTTTCCCTGCACTTCTACAGCCCTGTGGTGCTTGCTGAATACACCGCAGGGTGGCCGAAATGGGAAAGCCGATTTGCACCAAATTGAAGAGAACGAAAAGTCACTGAACGTGCGGTGACTTTTCGAATCTCTTTGAATTACCCTGCTAGACTTTTCACTTCTCCAGTCATTCTCCTGCTTTTCACCTCTCTCTGAATAACCCTGTATATCTCATTAGTTGCTCAGCCACTAAATAAGTTAGTTGAGACTCATGGGAAATGTAGTTCAAAAACTTCTGGATGATCAAGGTTGCTGCACCCCTGAAGCATACACATAGAGGTGTGTGTGTGGTTGTGTGGTTGTGGTGTGTGTGGCTGTGGTGTGTGTTTTAATGCAATAGGCTTCTCAGCCTATGCTGCACATTACTGTGAGTCTTATTGCTGTGGAGCTCTAAGATACACTCATACACGCTGCACATTACAGGGAATTTTATTGCTGTGGAGCTCTGTAATGTGCAGTGTGTCAGGATTGTACAGTATCTTTTAAAGTGATCGGCAGTTTTCCACATTTTCCACAGGGACATTCTGTGCCGTGGTGCAGCCTTAGCTGCAGTGAGATGGTGATGGCTGCTGCAGCAGTGCAGTGGCCATCGATAAGACTGGACTCCCCAATTTACTGCTGGGTCCAAGTGGATTTTCTTCACACAATTTTCTAAAAGGTTATTTTAATGAGTTCAGAAATAAATTCTTTAGCACAATAATGTACATGTGGGTGTTGCGTTGTAGGGGATGGGATTTTTTATGAGTGTGGCCTCCTGTAGGTGCAGGACATCTATTGCCCAGGGAGACTAGGTGAGGTCAGCATGCAGTTTCTGCTGACATCTGATCCCCAATATGGTTCCAGGCAGACGGGATATTCAAAATCTCATCTGCTGAGTGACAGCTGTGTGGGTGGAGGAAGCCCACTACCTCACACAACTGTAGCAGCCAAATGGGGATGGAGGAGGTAATGAAAAGGGGAGGGGCATACCACACATCCTGACCACTTTAAAAAGCTAAAGTAGCAGGGTGCATATAGTGTATCTTTTAACTATTATTAGGTTATACTACACATAATGTAACAACACAGTCAACACAGTTTTCTTTTTGTCTTAATATTTCCACCCATTGAAACATGACAACATAGTAATATAAGTTATGTAAAGACTAAATCCCATCTAGCTGACCCTTCCTTATAACTAATTTTTGTAAATTCACACTCTTTACAAAAGGTAAATACAAAGAACAAACGGAAGCAATGTTGGAATCTCTAAATAAATATATGGCTAATGACTGATGGTATTTTTTGATGTGTGGCTATAATATTCAAGCCACAATATATGCATAGAAAAGCACATTGAATAATACTCTACACAAAAACACTCACATTTTTGACTAGAAGAGCTGAGCAGCTATGATGAAGATCAGGCAAATTCTACAGAGGACCCTCAGGAGGTGTTGAGTAGAATATCATTTTGAGGTGGCAAGTGCTTGTTTTCAGGAGGTTTTGGTATAGGCCAATAGATAATACGGGGGGGGACAGTTAGAAGAGACAGTTATTTCATCCTTTTGTATGGATGCCTCCATCCAGTCGTTTAGGAATCACATGCAGATTTTTGACTAAACTATCAGAAAATCGGGTGAAGCAGAGGAGATCCATTGGGACAAATGGATTTTTTGCTCACAGCTGCTGTGCTGATTAACTGAGCCAAAACCTATGGAAAGACCGTTCAATTAAGCAGAAATTAGGTATTTAAAAATTGCCCTTTTAGGGTGAATGGCATACCCCCAAAAATGTAATACCAAAGTCTTTCAATTTTTCCAAAAACAGTTGCAGGAATGGACCATGCCATAAACCATGAACCAATTTGCAAAATCGAAGTGGTATTTGCAGCATCTATTGTCTGGTAATAAATCATCAAGGGCTATTCTAATCCAGGACATGGAATATTTTATAAAACATATTGTAGTAAGTAGAGGACATTTTTTTTCTAGTAAAGTGGCAGACATCACTGTTGACCGATCTAGTGACCGGCAGGTGGGAAATTCAAAATCCCAGCTGCTAGTGACACTAAGGCTAGGGTCAAAAGAACACATTATTCGCAGCGACCGTCAAAAAGTGCGTCCTAACGCATTGACGTATTTTTTCACGGAATGCGCGAAAACGGTCAGACGACGCACATTTTTGTGCATGATTTTTTACGGATCGTCAATAAAACACTTTTTGCGTCTGGATGTTATGTAGGCTGGACATTAGCAGTGTCTGACATCTCCTAATCACGCACACACGCCGCTATGCCGCCGCAGCGCACTCTGTACGTCAGTACTAGCGGTTCTGTGTTCTCAAAAAAATGCGTTAATTTTCCACTTGCGTTGCGCGGCCGGACCTTTGTGCGGCCGTATTTTGTATATTGGCCACCATTGCCCGTCATTTGCTGCTACTGCGGCCGTGATTAAGTGCGCCTAAACGCACGTTACAAATGTGTTAGTCTGACCCCAGCCTAAGTGGGGTGGAATAAATTCCTCTACTTCATCCAACGTCAGCAGATCAGGGGAGGGTGGGGGGAGAAGGAGGAACATGCCTCACATCCTGACCACTATAAAATACTAAACTGGTCATGATGAGTAGAGTGGCCCTTTAAAGCCATATAGCAGTGGTTTCCAACCGTGGTCCTCAAATACCCCAACAGGCCAGGTTTTCCAGATATCTGAATCACAACAGAGGTGATATGATTTGCTGCTCAGTGATTGCAGGATGCAGTCTACATTTCTCCAAGGGAATCCTGGCCTGTTAGGGGTACTCCAGGACTGTGGTTAGAACCACTGCCATATAGCATAAACAGATGTTACAGCACTATACAATTTCAGACAATCCTTTCATATGGAGTGAGGTAAAACAAGAAAAAGATTAACAGGGTAATTCACAAACAGGGAACAGACCTGAAAACCCGCTGTAACCACTGCAAAAAACACACCAAACACGTCGGAAATAGCTGATGAGCCGCCGAACACAGTACCGACCAGCCTCTGGAAAAAGCCAACAAGCTGACGAATGGAGTAAAGAAAAAAAAGGTTTGAAAGTGCCAAAATTGCAATCCTGTTTGCAAAAAAAGCTTTTCATAAAAATGCCTGGAATTTACATATAAGGTCCAATGATTGTTAATAAAATGAAAAAGAAAAACAGTTAAAAAAAAAATAGGAAAAAAATTTGGATGAGAAAATCCCGAAAAATGCCTAGAAGTTTCTGTAAAGAGACTTTTTACTGCAGATTAAAATAGGCAGGGCCAGGATACAGGGGAGATCCAGGCAGAGTCTGCAGTATGTGCTGTTTCCAGGGCTGCCAATCTGCACTCAGTGCCTGCCGGTTCAGAAGAGAGGAGAGGGAGCTGTCTCTGGGTCTGGTCTGTCTAGGTCCATATTCTCCTCATCAGCCCATCCCCCCTTACCTTCCTGTGCACACATTGTGCGATGCGCGGGGACAGGAAGATGATGGGGGAATAGGGGAGGAGCCAGATGCGGAAGCCTTGTTTTCTCTGGCTGCACGGCTTCCCAGTGGCCAAAAATCAAGCAGCGTACTGGGATTCGTCCCGGTATCCCGTTAGGCCAGTCCAACCCTGAGGGCAAACCAGAGATGGAGCACAGAAGGCAGCACACAGTGGAACTTGCAAGAGGTTAGAAAACCAGACAGGAACGGAAAAGGGCTGCCTGGATGCAGGTAGGAAAACAAAGGCTGGTAGCAGAGGTTGGGTAGGAACATGGATGGTGGCTCTGGAGAACACAGCTGGAGGCTTGAGGGGTCACGACTGGAGGCTTGAGTGGTAACGGCAAAAGGGAACAGGCTTCTCAGTTTGCGCATATACCAAATGCTGGCAATGCAGAAGCACAGGGTGTTACTTCCTTTTAAAGGAAGTCCAACCTGAGCAGATATAACTGATTGCTCAGTGGTGGATTTGAGCAAAGTGAACATCTGGTCTGGAACAATCCATGGGCCAGCACTCAGGCTTTATTTCAGTGCATCCCAAACCTGTCATCGGGACAGCCTCAACCAGACCAGATTTTGCAGATCACCTTGGGGAAATGCAGACTGTATCCTGCAATCACTGAACAGCAAATCATATCACCTGTGCTGAGCTTCAGATATCCTGCAAACCTGGAGAGGCGGAGGGTCCACTCCTGAGGACAGGTTTGGGAAACACTGCTTTATTTGGACTAGTGTGGCTGCGGGTCTTTCTGTTCCTCTTTTTCTGTGCCTGTGGGCTAGGTGCATTATAAAAGCAGTATGGCAAACAAAAACAGAAATAGTTATTATAAGTATTTATTACAATTGGGGGATAGGGATGAATTCTTATGTAATCATAAGAAAGGGTGTACTAACAGCAATTTCTAATTTAATTTTCTTATAATTTTAAATGACCTCAATAAAGCCTCAATGTGAAGTAGGATTATTAATAGACAATACATTTTCTGAAGGACCTTATCCTGAAGTAGACTGTGTCTTGAAATTTGAAGATAATATATAGAGTAGCACATAGTCTTAAGGATAATTTAATTAAAAGTGTTAAACCAACTGCTGTTCAAGACATTTTTTTAAAATTAGCATCAGGAACATCTTCAAATGTGCTTCATTTAAGGTTTGTAATTTCGCAGGGCCACCACATGACTACATTTACAATTTTATGTAGTTAGCGACAGAAATGTATTCCCTGTCTGGGAGTGCATGACATGCTCCTGAAGTAATGTTATACATACTCAGGACTGGACTGGGACAAAAAAACAGCCCTGGACTTTATCCAGACTGACCCACTCTGATTATGCCAACACGCAGGGCCAGGTTAAGATCTTTATAGGCTGGAGCTAAAGATTTTATTTGGATTTTTTGGCATTTAGTGAAACAAAAACATATTTCATGTCATTTGTGCAATTTCAGAGCTTTGTGTTTCGCCGCATTTTGGCACTCTTCGATGATTTAATTGTGCCAAAATACTGAGAAGTCACAATTCAGTGAAAATACACCGTGTTTTGCTGAAAATTGAGTCACCAAAGCAGTTTTGGGCGTCGCCGAAAACTGACGAATTGCCCCAATAACCACTGAATTGAGCCGAATTGGCTTTGGAAAATTCCTCTCAACTAAAAAAAAAAAAAAAAAACAGCTGAAAAAGTTTCCTATTCTCCTAATAGCAGCTTAAATCAATAAAAATGTATCTAAAGAATAAAGCGTTAAAAATAATAAAAAGATCTGCTACAAAATTAAAAAAATCCTTTTTTTTTGCAAAACTCTGTTTATCAATAAGTTTGTCATTTTTCACATTAAAAAGCTGACATTGGCAGTAAAACAACATCAGGAATACAAATAAAGCGGAAGAGATCAACATTGCTACAAGGTTGCACAATACCAGGGTATCATGGCTTGTAATAACAAGAAAATAAAACAAAAAAGGAACACTACAGTAAAACCTTGTGCAGAAGGAGCTAGGGATGTGCACTGATTTTTTTTTTGATTCGGTTCAGTTCGGGTCGTTTGGATTTTTAAAATTTTTGTTTCCGCTCGTTTTGGACGATTTTCTTTTCAGCTCGTTTCGTTTCGGCTCGTTTTCCGTATCGACTTTTTTTCCGTGGTTTCGGCCATTTTTGTGTTATCGGATCGGCTCGTTTTTCGTATCGACTTTTTTTTCGTGATATCGGAAATTTTCGTGTTTTTCGGAACGTCTGTTCTCCTCGTTTCAAAGTGTCTATTCCTTTTGACTGAAAGTTACTAATGGCTTTTCGGATCCAATATTTCTGTCGATACGCTAATTCTGTCGATACGATAATTCTGCCTATTCTATTGTTTTTTTTTATTAAATAAAGATCCTTTTTTTCTTATGAATATGCATTGCACAACTTTATTTAATCATATTAAAATGGTTTGAAAGGAACAAAAATGAACAAAACGATTTAAAAAAAAAAAAACTGACCCAAGTGGTCTGACTTTAAAAATAAAAACCAGATTAAAAGGTTTTAAAACGGAAAAAAAGCTGAACAAATTTATCAGCAAACGAAGAAAAAAAACAGAAAAAATAAAATGATTTAACCCTTTCGCTGCTGAGCCATATCGCGTGATCCGGCACCCAAGGGGTTAAAGGCAGGCACGGTTTGGAAAGGCATGCTGTGCCCTTCCAAACTGTGCCTGCCTTCAGCCTCTGGTCCCCCGCGATCGGGAGGGAGAGAGGTCCGCACTCTCGGGGGGGGGAGCCTGAAATAGATGTCATCGCGCTGCCGCGATGACATCTATCTTCCCCCCGGCATCCCGGGGGGGGCCAGCAATCAGCTGGAATCCCGGCTGTTTGCTGCCTCCTGTACTAGGACTCGCTCAGAGCGTCCGTAGCACAGGAGGAGCACTTGGCAGGATGCGCTGAGCGCGTCCTTAGCAGCCAAGTGATTAAAACGAAAAAAAATAAAAATAAATTAATGCAGCATATGAATCCGCACACTGCTGGGAACAAGCGCCTCTCTGCGTGGTATAATTAATGCAGCATATGAATACGCTCACTGCGGGGAACAAGCGCCTCTCTGCGCGGTATAATTAATACAGCATATGAATACGCACACTGCGGGGAGCAAGCGCCTCTCTGCGCGGTATAATTAATGCAGCATATGAATACGCACACTGTGGGGAACAAGCGCCTCTCTGCGCAGTATAATTAATGCAGCATATGAATACACACACTGCGGGGAACAAGGGCCTCTATGCGCGGTATAATTAATGCAACATATGAATACGCACACTGCGGGGAACGAGCGCCTCTCTGCGCGGTATTATTAATGCAGCATATGAATACGCACACTGCGGGGAACAAGCGCCTCTATGCGCGGTATAATTAATGCAACATATGAATACGCACACTGCAGGGAAGCGCCTCTCTGCGGTATAATTAATGTATACGTCTGTTATATGTATATGTATCCTGTCTGTATATTATAACTTAAAATGCAATAAAATTAGAATTTTCAATAATTTACAATGTGTAAAGTGTTTTTTTTTACATTTTAACATGCGAGCCTTTACGGTTATATCTTCTATGAGTTGCGCTTGTTAAAAAAATTTGAGATTTACATACATTTTTTGGGGAGGGAAATTACACAATTTTTAACAAACGCAACCCATACAAAAATCGTTAGTGCAGCATCATTGTTCACATTATAATTGAATGGGAACAATATTGCTGCATTAGCAAAAGAAAACAAACAAAAAAAACACCTTTTTTAAAAAAAAATATTTATTTTTTAATAATTTTTATTTAATTTTTTATTTTTTATTTTTTTAATTAACTTTTTACATGGTCATGTTTGGTACGGTTGGAAAGGCCATGCTCTGGCCGATTCAACAATACCAAACATTAACCCCTAGCTGCCACAGATCGGGAGATAGGGTGTTCATTGGAACCCCCTATATCCACCATTGGTGGCAACTAGGGGGTTAACTCCAGCACTTTATCCGAGGTCCCGATGTGAAACATCGGGACTTTGGATAGATTTCGACTATTTTTTTTTTCACTTTCGGATAGTCGAAATCTATCCAAAGTCCCGATGTTTCACATTGGAACTTTGGATAGAGTAAGTCCGTGCGGCCGTTAAACATATATACATTACGATTTTCTAATGATCAGCACGCTGGATTGCACTGTTGTGTCCAGCGTCCTGATCCTGATCGTTAGAAAATCTGACTGCCAAAGAGATCCGAATGGCTGTAGAAAGGTAACCGAACACTGAAAATCAGCATTCGGTTACCTTTCTTGGCCATTCGGCTATCCAGAGAACAGGCAATTCGCCAAATCCTGGCGAATTGCCTGCACATACGTTGCCTGTTCGGTGCCTGTTCGAGGGCAGTGAAATCCCCATAATAAAGCACTGCTTCAGCTATTCGGAGAGCACAAACCAGCAGTGAAAGGTTCCCGAAATGCCCTGCCGTTCGGTGGTTTAATTCGGCAGGTTTATTCAGACGAATCCCCATAGGCTTCAATGTTAAAAATATTCCCGTTTTAATTCAATATCTAATAAACCATTCATTATACAGTTCTGAATTAAAGAGTCTCTTTCTTTATAGATTTTTTAGGATATTTTAAGCATTTTTCTGGATTTTTATTTTTTTTAAAAAACATTCCGATTTTTTTTTTTAAGTTAACTTATTTTTTCTGTAACAGCCCTTTTTATTATCATTCCTTGGACCTCATATGTAAATTCCAGTCAATTTCGCTCAGTAGTTTCTTTGCAAACAGCGTTTCACTTTTCAAACACTCAAGCAAACTGTTTTGCTAATTTATTCACTCCATTCGTCTGCGGTGTCGGCTTTTTCCGGCGGCTTCGCTGCATGTGATCAACTCCTGCTCGGGTTTTTCCGGCGTTTTCGGCGGGTTAATCCAGATGTTTTTCCTGGTTTTCGGCGTGCATTCGCCTGTTTAAAGGTATTCTGCTACAGATCCTGTTTAAAGGTATTCTGCTACAGATCCTGTTTAAAGGTTCTCTGCTACAGATCCTGTTTAAAGGTTCTCTGCTACAGATCCTGTTTAAAGGTTCTCTGCTACAGATCCTGTATAAAGGTTCTCTGCTACAGATCCTGTTTAAAGGTTCTCTGCTACAGATCCTGTTTAAAGGATCTCTGATACAGATTCTGTTTAAAGATCCTCTGCCTTCCTAGGACTCTCTGCCTGCAAATAACTCTCTGCTTTTGTTTTCTATTTTCCCTAACTATATCTCTCTCCATACCTGGCCTAACCCTGCTCTACATCCTATTTCTATCTACTCTCCTTTTATGTATTTAGTATAGTTTTAGTCTTATTCTCTTTTCTCTACCTTTTTTTTCCTCTCAGCTTGCCTTTTTACTTAATCTTATTGCTGATTATTATGTATACACTGTCTTCCCTTCCTGTCAGTATTACCCAGGTCCTTTATTTGTTTATTGCCTTTATACCTTACTCCTAATAAATCCTTTATCTATATATCTCCTTCTCTGTATAAATCATTGCACATTGGGTTCAAACCTGCCACCCCGGAACCAGCTCCGTGACAGAAGCCTATGGGATAAAACATTCTTGTTACTAAAACATCAGGCAGACACGGCCCTCTACTCAGGCACTGTAGAGGGCAGCCTGCAGGGGCCTCCCAAGGATCCCCTTGAGGAGCATGCGGCCGCCAGATGACAGAGCTGCGACTGTGCGGGCTAGCCGCCCGGGTGCATGTGGCAGAGACAGGCAGCGCAGGGCGGGAGCCACTGCACCTGCGGCCACGGCAGACCCCCCCCCCACAACCAGGATCCAGGGAGCCCCCACTGACCACCAGGCTAAGGTAACGCGACCCATTTCTAAAATAAAAAAATTAAAAAAAATCCGAGGACATTTTTAAATGTCCCTGGGAACATAAAATAATTTTTTTTTTTCTCTACCTGGCTGAATGTATTTAATTATATAGAGAAAAACAAGGGGGGTGTTTGTGAGGGTCCTGAGAACGAGCAACAGCACAATGGCCTGCACTACGGTGGGTGCCCGCTCAGGTCTCACAAACAAGGTTTTAGCTTGCTTGTGCCATTACATGGATGAATTTTCCATATGCAAATCAGCCTGCTCTCACCCAGAAAGGGTGGACAGTGCTGATTGCCAAGGATGTCATCCCTGCACGAGAGGTGCAGCAACCCCCGACGATCGTTTCGGCCTTCTTGGGCCTCGTCAGGAGGGTATAGCTGACACTCCTCTAGGCACATCAAGCAAGGGGTCCACGTCTGGATGACCCTTTACAATTACAGTGAGAAACAAGGGGAACTCCCCTTGTTTCTCACTGTATTTAATTATATAGTCAGGTCCATAAATATTGGGACATCGACACAATTCTAACATCTTTGGCTCTTTACACCACCACAATGGAGTTAGAATGAAACAAACACAATGTGCTTTAACTGCAGACTGTCAGCTTTAATTTGAGGGTATGTACATCCAACTCAGGTGAACGGTGTAGGACTTACAGCAGTTTGCAGATGTGCCTCCCACTTGTTAAGGGACCAAAAGTAATGCGACAGAATAATAATCATAAATCAAGATTTCCCTTCTTAATACTTGGTTGCAAATCCTTTGCAGTCAATCACAGCCTGAAGTCTGTCTGCCAGGCCTCTACTGCAACTGTCTTCAGTTCCTGCTTGTTCTTGGGGCATTTTCCCTTCAGTTTTGTCTTCAGCAAATGAAATGCATGCTCAATGGGATTCAGGTCAGGTGATTGACTTGGCCATTGCATAACATTCCACTTTTGTCCCTTCAAAAACTCTTTGGTTGTGTAGCGCTCACTCCCGGAGGAGCCGCTGAAATTGAACCACGGGTCAGTCTCCCCGCACTAGGGAATAAATATACTCCAGCACCGTTGTGGATTTTATAATTTAAATAGTTTACTAGCAATAAAAGCATATAATGGATAACACGGTGTTCGTGGATATATTTACAGTATTTCGTATTTCGGGAAACGCGCAGCGGAAAAGAAATACGAGGCTTTGTATTTCGGGAAAATGCGCAGCGGAACAGAAAAATACAATGCTTCGTAATTCGAGGAAAACGCGTAGCGGAAAAGAAAATACAATGCTTCGTAATTCGAGGAAAACGCGCAGCGGAAAAGAAAATAAGATACGAATCTTTAACCCCTTTTTGGATATTAGGGAGTGAGTCCCGCACAGGTTAAGTCCCGGACTGTAAGTGTGTGTGTGTGTTATGGTACCCGGGTACTATTCAACTGGCCAGTGAATTACTTAAAGTGGTGTCTTCGACTAGTCAAGTTGGGGCCCTGTGGGTTTAGGAACAAACAACAGTGTGCTTTCTTGCTTTACAACCGGCCTTGGGGGCCTCTCACCCATCCGCTCGAGAAACAAGGCTCCGCTGACCCAGAACGTCTCTCCGCTCAATGTTTTACTGGGATACTGGCTACTGGATCCGTTGTCTGGCTCTCTCTGCTCCGGCCACGACTTGTCCAGCTTACCGCCTGCTCTCCCAATCCGATAGACCTGCGGTACTCCTAACTCGGGGGTCCTCCGGCTTCCTTGATAGCAGCTTGGGTAATATCTGTGGATCACTGGGTCTCCCTCTTACAAGGCTGGATAACCCAATCTGGAATCCTAATAGGCCGCACCTGCGTTCCGGCCTAATCACTGTTCCGCTCTGCAGCACTGTGTCCTGTCTCTTTCACTCCCTGGCGTGCTCTGCCAGCTATCTCCACGAGGCTCAGGATGTGTCTCCGCGTGTCCCACCCACTTCCTGTGTCCATTCCCAGAGCATGCCGGGAAATGTAGTCCCAATGTTGAGTGTCTCTTATCGCGCTTGTCTCCCTCCGGTGGCCAAAAATGGGTACTGCCACAGTAAGGTTTTAAACACAGCGCTACAGTTGCTTTTGCAGTATGCTTTGGGTCATTGTCCATCTGCACTGTGAAGCGCCATCCAATGAGTTCTACAGCATTTGGCTGAATGTGAGCAGAGAATACTGCCCAAAACACTTCAGAATTCATCCTGCTGCTTTTGTCAGCAGTCACATCGTCACATATTAGATACATTACCCCAGGTAGAGGGGGGGTGCCATGTGGGCTGCGCGGGATTTCAGGCAGTGGTTTGGTTTTTTGTGTATTTTTAGCAAATTTATAGGGGAAGGTAAGGGCAGGTATGATATATATGTGTCTATACTCTTATAAATATATATATACAGACTTGTATTACACACATATTTTGGCAACTAATTGCCCCCCCCCATTTGGCTGATCCCTCCAGAAGAAATGTTGGACCCGTTAGAGCAGATAATAATATATATTCTCTGCTCTGTCGGGTTCAACTTTTTTTTCTGGAGGGATCAGCCAAATGGGGGGGCGCATTTAGTTGAGATTGTCCACATGCCACAGGGCTGGCGCTAGCGTAAGGCTGCACAGGCGGCCGCCTTGCTGTGTTGGCCTGGTGCCAAACTGGGGGGGCTCCACAATCCAGTTCCCCAGTCACTGCTGGCCGGGGATTTTGTGCTAGTGCCGCCCCTTAGGTAAATTATCCCTCCCCTCCCTTGTGGTTGGAGCAGCTCCCTCACTTCCGGGATGGTGAGGGCGCTCCGGATGATGCAGCAGACGGGTGGACCTCGTGCTGCTTCCTGCTTCTTCTTTACTGCTTTCAAGTGAGGAGGTGTGACAAGCCCTGCTCCGGCAGCATAGAAGCCAGATACCCCAACAGGGCAGGAGGTGAGGAGGATATTCCATGTATCTACTACCCTTTCTATGTATCTACTATCCTTTTTTTAGTTTTGTTTTGTTTTAAGCATTTTTTATACTTTTTCAATTTCTATTTAATTTTTTTTGAACTTTTGGCGAACGTCCCAAAAAGTTTGAAGTTAGCAAACTGCCGATGTTCGATGCAAACTCCGCACAGATTGAACCAAACAGCTCATCCCTATGCAGTATATGAATCCTCACACTGCCAGGCACCAGCTCTACTGTATAATAATTCAGCATATGAATCCGCACACTGCTGGGCATCACCTCTACAGTATAATAATGCAAAGAAATACTAGCGATAAATTGTTCTATAATTTCGTTTTAGTGACCCACAGTGGGGAACACTTCACCATAGCATTGGGGGTAACCCTTTTTATTACTTAATCATGAGTGAAGTGAAAAGTTTCTAAAACATCTATAATGTTCCGCAAAGCTAAGGCTGGGGTCAGACCAGCGCACTTTTAACGTGCGTTCTGGCGCACATAATTACGGCCGCACTAGCAGCAGATGACAGGCAATGACGGCCACTATACGATGTACGGCCGCACAAAAGTCCGGCCGTGCAACGCAAGTGGAATTTGAACGCATTTTTTTGAGAACGCTGAACCGCTAGTACTGACGTACTGAGTGCGCAGCTGCGGCATAGCGGCGTGTGTGCGTGATTAGGAGATGTCAGACACTGCTAATGTCCAGCCTACATAACGTCCAGACGCAAAAAGAGTTTTATTGACGATCCGTACAAAATCACGCCCGAAAATGCGCCTCGTCTGACTGTTCTTGCGCATTCCGTGAAAAAATACGTCAATGCGTTCGGACGCACTTTTTCACGTTCGCGGGGAAAAATGCTTTCGTCTGACCCTAGCCTAAATCGTTCAATATCGAGAATCAAGAATTTATTTCGATTACAACGAAAATTAGCAATTATCCTAATTTCTCTACTGCAGTACCAAGATTGAAAATAAATTTCAAAGAATGTGACATGTATACATATGAGTACAATTGAGTGTGTATATGTATGTCTTTTTACCAATCACCCTTAAATGTTTTTAATCAATAAAGGATTTGATTTGAGGCTGGTGTCAGACGAGCATAGTGTTCATGTCCGTGATGGCGTCTAAAATTACGTCCGTGTTAGGCTAGGGTCAGACGAACACATTTTCACGTTGTCCGTGAAAAAGTGCGTTCGAACGAATGGACGTATTTTTTCACGGAGTACGCGATACCGGTCATACGATGCGCATTTTACGTCCGTGATTTTGTACGGATCATCAATAAAACACTTTGTGCATCTGGACGTTATGTTGGCCGGACATTAGCAGCGTCTGACATCTCCAATTCACGCACACACGCCTCTAGCGGACGCAGCGCACTCTGTACGTCTGTACTAGCGGTTTTACGTTCTCGAAAAAATGCGTTCATTTTCCACTTGCGTTGCGCGGCCGGACTTTCGTGCGACCGTACTTCGTATATTGGCCGTCATTGCCAGTCATTTGCTGCTAGTGCGGCCGTGATTAAGTGCGCCTGCACGCGCGTTCGCACTGCCTCAGTCTGACCCTAGCCATAGCATGACAAAGCCCATCGGAGCCTGTTACATGAAGTACGTCCGCACTGAACTGCGGACGCAAGGCAGGCAAGAATGTAAAACCTCTAGAACGGCCGCACAAAGTACGCTGCGTCCACAACATCTGCATAGCTTTGTGTGTGAGTGATGGAACGTGGTCAGACGGGCTGCATTTATACGTCCAGCATTTTTCACGGACAAAATGGTTTTGCTTTTATTTTATTTTCCCTCCTACATCCGTCAAAATATACGTCAGTGAATAAACGGACTGTGTGGCCACTACTGAGTCTTCCGTACTGACGTACATCTGTACTGCACGGACGTACAGTCCGTAGAAATCACGCTCGTCTGACCCTAGCCTTAGAAACTTTTCACTTCACTCCTGATTAAGTATAATAATGCAGCATATGATTCCACACACTGCTGGGCAGTAGGGATGGGCTGCTGGTTCGAATCCGTTTAAAGTTCAATTCGAACATTGTGCGTTCGAAAATTTGAACTTTTCGGGCCGTTCGAGGAAAGTACGAAAAATAAATAAATTTAAAAAATGCTTAAGAAAATCCTAAAAAATAAGACTCTTTACTGCAGAATATAATAATAAACGGTTTATTAGATATTGAATTAAAACGGGAATATTTTTAACATTGAAGCCTATGGGTCATAAACATTTCCCACACCTTGTGGCTCAAACATTTCCCACCCCTGTATACTGTCGAGGTGCTGCCCGGCAGTGTGCGGATACATATGCTGCATTATTATACTATAGAGGTGCTGCCCAGCAGTATGAGGATTCAAATGCTGCATTAATTATACTGTAGAGGTGCTGCCCGGCACTGAGGATTCATATGCTGCATTAATTATACTGTAGAGGTGCTGCCCGGCAGTGTGAGGATTAATATGCTGCAACTATCGAATTTGAAATGAACTATCGAATTTGATCGAGATTTCGGAATCAGCAATGGAACCGAAAAATACGATGTCCGAAATGACCAAAATGGAAATGAAATCACGAATAGAACAAAAATGACTTGCTATTTTACAAATTTCACATTCCCATTCATACGAAATAACGAAATTATTTCGTTTCGTATCCGAAATTATTTCGGAAGGTGTGTATTTCGTTGCTGATCCGATTCGGAACATCGGACGAATCCGAAGCACCGAATCGGCCAGTTTCGTGAAAAAAACGAATCGGTCCGAAACTAAATGCACATCCCTAGTTACAATGGTGTGTGATATATATATATATATATATGATGGAGTACTTGACCGTCCAAATCTATGATCCTCTACCCCAATGTCACCGTCTCTGGGAACCATGGCTTGCCTCCCCACGCGCTCCCCTTCTGCAAGGGGCATATGCATCTTTCGTGTTTGCGCGAGTATGCTCTGATCTAGGTATCTTCCTTTGGTCACCTTCTGTGGCTCCTTCTAGGGATGTGCGTTTCGATTCGGTCCAATTCATGGCTTCAGATTCAGCCGACATTTCGGATCGGATCCGAAAACATCCGATACGAAAAGATTTTCGATCCGTAACAAAGTTTTTCGTATGGACGTGAAATGTGTATCGCAAGTCATTTTCGTTCCATTTCGTATTTTTCGGTTCCATTGCTGATTCAATATTTCAGTCGATACGATAATCGTGTTGCTACGGTAATTCTGCCGATTCTATCTTTTTTATTAAATAAAGATCTTTTTTTTCTTATGAATATGCATTGCACAACATTATTTAATCATGTTAAAATGATATGAAAGGAACAAATATGAACAAAACGATTTAAAAAGCGCAAAAATAAAATTTTTACTGACCCAAGTGGTCTGACTTTAAAGAAAATAACAGAACAAAAAGTTTTAAAACGGAAAAAAAGCTGAACAAAAGTTTCAGAAACGAAGAAAAAAGAAATGATTTAAAACGAAAGATAAATAAATAAATAAATGCAGCATATGAATATGCACACTGCGGGGAACAAGCGCCTCTCTTCGCGGTATAATTAATGCAGCTTTATATAGGTCTGCGTGTTGATATATACGTATATCTGTGTGTGGTATCAATGCATCCCTACTCTATACACGGCGCTCCGTGTCCCTATAATATATATGATCAGGGGTTACCTTTTTTTAATATTTTTATACTATTCCTATTAAATTAACAGTAATTTTTGATGTATTTTATTCAGTAGAAACTTTTTTGCCTATATAACGTGTGCTTTGTGAAAATAATACGGTTTTGTGTACATTTTAATTTAGTTAGTTGATTCCTGTCCAGTGCGGTGAGAATCAAACGTAATGTAGTGTAGACACGCTGCGAGGCGGTGCGGAGTGAAGTCAAGCCTGCGCTGTGCGTCGCTACACGCTCAGTGTGTCTCAGCCTTTATTCCCGCATCGCTAGCTTATCAAATCAGTTTGTATACTTGTTACTGACCCTGCTTCTTCTGAGGACCCGATCTGTTGACGACTTTGCCTGCCATTTGACTATTCTCTCTGTATTCCCTGCCTGTTCGGTGTGCGCCGATTCTCACCATATACAGTAGCGCAGTACAAGTGCCTAAACATTGCTGACCCGGTTTTGTTATAGCTGCTGATGTAACTGAATTGATCGGGGATCTCTTCTGCATTAACAAAACCTCCACCACTGCACTCTTCCACAATACCTCAGAGGGGTTACTTACGGTGTGAAGGCACTTGCTGCCACCAAAGGCACAATATTTGGGTGCACTGCCACTGACTCCTATACTAGATTCATATCATTTTAATATTTGACCGCAGGGTCCAACTCTGCATTCTTCCACAATACCAGTAGGCTTGTGCACCGATTTTTTTTTCGGTTCGATTCGGTTCGATTTTTCGGATGTTTAAAATTTTCGATTCGGCTCGTTTCGACTGATTTCTGTTTCGATTCAATTCGGTTCGACTCGTTTTTCGGGTACATTTTTTTTCGGAATATCGAGCATTTTTCGTATTTTCGTGTCACTTTACTCGTTTTTTGTATCGACTTTTCGTGATTTCGGAAATTTTCGTTTTTCGGAATTGTACATGTTTTCGGAATATCGACCATTCTTCGTATTTTCGTGTCTCATTGCTCGTTTTTTGTATCGACTTTTTGTGATTTCGGAAATTTTCGTTTTTTTCGGAACGTCTGTTCTCCTCGTTTCAAAGCTGTCTAACTCTATTCGTTTTGATGTAAACTACTATGGTTTACTTTTTTATACTTTATATTTTTTTTTATAATAAATTTTTGCTTTGTTTTTTGTATCCGATAATTCATTCTGTATACGATAATTATACGATAATTCTAGCGATTCTATTGTGTTTTTTTTTAATTAACACTTTCGCTGCTGAGGCATTTCCCGCCTCTGTGCTGAGGTCATTTTTACCGGTTTTGCTCATCATGTTTAAACGCGTTTTGAAGGCTTATTTTAGTATATGACCTAGACATATTATATATCGTTCTTTCTGTCAGACTCGGCAGATTCATAATATGTCATTATTATATGTATACGTTATGTCCTGTCTGTATATTATAACAAAAAATGCAATAAAATATGATTTTTCAATAATTTACAATGTGTAAAGTGTTTTTTTCACATTTTAACATGCGAGCAATTGCGGTTGTATTTTGTATGGGGTGCGCTTGTTAAAAAAATTAGAGATGGGGTCTCGTTACATTTTTTTTTGGGGAAAATTACACGATTTTTAACAAACGCACCGCATACAAAAATCGTTAGTGCAGCATCATTGTTCACATTATAATTGAAATGGGAACAATATTGCTGCATTAACAAACCAAAAAAAAGAAAAAAAAATTGTTTATCTTGTTTTATAATTTTTTTTTTTATTTTTTTTTTATTTTATTTTTTGTTTACAAACTTTTTCACATTCGTGTTTGGTACTGCCCCAGCTCATGGATACTGCCCCAGCTGTGCACCGATTTTTTTTTCGGTTCGATTCAGTTCGATTTGTTCTGATGTTTAAAATTTTCGATTCGGCTAGTTTCGACCGATTTCTGTTTCGATTCGGTTTGGTTCGGCTCGTTTTTCGTGTACATTCTTTTTTTGGAATATCGACCATTTTTCGTATTTTCGGGTCACTTTGCTCGTTTTTTGTATCGACTTTTCGTGATTTCGGAAATTTTCATTTTTTTCGGAACGTCTGTTCTCCTCGTTTCAAAGTGTCTAACTCTATTCGTTTTGACGTAAACTACTATGGTTTACTTTTTTATACTTTATATATTTTTTTATAATAAATTTTTGGTTTGTTTTTCAGATCCGATAATTCATTCTGTCGATACGATAATTCTGGCGATTCTATCGTGTTTTTTTTTTATTAAATAAAGATCCTTTTTTTTTATGAATATACATTTCACAACTTTATTTATTTAATCACATTAAAAAAATGGTATGAAAGCCAAGGAACAAAAAAAAAGAACAAAACGATTTAAAAAAAAGCTAAACTGACCAGAATGGTTTGACTTTAAAAATAAAAACCAGAACAAAAAGGTTTTAAAACGGAAAAATAATTGATCAAAATGATCTGAAAGGAAAAAAAAAGGAAAGATTTAAAACAGACAAAAAAAAAAATTAACCCTTTCGCTGCTGAGGCATTTCACGGCTTCCCTTCACGCCTGTGTGCGGCACTGCGGTCTGCTGCTGAGCTAATTTTTAACAGTTTCGTTCCTCTTGTTTAAACGTTGTTTTGAAGCCTTCTTTTATAATATGACCCAGACATATTATATATCATTCTTTCCGGCAGACTCGGCAGATGATTCATAATATATCATTATCATATGTATGCGTCCTGTCCTGTCTGTATATTATAACAAAAAATGCAATAAAATTTGAATTTTCAATGTTTGTTTTACAAGGTGTAAAGTGTTTTTTTCACATTTTAACATGCGAGTGTTTGCGGTTATATTTTATGAGTTGCGTTTGTTAAAATAAATTGAAAAGGGGACTTGTTATATTTTTTTGGGGGAAAATTACACTATTTTTAACAGACGCACCCCATACAAAAATCCTTAGTGCAGCATCATTGTTCACATTATAATTGAAATGGGAACAATATTGCTGCATTAACAAAACAAAACAAAAAACCTGTTTATTTTTTTTTATATTTTAATTTTTTATAATTTTTAACATTGTCATGTTTGGTATTGTTGGAAAGGCCATGCTCTGGTCGATCCAAAGATACCAAACATTAACCAACCGATAGCTGCCGCGGATCAGGAGATAGGGGTTCCAATGAACCCCATATCTCCACCATTGGTCGCAGTTAGGGGTTAACTCCAGAACTGACGTCATTGTGACGAGGTCTTGGGACTGTCGGCAGCTGCCGTTCCCCCACGCTGTTGTCTTCCTGCAAAGACGAGACCATGTTGGCGGGCAGCGTCTTAGCGGGCAGCAGTGGGAGAGAGAGAGCTCATAGCTGGGAGGAGGTGTTGCGTGAAGCTGCAAACAGGGACAAATAAACTAGACCTGAGCTGCACTAAGGATTTTTGGGTTGTGTTGGAGAAGACTTCACGCAGTGCTGCCATCAATATTTTTTGATAAATTCTTGGTTATACAATGAATGTGACTGTTTACAAAAATCCGTGTTGTTGTGACATCGCCTAAGCTTAACAAAACCAGGCCACGTCGGTAATCAAATCTCAAGGCAGTACAACAAGGTTGTGTTAGTGTGTGACATTTTTTGGCCAGGCAGGAAGTGTAGAATGTGCACAGTCACATTCATGGCCACAAATATGTTGACAAATTTATGACAAAGGGTCCATAGAAATGTCAATAAATTTATGTACATATAATTTTAACAGTGTGGAAACCAAGCAATACATATTAACTTATTAAGTAAGGAAAAGCAACGCACACAAACAGGAAAATATAGAAAAAATAGAAAATTTATTTACAACATGGGGAAGGGAAGGGAACATGCCAAGGATGGCAAACTGCCCAACAGGGGCACAAACAAACCTAGACTGGAAGATGGCCGCCATTGTAAGCCAGGCGAACATCTTGTTCAGAATATTGGTTCACTTGAGAATTACTGGCATTTGAGGAGATGTTGGAGCTGGTCCGCATCTTTGATTACAAAGATTATGACTGCCGTAAGGGCCCTTAGGGCAGGAAGAATAATTCTAGAAAGGATCGTATCGTTGACAAGCTACGCACCACCATCCTGGAGCTGTTTGGGAAAGACCGGACGAAGGACCAGATCCGAAAACACTGGTCCGACCTCAAAGCACGCGAGCAGGAGCAGCTGAGGCACATCCGTGATATCACAATAAAGTTTGCCTTTCCTGAAGAGACTCGTGTTCAGACAATCCTTGCTCGTGTCCGGTCCGGCCTCGTCTTGAGTGAACCTGCAGATTTCGGGAGGAGGCTGCCACTGGTCTGTCTCACTGCCGCTCCAGGATGTCCGCGGCATTGACTATGTGCTCCCGCAATTTTTGGAGAAGTTCCTGGAAGGCATCAATTGTTGAAACAGCCAGCCTTAGCTCGCCGATCGCCTCCCGATTGATTATCCGGACACTGGACGTGTCCGGTCTGGCTTCTCCTTCTATATATCCAATAAATGAAAGAAGGAAAATACAGTAAGTAAAGCAGGTTTCTATTTTTGACTGAAAGCCTTGAAAAAATATAACAGTAGTATATACCAGTGCTGGCGGCCTCCTGAGGCTCTGACTCCTCCTCCACCACCACCGTCAGCATATCCGGTGCTATATCTAAGAAATTAAAGAAATAAAAAATACAGTAAACAACACAATTGATGTATTTTGCATTGACTTTTGTTCAAAAATAAAACAGTAAAAGAAAAAAAAACCTGGACTGGCGGCCTCCTGCTGCTCCGGCTCCCTCTCTCCATCATGGCCCTCCTCCTGCTCCTCCTCTTCCTCCTCTTGCTCCTCTTGTGCTATACATAAAAAAATTAAATTAAAATACAGTAAACAAAATTTTTTTCTGTTTTTGACCAACAGTCGTTGCAAAATAAAACAGTATATACCAGCGCTGGTGGTCACCCGTGGCTCCTCCTCCACTGGGGCACTGGTGCCCGCTGGGGCAGATGCTGCTGCCTTCTTCCTGTCTTCTGCCAAATCCAAAAAATAACACGTAAATAATGCAGACTGGAAAAAATGGTATATCTATACAATATATTGCCGAAAGTATTGCGACACCCCTCCGCTACCCACTAGCACTACCAGATTGACACACCACTACTCCCATCTCATAGTTCTAAAGTCACAAAATATTTATTTATTTCCTCTGCACATAGACATATATTACCGTTCAATTATATATTTTTTTCAGAAGTAATCATTACGTTTATTCAATAAAAACTATTATTTGTGTTGTGTGCGTACAAAACGCATTGTGCGACTGCTTTTAGTTATTTTATAGATGCCTCAGCCTCAGTTTCACTTTCAGTTTCTGCTAATAAAACTGGATATTGCAGAAACAACAGAAATCCGCCATTTTGTTTTGAAATTTGCATCTAAAGCGGTCAATAATGACACTGCTGCAGCAAACTGAATTGCTGCGCTGCAACAATTCAGCAGCTGCTGAGGATGTATTGAAGGCGGCTCTGTTTGGATGCACTTTCAGAAGAACTACATGTCCCATCCTACCACTTAGCAGAGACGCAGAGATTTTTATTGATGCGCAGGTAGGAGCCAATATTGGGCAAGCTGCGGGTCATCTCGTATGCATCACTCAATCACAACAACCCCCCCCCCAGCACACTACAGTACACACAGTGCCAAAAGAAATCCAGCATTGTAACTTCATCTACATACATCAAATGTCACAATTTTCACGAATACGTAAAATCACAAAAAGGCGGGAGCTATGGCAAAAATGCATGTATGACGAGTTGTGAAAACGCAAAGCTATACACAATCACATTGCATGAAAAAAGGACTAGATAAATCAACGTATTTCTGTGCACATTAGCACATGCAAGCACATTATTATTATTATACAGGATTTATATAGCGCCAACAGTTTGCGCAGTGCTTTACAATATAACATGACACTTACGTTTGGCTATGATGTGCCGGATGCGCCTCAGCTGCTCCTCCTCGCGTGTCTTGAGGTCGGACCAGCGTTTGCGGAGCTGGTCCTTCGTCCGGTCCTTCCCGAACAGCTCCAGGATGGTGGTTCGGAGTTTGTCAAGGATACGATTCTTTCGTGAATTATTCTTTCCGCCGTAAGGGCCCTTACAGCAGTCATAATCTTTAAGATCAAAGATGCGGACCAGCTCCAACATCTCCTCAAACGCCATGTTACTGGCCCGCTTCTTCCTGGGTGTCTCTGGGGTGGAAGCAGATGAGGAGGTGTCCGAATGGGACTCTCGGTCTTTTCCTTCAGCCATGATAAAGAATTTCTATATTTTTTGGCAATTGTCTACAAAAATGGCTCAATAAAGTTACGACATCCGCGCGCGCGTGCATGCGCGACCCGCGGACGAATCGGATCCGACCAGATTACGAATTTTCGTATCGACAGAATTATCGGATCATTGGAAACAAAAAAAACAAGTGATATAACCGGTTAAATATACGATGTCCAGAATTACCGAAATGGAACCGAAATCACGAATGGAACCGAAATCATGAATAGAGCGAAAATAAATTTCGATTTGACACATTTCAAGTCCATTTGAAAATTCCGAAAATATTTCGTTTCGGCTCGGAAAACTTTTCGGATCTGCCGTTTTCGGATCTAAAAAGTTTCGGAAATTCGGTCGCATCCGAAAACCCGAATCGGGAAATTTCGTGAAAATTCCGAAATTCCGAAACCCGAAACGCACATCCTTAAATACCAGAGGGGTTACGGTGCGACGGCACTGTTGCCGACACTAAGGCTGGGGTCAGACCAGCGCACTTTTAACGTGCGTTCTGGCGCACTTAATCACGGCCGCACTAGCAGCAAATGACGGGCAATGATGGCCAATATACGAAGTACAGTCGCACGTAAGTCCGGCCGGGCAAGGCAAGTGGAAAATGAACGCATTTTTTCGAGAACGCAGAACCTCTAGTACGGACGTACAGAGTGCGCTGCGCCCGCTAGCGGTGTGTGTGTGTGATTTGGAGACGTCAGACCCTGCTCATGTCCGGCCAACATAACGTCCAGACGCAAAAAGTTTCCTGGTTTGGATTCGTAAAACATCACGCACGAACATGTGCATCATATGACCGTTTTTGCATATTCCGTGAAAAAATACATCAATCCGTTCGGACGCACTTTTTTACGTTCGTGTGTAAAAATGCTTTCGTTTGACCCTAGCCTAAAGGACCAATTTTAAAGCACCTATTGTTACTTTCATCCAAACCCTGCATAAGTTTCACCATAATTTAGCCAAAAAATCACTAAACTTGTTCTGCGTGTCCTAAGGCTAGGGACAGATGAGCGCATTTTCTGCAGCCACCGTCAAAATGTACGTCGATGCGTGCGCACGCATTTTTTCACGGAATACGCTTAAGTGGTCAGACGATGCGCAATTCTGGACGTATTTCATGACGGTGGGGTAAAAAGAAGTCTAGGGAAATCCGGCTGTTTGAACGTTATGTTGGCCGCACACTAGCAGCGTCTGACGTCTCCTAATCACGCACACACGCTGCTATGCGGCCGCAGCGCACTCTGTACGTCAGTACCAGCGGTTTAACGTTCTGATAAAAATGCGTTCATTTGCCGTTGCGTGGTGTCGGCGCACTTTTGTACGCACGTACTGCGTATATTGGCCGTCATTGGCCGTTATGTGCTGCTACTGCCGCCGTGATTTAGTGCGTCTGCACGCGCGTTCCGACTGCCCCACTCTGACCCTAGCCTAAAATGTCTCTTCTTTTCATACAGACTGCCGCCCCAAGCAGTTGTTTATGAATAGATTAAAGGAAAACCATTTATCATTTGAAATGTCATTTTTATGTTTTTAAATGTTTCTATACATCCTACAAATCCGCCACTTCACGGGCAGGTTATGGGGACCTCCTAGGCACGATATTTGAAGTAATTTTTTGTTTTTATTCTTAACCCTTATTTCATGGAAAACTCACTGTTCCTTTTAAACTTTTTTTTACTTTTTATCCTTGTTTCCTGTCCCCCAGGACACTACCCGGACCCCCATACACCTTTTATGGCAAATATCTTGCATATATTAGACATGTGCATTCGTTTTAGTACTAAAACGATTTAGTCCGAATTTTGGGATAATTTAGTTTTAGTATGACTCAAGAGAAACGAAACTGCTCAGTCCAAAAAACGAAAGAAACTAAAATAAAATGCACTACATTTTAGTTTGTCCTTTTTGTGATATTACATTGATGAGTGAAGGAGACCAGCAATGAAGATCGCAACATCCGAAGTTCTGCACCCTCCACATGCCAATGCAGTAGGATGTTCTATACAGAGAGTGGCATTAATGCAGGAGTATGTTCTATACATTATACAGAGAGGGGTATTAATGCAGGAGGATGTTATATACATTATACAGAGAAAGGTATAAATTGAGGAGAATGTTCTATACAGAGAGGGACATTAATGCAGGAGGATGTTCTATACAGAGAGGAGTATTAATTAATGCAGGAGGATGTTATCTACATTATACAAAGAGGGGTATTAATTAATGCAGGAAGATGTTCTAAACATTATACAGAGAGGAGCCTTTTTTTAGCCCTTTAAATCCAGTGGCTGTGAGCGCAGAGATCGGCTGCTTGTTACATTATCTCTCAGTACAATGTATCAGGCTCAGATGTTACAGTAACTGACTGTAACAGCGCTCAGAGTTTCAGTAAAACAAGGAAATAATATTGTTCTAACCTCTTATATATAAAAATATTATTTACTAGTTTTACAGAAACTCTGAGCGCTGTGATGAGCAGCAGTCAGTTACTGCAACAGCTTTGCCTGACACGGGGCAGTATTACAATGTTGGTGCTAACTTAACCAGAGCTGTTGTAAGCTGCAAACCTCCATAGGCTATAATGACTCTGGGAAGGTTACAACAGCTCTGGTTAAGTTAGCACCAACTATGTAATATGGCCCACATTGTGCTGAGAGTGAGAGATACTGTAACAAGCAGCGATCTCAGCCCTCTGAGGAGCCACCACTACAATAGTAATTGTATCCACTGGTTTTCGGATGAACGAAATTAGTTTTCATACTAAAGAACTGAAAACGAATTTCTTTAGCAACTAAATAAATTGCATTTTAGGACTAATCCATTAGTTCAAAACGAAATTTTGTGCTGTGCACATGTCTAGCATATATGTCCTCTTGGAGGGTACTCTAAAAATCAAACTTTTGAGTCCCATTGACTTGCATTGAGTTCGGTTCGTATTCGAACTTGAACTTTTGAAATTGTTCGAATGTGAACCGAACACGGGGGTGTTCGGCTCATCACTAATGCTGCATTATTATACTGTAGAGGAGAGGTGCTGTCCGGCAGTGTGCGGAATCACATGCTGCAGTAATTATACTGTAGAGGTGCTGCCCGGCAGTGTGCTGATTCATATGCTGAATTATTATACTGTAGAGGTCCAGCCTGGCAATCTGCGGAATCATGTGCTGCCCGGCAGTGTGAGGATTCATATTCTGTAGAGGTGCTGCCCAGCAGTGTGCGGAATCATATGCTGCATTATTCTGTAGAGGTGCTGCCCGGCAGTGTGCAGAATCAATTAATTTTTTTCATTTTAAATCATGTATTTTGTTCGGGTTTTTCTTTTTCGTTTCAGATAATTTTGTTCAGCTTTTTTCCCACTTTTTAAAACATTTTGTTCTGGTTTTTATTTTTAAAGTCAGACCATTTGGGTCAGTATTTTTTTTTTTTTTTTTTAAATCTTTTTGTTCATTTTTTTCCTTTCATACCATTTTAATATGATTAAATAAAGTTGTACAATACATATTCATAAGAAGAAAAGGATCTTTCATAAAAACGATAGAATCGTCAGAATTACTGTATCGACCGAAATACCATTCGTCTAAGTCAAAACTAATAGACTCTTTGAAACGAAGAGAACAGACGATCCGAAAAGACTGAAAATTTTCGCTATCACGAAAAAAAGTCGATATGAAAACACGAGCTGACACGAAAATCGGCCGAAATGATCCGAAACGAAAATTTGAAAAACCCGAACCGAAACAAACCGGAAAAAAAAATCAGTGCACATCCCTAATTGTAACGAGAGCCGAGGTCCAATATTTTCCCTCGGCCGCCGTGACTCGTTCACCTTCGCCAGTTCCCGGATTCTCCCCGCAGCGCTGAAACAATGTCAGATCTTAATTTCTCCCAATAAAGCAGATGACACCGTTCATATTGGGTAAAGCAGACTCTCCCTGGCCATTTCACGTGGCCTGCTTTTAACAGTCATTCCCGCTCCCAGACATCCCGGCACCGCCAGTCAGCCTGCTCTCCATGTCCTTTCAGAGTGCAAGCTCTTGAGCAGGGGCTTCTCTGATACTGTTCTATTAGTTTAACTTGCATGTACACTATATTGCCAAAAGTATTCACTCACACATCCATATGCGAGTCAAGACAGGTGAGCGAATACTTTTGGCAATATAGTGTATATTGGTTATCCTGTCTCTCCCATTGTACAGCGCTATGGAACTTGGTGGCACCTTGCAAATAACTAACTGCAGTCATACAGAGTACAGTTCCTTGTATGATGGATGGATGTGTGTGTGTGCAGCCAGTGTGATGGATGTATGTGTGTGTGTGCAGCCAGTGTGATGGATGTATGTGTATGTGTGCAGCCAGTGTGATGTATGTGTGTGTGTGCAGCCTGTGTGATGTGTGTGTATGTGCAGCCAGTGTGATGGATGTGTGTGTATGTGCAGCCAGTGTGATGGATGTGTGTGTATGTGCAGCCAGTGTGATGGATGTATGTGTGTATGTGCAGCCAGTGTGATGGATGTGTGTATGTGCAGCCTGTATGATGGACGTATGTGTGTGCAGCCAGTGTGATGGATGTGTTTGTATGTGCAGCCAGTGTGATGGATGTATGTGTGTGTGTGCAACCAGTGTGATGGATGTGTGTGTGTGCAGCCTGTGTGATGTGTGTGTTTATGTGAAGCCTGTGTGTATGTGCAGCCAGTGTGATGGATTGTGTGTGTTTGTATGTGAAGCCTGTATGATGTATGTATGTGTATGTGCAGCCAGTGTGATGGATGGATGTGCAGCCAGTGTGATGGATGGATGTGCAGCCATTGTGATGGATGGATGTGCAGCCAGTGTGATGGATGGATGTGCAGCCAGTGTGATGGATGGATGTGCAGCCAGTGTGATGGATGTGTGTGTGTATGTGCAGCCAGTGTGATGGATGTGTGTGTGTATGTGCAGCCAGTGTGATGGATGTGTGTGTATGTGCATCCAGTGTGATGGATGTGTGTGCGTGTATGTGCAGCCAGTGTGATGGATGTGTGTGTGTGTATGTGCAGCCAGTGTGATGAATGTGTGTGTATGTGCAGCCAGTGTGATGGATGTGTGTGTATGTGCAGCCAGTGTGATGGATGTGTGTGTATGTGCAGCCAGTGTGATGAATGTGTGTGTGTGTGCAGCCAGTGTGATGGATGTGTGTGTGTGTGCAGCTAGTGTGATGGATGTGTGTGTGTGTGCAGCCAGGGTGATGGGTGTGTGCAGCCAGTGTGATGGATGGATGGATGTGTGTGTATGTGCAGCATATGTGGTGTATGTGCAGCCTGTATGATGGACATATGTGTGTATGTGCAGCCAGTGTGATGGACATATGTGTGTATGTGCAGCCAGTGTGATGGATTGTGTGTGTGTGTGTGTGTTTGTATGTGCAGCCAGTATGTATGTGTATGTGCAGCCAGTGTGATGGATGGATGTGCAGCCAGTGTGATGGATGGATGTGCAGCCAGTGTGATGGATGGATGTGCAGCCAGTGTGATGGATGGATGTGCAGCCAGTGTGATGGATGTGTGTAGATGTGCAGCCTGTATGATGTATGGATGTGTGTGTATGTGCAGCCAGTGTGATGGATATGTGTGTGTATGTGCAGCCAGTGTGATGGATGTGCGTGTGTATGTGGGATGGATGTGTGTGTGTTTTGTATGTGTGGGATGGATGGATGTGTGTGTGTATGTGCAGCCTGTATGATGTATGTATTTGTGTATGTGCAGCCTGTGTGGTGATGTATGTGTGTATGTGCAGCATGTATGATGGATGGATGTGTGTGCGCATGTGCAGCTTGTGTGATGTGTGTGTCCTGCGTGGTGTATGGGGTTTGTGTGCTGTGTGCTGCATGTATGGGGTGTGGGTGTGTGTGTGCGCTGCATGTATGGGGTGTGGGTGTGTGTGCGCTGCATGTATGGGGTGTGGGTGGGTGTGGGCGCTGCATGTATGGGGTGTGGGTGAGTGTGTGCTGCATGTATGGGGTGTGGGTTGGTGTGTGCTGCATGTATGGGGTGTGGGTTGGTGTGTGCTGCATGAATGGGGTGTGGGTTGGTATGTGCTGTGTGGGTGGGTGTGTGCTGCATGTGTGGGTGTGTGTGTGCTGCATGTATGGGCTGTGGGTGGGTGGGTGCTGCATGTGTGGGTGGGTGTGTGCTGCATGTATGGGGTGTGGGTGGGTGTGCGCGCTGCATGTATGGGGTGTGGGTGGGTGTGTGCTGCATGTATGGGGTGTGGGTTGGTGTGTGCTACATGTATGGGGTGTGGGTTGGTGTGTGCTGTGTGGGTGGGTGTGTGCTGCATGTGTGGGTGGGTGTGTGCTGCATGTATGGGGTGTGGGTGGGTGTGTGCTGCATGTATGGGGTGTGGGTGGGTGTGTGCTGCATGTGTGGGTGTGTGTGTGCTGCATGTATGGGGTGTAGGTGGGTGTGTGCTGCATGTGTGGGTGGGTGGTTGCTGCATGTGTGGGTGTGTGTGTGCTGCATGTATGGGGTGTGGGTGGGTGTGTGCTGCATGTATGGGGTATGGGTGTGTGCTGCATGTATGGGTGTGTGCTGCTTGTATGGGGTATGGGTGTGTGCTGCATGTATGGCTGTGTGCTGCATGTATGGGGTATGGCTGTGTGCTGCATGTATGGGGTATGGCTGTGTGCTGCATGTATAGGGGTGTGCTGCATGTTTGTGGGGGTGTGCTGCATGTGTGTGGGTGTGGTGTGTGTGTGGGTGAGTGTTGCATGTACGGTGTGTGTGTGTGGGTGTTGCATGTACGGTGTGTGTGTGTGTTTTGACTGTGCAGCAAGTTACACTTGACACTGCTCTTTCCTTCATCCCCCCACATCCAGTACCTTTCCTCCTCCTGCCACTACCATTGTGTAATATCTCCAGAATTCGGCCATTTCTTACCGCTGACACCACAAAGCAACTCATCCATGCCCTTGTAATCTCCAGACTCGACTATTGTAATAATCTTCTAGTTGGCCTCCCTCTCTCCCGGCTCACCTCCCTACAATCCATTCTGAACGCCTTCGCAAGGCTCATCCATCTTACCCGTCGCTCCCCTCTGCGAGTCCCTTCACTGGCTTCCCACCCACTGCAAATTAAATTCAAGGTACTTACCCTGACCTACAAAGCTCTCACTAACTCAGCTCCCCACTACCTGTCCTCACTAATCACCATATACACGCCAGCATGCTTCCTAAGGTCAAACAGTGACCTGCACCTAGCTTCTCCCCGCGTCATCTCTTCCCATAGTGGACTGTGTGATTTCTTACGTGCAGCTCTCGTCCTCTATTATTATTATTCTTTATTTATAAAGCGCCAGCATATTCCGCAGCGCTGTACAATAGGCACAGTATAGACAGGGTTACAATACATTGAACTAGGCTTGTGCACCGATTTTTTTTTCGGTTCGATTCGATTCGATTTTTCGGATTTTTAAACTTTTCGATTCAGCTCGTTTCAACCGATTTCTGTTTCGATTTCGTTCGGCTCGACTCGTTTTTCGTGTACATTTTTTTTCCCGGAATGTCGACCATTTTTCGTATTTTCGTGTCACTTAGCTCGTTTTTTTGTATCGACTTTTCGTATCTTCGGAAATTTTTGTTTTTTCGGAACGTCTGTTCTCCTCGTTTCAAAGCAATAAATTTAGATTTGACACATTTCAAGTACATTCGAAAATTCCGAAAATATTTCGTTTCGGCTCGGAAAACTTTTCTGATCTGCCATTTTCGGATCTAAAAATTTTCGGAAAATTGGCCGCATCCGAAAACACGAATCGGGAAATTTCGTGAAAATTCCAAAATTCCGAAACCCGAAACGCACATCCCTACATTGAACAACATTTGACAAACAGTACAGGAGGAGATGAGGGCCCTATTCCCGTAGGAACTCACAATCTGGGAGGGTTGGGGTTGGAAACAGGAGGAGAGGACTGTAAGGTAAGAGTGATTGATGGTTGTGTCAGTGAGTTGGGTGGTAGGCTTCCCTAAATAGGAATGTTTTAAGGGAGCGTTTGAAGGAAGAGAAGTTAGGGGAAAGTCTGACAGTACGAGGGAGATTGTTCCAGAGAGTGGGGGCTGCGCGTGAGAAATCCTGCAGTCTATCATGGGAAGAGGTGATGCAGGAAGAAGCTAGGCGCAGGACCTTAGGGAGCGGGCTGGGGTGTATTTGGTGATTAGTGAGGACAGGTAGTGAGGAGCTGAGTTAGTGAGGGTTTTGTAGGTAAGGATAAGGATTTTGAACTTAATTCTGCAGTGGATGGGGAGCCAGTGAAGGGACTCGCAGAGGGGAGTGGCAGAGACAGAGCGGCGGGTGAGGTGAATTAGCCTGGCGGAGACGTTCAGGATGGATTGTAGGGGGGAGAGGCGTGACAGAGGGAGGCCAGATAAAAGATTATTGCAATAGTCGAGTCGGGAGATTACCAGGGCGTGTATGAGTTGTTTTGTGGTGACAGAGGTAAGAAATGGCCGAATTCTGGAAATATTACGCAGTTGGTATCTGCAGGAGGAGGAAAGAGACTTGATGTGGGGGATGAAGGAAAGAGCAGAGTCAAGTGTAACTCCAAGACAGCGAACTTGGTTTGATGGGGAGATGGTGATACCCTCCACCGTGATAGAGAAGTCAGGAGGTGGGGAGGCATTGGAGGGAGGAATAAGTAGGAGTTCAGTCTTTGACATGTTGATCTTTAGGTGGTGGGAGTCCATCCAGGAGGAGATGCCAGATAAACAGTCACTGACTTTTGAAAGGACAGGGGGAGAGAGATCAGGGGTAGAGAGGTAGATCTGAGTGTCATCAGCATAGAGGTGGTAATTAAAGCCAAAGCTGTTGATGATTTTGCCCAGGGAGGAGGTGTAGATGGAAAAGAGCAGAGGACCAAGGACAGAGCCTTGAGGTACACCAACAGATAGAGGCAATGAAGAGGAGGAGTTACCAGCAAAGGACACACAGAAGGACCTGTTGGATAAATAGGAGTCAACCCAAGCAAGTGCAGTGTCACCGAGACCTAGAGAGTTGAGGGTCTGTAGAAGGAGGGGTGGTCAACAGTGTCAAAAGCAGCCGAGAGGTCAAGAAGGATGAGAATAGAATAGTGGCCGTGTTTTTTAGCAGTTAGGAGGTCGTTGGTGACTTTGGTGAGGGCAGTTTCAGTTGAGTGTAGGGGACGGAAGCCAGATTGCAGGGGGTCAAGTAGGGAATTGGAGGACAGGAAGAGGGAGAGGCGGTTGAAGACTAGTTTTTCTAAGAGCTTAGAGGTAAAGGGAAGCAGGGATACAGAGTGGTAGTTGGATGGAGAGTTGGGATCGAGGGATGGTTTCTTTAGTAAAGGGGTAAATAGCGCGTGTTTGAAGGCGGATGGAAAGGAGCCAGTGGAGAGAGATAGGTTGAAGATGTTTGTGAGAGCAGGGGTGAGGGAGGAGGAGAGGGGAGGAATTAGATGTGAGGGAATGGGGTTGAGCGGGCACGTGGTGAGATGTGAGGAGGGCAATAAGGAATTGACTTCCTCCTCAGTGGCTGGGAGGAAGCGCAGAGGGTGGCAGAGGGGACCTGTGGGAGTGGAGGTGGCAGATAACTATCTTGTGTTGGGATGTTGCTTCTGATAGTTAAAGTTTTACTGAGGAAGTAGTCTGCCAGGTCTTGAGCGCTGAAGGCAGCTGTGGGGGGAGGTGCAGGTGGGTAGGGGAGGGTGTTGAAGGTGGACCAGAGCCATTTAGGGTTGGAGGACAGCGTAGATATAAGATGAGAAGAAGGATTGTTTGGCCAAGTGGAGGGCAGAGGTGTATGACCGGAGAATAAACTTGAAGTGAACAAAATCAGCTTCAGAGCGGGTTTTCCTCCAGGCACGCTCTTCAGTGCGGGAGCATCTTTGCAGGTAGCGAGTCTGGAGGGTGTGCCAGGGCTGAAGCTGGCGGCGTGGGGCCTTACAGAGTCGAAGAGGAGCAAGAGTGTCTAGAGCAGAGATAAGAGTAGTGTTGTAGTGATTAGTGGTAGCATCAGGGCAGGTGAAGGATGAGGTGTGAAGGAGGTGGTGAAGTAGGTTGGAGAATTGATGGGGGTCCACAGCATGTAGATTTCTGCGAGTGTGTGTGCGGGGTGGGGGAGCAGGGTGTTTAGAAAGTCCAGATAGGTTGAAAGAGAGAAGGTGGTGGTCAGAGATGGGGAAAGGGCGACAGTTGAACTCAGAAATGCAGCAGAGGTTGGAAAAGAGAAGGTCAATAGCGTGACCATCGCGGTGGGTAGGGAGGAGGGAGGATTGTGTGAGTCCAAGGGAGGATGTGAGTGAAAGAAGTTTGGAGGCAGCAGGGGCGGAAGGATCATCAATGGGAATGTTGAAGTCCCCGAGAATTAGGCATGGAAGATTAGAAGACAGGAAGTGAGAAAGCCAGGTAGCAAAGTGGTCAAAGGACTGGGAGGTTGGTCCCGGTGGGCGGTAGATGACTGCCACCCTGAGGGCCAGAGGAGAGAACAGGCGGATGCAGTGTGTCTCGAAGGAGGAGAAGGAGAGGGATGGGGGTGGAGGGAGATGCTGGTAGGTGCAGGTGGGAGAGAGCAGGATTCTGACCCCGCCACCATTTCTCTCATCCGGTCTGGGGGTATGGCTCAAGTGTAGACCGCCATGTGAGAGAGCAGCAATGGAGGCCATGTCAGAGGGAGTTAGCCAGGTTTCAGTTAAAGCTAGGAGGTTGAAGGAGTTTGAAAGGAAGAGGTCATGGATTGCTGTGAGTTTGTTGCACACAGAGCGAACGTTCCAGAGGGCGCAGGAGAAAGAGGACAGGCGCTGAGGGATTATGGGAATGAGGTTGCTGGGCTTGCAGGGAGGTGATTTATGTGCGATGGAGATAGGATGAGAGGGATGTATTGGATGTGTTGTGGGGCCAGGGTTAGGGGATATGTCACCTGCATAGAGTAACAGCAGGAGGGTGAGAAAGAGAAGGTGGGAATGGGATTTGTGGGAGTGGGAGTGATTGGCAGCACGAGAATTAGAGGGAGACCATGTTCTGAGGAAACAAAGGAGCTCATGCGAGGCCATCATGTGGGACGAGAGGAGGGAGGGAGAGATGCAGATAGTGTAGGGGTCGGTGGTAGAGGGGCAGGAGTTCCATTTAAGGAGAAAGGTAGAAGTAAAGAGAAGTGTCAGAGAAAGCATGATATAGACGTGTGTTTACCCAGAGTAAAAAGTGGGCCTTGCAGTTCCTTCCTCCAGTCCCGCAACTCCAGGAAATCAACTCTAAGCATCCACTTAGGATGCCACTTGGGAATGTCACTGGAGCCAAGGCTCATGGAGCCACTCTTAGTTGTTATATAGGGCAGACTGATTGCATTCAGGCAGTTAAAAGGTAAACACCTGATGCTGGATGGGCTGTGTCAATAGGGCAGGAGATTCACATGCTAATTAGCAAAGCAAATGGTGGAGAAAATACAAAAAAAGAGACCAATGTAACGTTAAAATGTGGGTGCCTGCGAATACTGGGTGATGGGGGTACTACCAGCGAAAGTATGCAGGGGATCAGTTGAGATGTGGGTGTCTGTGGATAATGGGTGATAAAGTCTTATGAGCCTCTTCAAGTCCTCTGGAATGATCTCCCTCCTATGGTCAGACTTTCCCCTAGTTTCCCTTCCTTCAAACGCTCCCTTGGGACATTCCTATTTAGGGAAGCCTACCATAAGACAGAATAGCATAAGACAGAATAGCCAAACCCAGAGAAGGAAGAGCAGACCTGGATCCCTCTCACCACCAGGGGGCACAGCTGTAACCAGTGGAAATGTGTGTCTGACCCTGTGAGAGGGAGAAACTCGCAAAGGTGATGGGCAGGGTCACTGTTTGCAGTAGTGCCGTTATAGAGATCGGAATAATATGCAGCAAATGCATTAGCAATGTTATCAGGGGCACTAACCAGGGGAAGGTGAGCAGGATTAATCTTAACAATGTGGCTACGTTTCCTGAGGCCCCTAAGTTTTCATGCCAGCATAGTGTCTGGTTTGTTACCCTTCTCGAAAAACAATTGTCCCACGCAATGCAAATCACCCAGGGCCTTTTCAGTCTGGAGAGAATTCAATTCTCCACGCGTCGCCACTAGTCGTAGCCAAAGAGATGGGTCCAAGGTCGCCTTATGAGCCTCTTCCAGGCGGGAGACCTCACGAGTTAGGGAGTCGACCTTAACAAACTGCGTTCAACGGCGTGCTGCCTGGAAGCTAATCAATTGGCCACAGAGGATAGCCTTGTGGGTGGACCATAATAGGGACGGAGAATAGTGCGAGAGGTCATTATCCTGAAGGAAGTGGGCAAGCACTCAATGTCCTCGGTCGCCTCAGGGGAAAGCAGCAACAAGTCATGTAATCGCCACAAGGGGTGGGCATTGGAGGGCTGGGAATTAGTTAGGCAGATTCTATTAGGGGCGTGATCTGGCCACGTGATTGGGTGGGAATAAAATAAGTAATCCCTCACTGTTGGGTGAAAAAGGCGCCAAGCATCAGCAAGATGACACGCAGACAGAAAGTCACATACAATTTGTCAGTTAGGATGAGAGCCCGTGGGCTCATGAGTGTCGGACCTACAGTTGAAACTCGAAAAATTAGAATATCGTGCAAAAGTTCATTTATTTCAGTAATGCAACTTAAAAGGTGAAACTAATATGAGACTCATTACACGCAAAGCAAGATAGTTCAAGCCGTGATTTTTCATAATTGTGATGATTATGGCTTACAGCTCATGAAAACCCCAAATCCACAATCTCAGAAAATTAGAATATTGTGAAAAGGTGCAATATTCTAGTCTCAAGTGTCCCACTCTAATCAGCTAATTAAGCCATAACACCTGCAAAGGGTTCCTCAGTCTGGTTCAGTAGGAATCACAATCATGGGATTTGATTTGATCAATGTCAGAAGCGTCTTACCTGGGCTAAAGAAAATCAGACCTGGTCTGTTGCTCAGTGGTCCAAAGTCCTCTTTTCTGATGAGAGCAACTTTTGTATCTCATTAGGAAACCAAGGAGCCAGAGTATGGAGGAAGAATGGAGAGGCACACACTGCAAGATGCTTGAAGTCCAGTGTGAAGTTTCCACAGTCTGTGTTAATTTGGGGAGCTATGTCATCTGCTGGTGTTGGTCCACTGTGCTTCATTAAGTCCAGGGTCAACGTGGCCGTCTACCAGGAGGTTTTGGAGCACTTCATGCTTCCTTCCGAAGACAAGCTTAATGGGGATGCTGACTTCATTTTCCAGCAGGACTTGGCACCTGCCCACCCTGCCAAAAGCACCAATACCTGGTTCAATGACCATGGGATTACTGTGCTTGATTGGCCAGCAAACTCGCCTGACCTGAACCCCATAGAGAATCTATGGGGCATTGCCAAGAGAAAGATGAGACATGAGACTGAACGATGCAGAAGAGTTGAAGGCCGCTATTGAAGCACCCTGGTCTTCCATAACACCTCAGCAGTGCCACAGGCTGATAGCTTCCATGCCACGCCGCATTGAGGCAGTAATTGCTGCAATAGGGGCCCAAACCAAGTACTGAGTACATATGCATGCTTATACTTTTCAGAGGTCCGATTATTGTTCTATGTACAATCCTTGTTTTATTGATTGCATGTAATATTCTAATTTTCTGAGTTTGTGGATTTGGGGTTTTCACGAGCTGTAAGCTCACAATTATGACAAATCACAGCTTGAACCATCTCATATATTAGTTTCACCTTTTAAGTTGCATTACTGAAATAAATGAACTTTTGCACGATATTCAAATTTTTCGAGTTTCACCTGTACTATCAAGGGTCAAGTCCGAAATAGTATTAAAGTTACCCCCCCACCACCACTAGTCTGGTCCGGTGGAGAGATTCAAGGATAGTCTGCAATCGGTCATAAAAACCCTGTTCACGGGCCCTAGGGGTGTAGACATTCAAAAAGGTAGTGTGCACACTGTTCAGCAATCCCTGTATCAAGAGGAAATGACCCTCCCCGTCAGTCAATTTCTTAGTGAAAAAGCGTGAGAGCGAAATCAGGATTGAGACTAGGGATGAGCCGAACACCCCCCGAGTTCGGTTCGGGCCCGAACCCGAACTTTTCATATGTTCGGGTCCGAACCTGAACTCGAACTCCATGCAAGTCAATGGGGCTGAAAATTCGGTTTTTAGAGTGCCCTCCAAGAGGGCACATATGCTAGATATTTGCCATAAAAGGTGTATGGGGGTCCGGGTAGTGCCCTGGGGGACAGGAAACAAGGACAAAAAGTAAAAAAAAAAAAAAACCTTTTTAAAGGGACAGTGAGTTTTCCATGAAATAAGGGTTAAAAATAAAAATGAAAAATTCCTTCAAATATCGTGCCTAGGAGGTCCCCATAAAGTGGTGGATTTCTAGGATGTATAGAAACACTTAAAAACAAAAAAATGATGTTTCAAATGATGGTAAACAGTTTTCCTTTAATCTATCCATAAACAACTGCTTGGGGCGGCAGTCTGTATGAAAAGAGGAGACATTTTCGGACACACAGAAAAAGTTTACTGATTTTTTTTGGCGGTGAAAAGCAGGAGAATGGAAAATTCTAGACCAAATAGCCGATTTGGAAAGTGAGATAAATGGGAGAATTTTTCTGGTTTGGCTATTTTGACTTAGAATTTTCTCTTCAGTCATTCTCCTGAGTTTCACCTTTCTCTGAATAACCCTGTCAGGGTTATTCAGAGAGAGGTGAAGAGCAGGAGAATGACTGGAGAATTGAAAATTCTAGGTCAAAATAGCCAAACCAGAAAAATTCTCCCATTTAGGCTAGGGTCAGACTAGCGAAATTTGTAACGTGCTTTTAGGCGCACTTAATCACGGCCGGACTAGCAGCAAATGACGGGCAATGACGGCCAATATACGAAGTACGGTCACACGAAAGTCCGGCTGCAAGTGGAAAATGAACGCATTTTTTTGAGAACGCAGAACTGCTAGTACAGACGTACAGAGTGCGCTGCGTCCACTAGCAGCGTGTGTGCATGATTTGGAGACGTCAGACCCTGCTCATGTCCGGCCAACATAACGTCCAGACACCCAAAGTTTCCTGGTTTGGATCCGTAAAAAATCACGCACAAAAATGCGCATCGTATGACCGTTTTCACGCATTCCGTGAAAAAATACGGCAATGCGTTCGGACGCACTTTCGGTCGCTGTGAAAAATGCATTAGTCTGACCATAGCCTTATCTCACTTTCCAAATTGGCTATTTGGTCCAGATTGTTCTCTTTTCCTGCCATTCTCCTGGTTTTCACCTTTCTCTGGTTTGGCAACATGAACAGGTATAAAGTAAAAAAAAAAAGAAAAGAAAAACATGTTTTTTTTTGTTATTTTTATTAATGTAGCAATATTGTTCACATTGCAATTATAATGTGAACGATGATGCACTAATGATTTTTTTCTATGGGGTGCGTTTGCTATAAATCACGTAATTCCCCCTACAAAATGTAACAAGTCCCCATTTCTAATTTTTGTACAAGCGCACCCCATAGAAAACATAACCGCAAATGCTCATGTGCTAAAATGTGGAAGAAAAACACTTTACACACTGCAGATGATTAAAAATTCAATTTTTATTGCATTTTTTTCATAATCTACAACCAGGACAGGACGTATAGATATAAAAATGATATATTATAAATCTGCGGAATCTGCCGGAAAGAACGATATCTAACATGTCGGTCATTTAACAAAATGTGGCTTCAAAATCGCGTTTAAACATGATGAGCGAAAGCGGTAAAAATGAGCTGAGCACACAGCGGTGAAATACAGCATATTAGAAGTTTTAGGAGGGAAATTAAAACTTCTCAAATCTCAATCAGAAGCAGACACCACCCCACCCCCTCAGTATAGTCTCCAATGTATCAAATTGATTAGACCAGCCTAAAACACCTGTTATGACATTTAAAAACCAGAGGTCATTTAGAGTTAAGAATTTTTGCACGTACACATTAGTTTTTAATTCAATATCTAATAAACCGTTGCTTGTAATATTCTGCAGTAAAGAGTCTCTTTATTTCTAGATTTTTTTTAGTATTTTTTTTAAGCAATTTCTATACTTTTTTCAAAATTTCTTGTAACTTTCGAACAACCAAAGTTCGGGTCGAACTCCGAACGTCCAAACCTGAACAGCTCATCCCTAATTGAGACCCCTATGATTCGAAGACACAGGTGTGGTAGTGAGTTACTGTTAGATTTTAATTTTCTGTGATTATAAATGTCCTGTGATTGAAATACATACCATATTTCAATATGCATTATGTGAAAAGCCTGTTCTAAGTGAGTTGATTTAAAATAGATATCCTGTGTTAACTTAGAAATGGCCGCAAAATCTATGACGTCTGATGTTGAAATGTATCTGCTCCGATTGGCTGTTATATCTCATTTCTATGTGTAGTGGATAGGAATGTCTTTTTAAAACGAACTTTTTTATTGGATGTTGAAATAATAAATGGCTCTAACTGACCACGAGATGGTCAGACGTGAAACAGCCATATCCCGGTTTGGTTGGATTTATTGTCTCCTCTGATCAGTGGCACAGCATCATACTTCATTTTTGATATACGAGCAAGAAATGACAGACTATTTGTGATTCCATATATGGTAATTATAAAAGGAAAATTGTTTTGTTTAAAGTTATAATTTAACAATTGGTGTCAGCGAGAAGTGGAATTTGGCATTCAAATGTACCTCATTTGCTTGTTCAGATTTTGCGAACTTGCCTCCAGACTTGGTTTTTGTTAGCTTGAACTTCAAGGAAAACAAAGAGCTTGTTTTTTTGATTTTTTTTGCAAGGATGGACACTGTCTTTGTCTTGGTTTGTTTGTTATTTTGTGATTATTGAAATCATTTTATTATTCTTTGTTTATAAAGCGCCAGCATTATCCGCAGCGCTGTTCAATAGGCACAGTATAGACAGGGTTACAATACATTGAACAACATTTGACAAACAGTACAGGAGGAGATGAGGGCCCTATTCCCGTAGGAACTCACAATCTAGAAGGGTTGGATTTGGAAACAGGAGAGGACTGCAAGGTGAGAGTGATTGATGGTTGCATCAGTGAGTTGGGTGGTAGGCTTCCCTAAATAGGAACCTTTTAAGGGAGCGTTTGAAGGAAGAGAAGTTAGGGGAAAGTCTGACCGTACGAGGGCGAGCGTTCCAGAGAATGGGGTCTCATTTATACCATATATCAGGGAATTTAGGTGATATATGGTATAAATGAGACCCAAAAAGACTTGCTGGCACAGTGTGACAAGACCCAGAAAATCACCTCAATACACAAAGGTTTTAAATAAAGTTGTAAACCCCCAAAAAAATTGCTGGCACAGTGACACTACACACATCAGGGAATTTAGGTGATGTGTGTCTTGTCACTGTGCCAGCAATTTTTTTGGGGGTTTACAACTTTATTTAAAACCTTTGTGTATTGAGGTGATTTTCTGGGTCTTGTCACACTGTGCCAGCAAGTCTTTTTGGGTCTCATTTATACCATATATCAGGGAATTTAGGTGATGTGTGTCTTGTCACTGTGCCAGCAAGTTTTTTTGGGGTATACAACTTTATTTAAAACATTTGTGAATTGAGGTGATTTTCTGGGTCTTGTCACTGTGCCAGCAAATCTTTTTGGGGCTCAGTAATTTCTTTAAAACACTTGGGAATTAAGGTGATCTGTCTCTCGTCATACAAACAGTACCACGCTGTATTTTGGGGCTCAGTAATTTCTTTAAAACACTTGGGAATTAAGGTGATCTGTGTCGCGTCATACAAACAGTACCACGCTGTATTTTGGGGCTCACTAATTTCTTTAAAACACTTGGGAATTAAGGTGATCTGTGTCTCGTCACACAGCCAGAAATTTTTTTTGGGGCTCACTAATTTATTTAAAATATTTTGTTAATTAAGGTGATCTGTCTCTTGTCACTGGCTGCCAGCTATCAGTGTGTCTCACTGAATTATTCCAGAGTTCTTTAAATATTTATACCAGAGTTGAATCAGAGTTCTGTATATATTTATATATCACTCACCATATCTGAAAGAACAAAAAGGACAGGCAGATGCTCCCAGCCACAGATAAGCGGGCAAGCAGCCCCTGTGTTGGGAGGCTGTGTCTCTGGTCGTGGTGGACGTGGTGCATCCTCTGCAGGGGCACACTTGTCCTTTCTAACTGGTGCTGGCCGTCTTAAGCAGCAGCAACATACAGAGGACTTGGTGGATTGGCTAACCAGGCCATCCTCATCCTCCGAGTCCTCTGCCAGCCAGGCTTCTAGTGCTTTACAGTCCACCTCAGCTGCCAAAGCATCTAATGCAGCCTCCATGTCCTCAGCTGCTCCTGCCGTAGCCTCGCTATCACACACGGAGGAGTCAGCTGAATTTTTTGACTACAATGACAGTGACATGCTGCTTGAGGATGCGCAGCAAGTACAGTGCTCTGATTCAATCTCTGAGGTTGAGCAAGGGAGTATAAACAACCTAGAGGAAGGGGGTGCCAGTGATGACACACAAATAACTGGCACTCATGTTGCCCCAGCAGCTGCAGCATACTGCCAAGTTGGCTCCAGTGACGAGGAGATAGGGGGTGAAGATGACATTGATGATGATGATGAGGTCACTAACTCCACCTGGGTGCCAGATCGAACTGAGGAATCAAGTGAGGAGGAGGGGGAAGGAGGATGAGGAGGCACAGCAAACACGAGGCACAACATCCTCTGTGACCAACCGTAGCACTAGCCAGTCCAAGGCATCACATGTCAGAGCTGCTCCAGTGCAGAGCGCTGTTGTCTCAAAGAACACATGCAGGAACTCTGCTGTCTGGGAGTTCTTTAAGAAATGTGCAGCAGACCCCACCATTGCTATTTGTAATCTATGTCAGAGGAGGCTGAAGCGTGGGATAAACACCGTACACTTGGGTACCACGTGCTTGAGGCGACATATGAACAAGTGCCACACATCCCGTTGGGGCAAAACTTTGCGTAGGTCCTCATCTGTCTCTACCCACACTGTATGTCCTGCCATGCAATTGCCTACAACCTCCACCGACAGGGATGATGCTACAGAAATGGATGTACCAGCAGGATGTACCAGCAGGTCCTTCCTCACAATGTGACATCATCCCAGTAGCTGAAGATTTACGCAGTCAGATTATGTTGCCGCAGCTGTTGCAGCGAAAGAAAAAATATAGTCCCAACCATCCCCAAGCACAGCGTCTAAATGCCATCTTAGCAAAATTACTCGCATTGCAGCTGCTGCCTTTCCAGCTGGTGGACTCTGCTCCCTTCCGTGAATTTGCTGAATGCGCTGTACCACAGTGGCAGGTTCCAAAACGCCATTACTTTTCAAGCAAGGCCATTCCAGCACTATACCAGCACGTGGAATAAAATGTCATTGGGAAAGGCAGTCAGCAGCAAGGTGCATGTCACTTTAGACATGTGGTCCAGCAAGCATGGACAGGGTCGTTACATTTCCTTCACGGCACACTGGGTAACTCTGATTGAGGCTGCGAGGGATCCAAGATGGGGCTCTGTGCTGGAGCTTGATCACTAACCACGCCTCCAGAAAGCTGCTTGTATGAGGTCTGTCTGCTCCACCACCACCACCTCTTCCTCCTCCTCCTCCTCCTCCTTCTCTGTCTCTGGCGAAGTGGCAGTTAAACCGACGCCTGACAGGGTCTACGCAATGGCTCAAGCAAAAAGATGCCATACTGTGCTTGAGCTGGTTTGTTTAGGGGACAGGAGCCACACTGGGTCAGAAATTTTGTCAGCTCTGCAGGGGCAGGTGCAGAGATGGTTAACACCACGCCAGCTTGAGCTGGGAATGATCGTCTGCGATAATGGCAGCAACCTTCTCTCCGCCCTACGCAAGGGTAAATTGATGCATGTACCATGCCTAGCACACGTCCTAAATCTGGTGGTACAGCGTTTCCTAACCAAGTACCCAGGGCTGCCAGAGCTTCTCATCCAGGCCAGAAACGTCTGCAGCCATTTCAGACGGTCATTCCCAGCAAGCGTTCGCCTGGCAGAAATTCAAAGAGAATTCCACCTTCCCACAAACCATCTGATCTGTGACATGCCAACCAGGTGGAATTCGACATTAGCAATGCTGAAGCGTCTGCACAAGCAGCAGAGGGCCATCAACGAGTACCTGTGTGAGTATGGCACAAGGACAGGTTCAGGTCAACTTGGGTTTTCCCCCCCGCAGTGGCTGATCAAGGATGCATAAACTGTACTGTCACCATTTGAGGAGGCAACGAGGATGGTGAGCAGGGACAGTGCATGCATCAGTGACACAATTCCTTTAGTGTTCCTGCTGGAGCACACTCTGCGGAGAATTATAGATGTGGCTCTAGAGGCAGAACAGCGGGAGGAAGAGGAGGCCTTCCCTAGCTCTCAAGGCCCCAGTCTTTCCGCAGACAGCATTCCAGCGGGTCCTACTCAGATCAGACAGGAGGAGGATGAGGAGGAGGACTATTTAAGTAGTGGGGGCATTGAAGGTGGGGATTCCTCAAGGCAGGGTTTTGTGTGCCCAGAAACAGAAGGGCTTGTGTGTGGCTGGGAGGAGGAAGTGCACGATACGGTCATCCTCATTGACCAGGAAGACTTGGCAGCTAATGCCACCTCCAACCTACGCTGCATGGGCTCCCTAATGATGCAAAGCCTGCTAAAGGACCCCAGGATTCGTGCTATCAAGGAGAGGGATCATTACTGGTTGGCAACCCTTCTTGATCCACGATACAAGGGGAAAGTTGCAGAGCTCATCCTGCCCGCACAGAGGGAGCACAGGATGACAAAACTTGAGGACGCTCTAAAGCGAAACTTGTGTAACACCTTTCCAGGCACTGGTAGATTACCAAGTGCTGACACACGTGCTTCTGAGGCTGCAGGTGATTAGAGGAATAGCGGTGAAGGCCAGGGCCGCTTGACTGATGTATTTTTAAAACTTTTTAGTCCTCGACGCCCAGGGACGTCAAATGTAGGCACCCATTGCCAGCGTCTTCACCATATGGTGCAGGACTACCTAGGGGCAAGGGCAGACCTGGATACCTTTCCAGCAGATGATCCACTGGCTTACTGGGTGTTGAGATTGGATCACTGGCCAGAACTTAGCCAATATGCTATGCAGCTACTAGGTTGCCCTTCATCTAGCGTGCTTTCCGAAAGGACATTCAGTGCCACTGGAGGTTTTGTCACAGACAAAAGAGTGCGTCTGTCCACCGACTCTGTAGACCGGCTGACATTTATAAAAATGAATCAGTCCTGGATCAGCTGCTATCAATCCCCTGATGCTGAAGTAATGGAATAGATAGGGGATGTCCTCTTCTGCATTCACAAAACCTCCAGCACTGAACTCTTCCACAATACCACAAAAGGGTTACAGTGTGAAGGCACTTGCTGCCATGAAAGGCACAATATCTGGCTGCACTGACACCCATTAAAAAAAAAAAAAACTTTTCAATATAGGACCACATGGTCCACCCCTGCACTCTTCCACAATACCACAGAGGGGTTACTGTATGATGATACTTGATGGCCTGGCATTAAAGGCACAATATCTGGGTGCACTGACGCCCATTCCCAGATTCATATCTTTTTAATATAGGACAGCATTGGCCACCCCTGCACTCTTCCACAATACCACAGAGGGGTTACTGTATGATAGTACTTGCATGCCTGGCACTAAAGGCACAATATCTGGGTGCACTGCCATTGACGCCTGTATCAGATTCATATCCTCAGAGGGGTTACGGTGTGACAGCACTGTTGCCGACGCTAAAAGCCCAATTTTAAAGCACCTATTGTTACTTTCATCCAAAGCCTGCATAAGTTTCACAATAATTTAGCCCAAAAAAACACTAAGCTTTTTCTGCACGTCCTAAAATGTCTTTTCATACAGGCTGCCGCCCCAAGCAGTTGTTTATGGATAGATTAAAGGAAAAGCATTTACCGTCATATGAAACGTCATTTATTTGTTTTTAAGTGTTTCTATACATCCTAGAAATCCGCCACTTCACGGGCAGGTTATGGGGACCTCCTAGGCACGATATTTGAAGGAATTTTTCGTTTTCATTTTTAACCCTTGTCACGGAACAGACATGAGAGCTCTTTTCAGCGAGCCACAGGACTAAAGACTGAACCCTTTTTAAAGACCATTTTTCCTGTTTTCGTTTTGGTTTTGCGTGTGAGCCTATGGACCTCCTTATTTTATTGCTAGATGTGGTTTTATTGGTGTAATGTAATAAAAATGTACCCTGTATGATGTGACTGTAAAAGTATGAAAGAAACCGTTAGTATGTGTTTTTCCCCGTCGCCATTTTGCTCATCCCAGCATGGTTTCACAGAACAAAGGATCTCATGCCCCAAGATGGAGGATGCAGCGGGCCAGAGGATTGAAGGCTTTTCCAAGACCTCATCTGCCTAATCCCCTGGACAATGGGGGAGCCTGAAAGGGCAAAATAGAGGATACAGCAAGCCAGCTGATTGGAGGCTTTTGCAAGACCTCATCTGCCTAATCCCTGGACAATGGGAAGGCTGAAAGGGACCTGATAGGGAACAGGAGGCTGGGAAAGGAGCCAATCAGTGCTGGTTGTGTGGGTGGGGGAGTTGGTAATCTGTTTGTGTGAAGTTGTATAAATGACCCTGTTGAAACCCATAAAATTCAGTTCACTGTTTTAAAGCATACAGCCACGTCTGGTGTCTTCATTTCAGAGCTACAATCACTATTGCAGGAGACACTCAGCGGTCTCCTGCATCACCACTCAACCCAGGAACGGGATCCCCACGGCAACACTGCACCATCTCTCCAGACGCCGGACCAATGCCATTTCATCCTCCAGGCCGCTCGAGACGCCGGGTGCCGTGCCACTCGGTAGTCAGGCCGGACGCCATCAAAGGGGGGGGGAGGTCAGATAGAGCAGGACCGCAGGCGGACTTCCATCCCGTCACAACCCTTATTTCATGGAAAACTCACTGTCCCTTTTAAAAACATTTTTTTTTTTACTTTTTGTCCTTGTTTCCTGTCCCCCAGGGCACTACCCAGACCCCCATACACCTTTTATGGCAAATATGTAGCATATATGCCCTCTTGGAGGGCACTCTAAAAAAACCGAATTTTCAGCCCCATTGACTTGCATGGGGTTTGGGTTCGGTCCCGAACAAATGGGAAGTTCGGGCTCGAACCGAACTCGGAGTGTTCGGCTCATCCCTATTTAAAAGGACAGCAAGCTCTGAGGTTTGCATATAACAGCATGTGGCTATCCATTCATCATGGTCAGGACAGTTGCTGCTCATCCAATTGTCTGACGGGGTAGTTTAGAAGGTCACGTGTTAATTTAGCTGGCTTAGATTGGTCAATCCTCACATCAGATAGCTGTTTTAAAAGAGGAAAGTTCATACCGCAGTACTTTGGTGTCTGCATCGGCAGGGTTCAGAACAGCATTTATGAGCATGAGCTCAAATAGAATTAGGGCTAGCATTGTGCACTAATGTGGACGTAAGGGATTTGCCCCAAAGCTTTTCCCCACCTTGGGTGTGTGATGTACAAGCATATGTGAGAAGCCTCATTTCCAGTGATCGCGATTTAGCCCATTGCATAGCCTCTACCTTATGCACTTTGAGTGTTCCAATTTACCCTATGATGCCTGTTGTGTACATGTATTTTAAGTCTATCTGGGAGTGTTAATCTTTTAATAAAGGTAATCCCGTGTTAGCCATTCTTTGATTATCAGTTGACATACTTTGTTGGCTGTTACACTTGGTCTTTGTGTTTTATATAATTGGACAGTATGTACAAATGACATGTGTCTAATGCCTTGAATGAATGTAGTAGCAGTTGAATTCTGGAGCTATTAGTGCTTTATAAAAACTGTAACTGTTGTGGAATTGGGCGTGGTTTGAGTGCGCTCGGCGTTCGTACAGATGTGGAATAAAAAACGTAACTGTGGGAGCTGGATTTACTGTAAATGAATGATAGAAGTTGCTGTATGATATAAAAAAGCTATATTGTGTATCAAGGTGTTGGGCGTCATCCATCTGCCTTAATATAAGCTATAAGTTTTGCTAAAAGAGGCGTGGTCGGTTATTTTTTCTCTGGTCTTTGTGTCCAGAACTAAGAGATTGACCACACCTTAATATAGGTTATATGTTTTGCATAAGGGACCTGCATTATTATTCTTTATTTATGGAGCGCCGGCATGTTCTGCAGCGCTGTACAATAGGCACAGTGTATGCCTGTGTAATCTCTAATTGAAGACATAATAATAATATTTGATTCCCCTATTGAATAAGTGCCAAAATGGCTGACGTCATTTTCAGGTTCTGTAACATGTATGTAATGTATGTAATGTATAAAGCCTACAGGTTCTATAGCATTGTACAAAGGAATGTTAAAGTGTGTATGTTAGGATTTACAAGAAATAAGATTTGTTTGGTATTCAGGTGATGAGTGGGGATAGAGGTTTTTTTTGTTGACAAAAGGAGATAAATGATTGTAATTTAATATCCTGAGCATTGTTTCTTTTCAGAAGACATTTGATTAATTAGGTCATATTGGGGATTTGTGCACATAAATATTTGATAATTCTTTTTAACATGCCCTTCTATGTGTTTTTCCGAGTTTATTATATCTGTATTTGTTTTTTTTTTATTTGAATATACAAGACAATTTAAGGAAAAATGGTGACCATTGCAAAAGTAAAAAAAAAAAGTTTTCACATTCTTCTCCTAGCCCCCTCCATTTTGTCTGTCTCACGACCCCTCCTTTTTTCTTTTGTGTCCAAAATTTGCATTTCTTTTCAAAATGGATTCCTGGTCTCTTTAAAATATTTATTGCTGAACTTACAAGTTTAAATGTTTTTCTTTACAGTTTTAACCATGTAATTTTAAACTTTCCCAGGTTATTAATAAAAAAAATTCCACGTTTTTTTTTTTTTTTTTTTACTTTAGGTGAAATTTACCCACGCATGCCAACTATGGCCCCTATTACATTATATATTATAATTATATGCATTGTATATCTTTTATCTTATGCTACTGAGGAAGCGCTTTGCTCGAAACGCGTCTAGCCACTCTATTTTTTCCATGCTGGGAAAATAAATATCTTTTAAAACTTTCCACGGTTTGTGTGAAGTTTCATACTTTAATTTGATTATTCCTAAAAGACCATCAAAGGAACCAGGAATCTATGGGCAGTCAGGTCAGCCTTTGAATAACCTGAGAAGCGATCATATGAGGGCTTGCAGCTCTCGTAAAGCGTGAGTGTATATCCACCTGTCCAAATATTTTTTAATATTTGTTAACGGTATCATACTATGTATTGTATTTTCTCCTTTTGAGGTACACTCAAGACAATTCCTCTGCGCTTACCTGTGGTGTTGAAACCTGTGAATATGGAGATATGATGAATTACTGTTATATTATATAACATCCACCTATTACTCTGAAAAGGTATACAAATGTCACCTGTCTAAAAGGTTTCTTCTTTTTTTTTTTGTATATGTACTGAACTTAATGTTCTAAGAGGAGCGCTGTTCTTTTTTATCCCTTTTTTTCTGATTCATTTCTTGTGGTGAAGGGAACACCATACTCTGAAAGAACTAGTAGCGATCCTATTTTTATTCAGAGCGCCATCCAAAACATCCTATTGTATTTCTAAATAGTTATTTAATGTCTAGATTAGGTATTTTGGCCCAGGCTCCAAGTGTGGTTCGCTGAAAGAGTGAATCTAGATAGATAAGTATATTTTATGTTCATAAAGGGCCTCCTTGGGGAATCCCTTTCGTACATCTAAAGGTTTTAGGCGAGGACACTGTAGCCCCAGGTATAATTAGTTTAATTGCCTAAATTTGGTTTATCTTTTAGATGATCACAAGTGATATGTGATCAAAGGAAAGAATTTTTAGATTTTAATTTTCGGTATGATTATAAATGTCCTGTGATTGAAATACGTACCATATTTCAATATGCATTATGTGAAAAGCCTGTTCTAATGCAGGGCTGTGGTTCCCCCACCTTTCCCCCCCTTTTCTTGTCCCAATACAATGCCTGTTCAGTTTCATTTACTCTCGAAGCTGGCCAGTGAGTTGATTTAAAATAGATATCCTGTGTTAACTTAGAAATGCCCGCGAAGTCTATGTGACGTCTGATGTAGAAATGTATCTGCTCTGATTGGCTGTTATATCTCATATCTATGTGGAGTGGATCGGAATGTCTTTTCTACAACGAACGTTTCTATTAGATGTTGAAATAATAAACGGCTCTGACTGACCACGAGATGGTCAGATGTGAAACGGCCATATCCCAGTTTGGTTGGTTTTATTGTCTCCTCTGATCAGTGGAGCAGCATAGCGCATCATCTTACTTCATTTTTGATATATGAGCAAGATATGACAGACTATTTGGGATTCCATATATGGTAATTATAAAAAAATTGTTTTGTTTAAAGTTATAATTTAACACCTACTATCAAAATAACAAGGAACTCGATTTCTGCAAAATGCGTTTCTTGAAGCATGAGGACATCCGTCCCCAGGCGAGTGTAAGAACAAAACGGCATTTGTCGCTTGACCGGGCTGTTAAATCCCTTCACATTATGAGAGACATCTTGTATGGGCATAGGGATGGGAAAATAAATAGGCTAAGGGGGTCCCCCCCAGAGCACAAAGCCATCCAGTCACGTGGCAAAGGGTGAACTGACACAACCTCTCCCATGGCCCTATAACCGACAACTGGAAGTTGTACTAGCGAGCGATAAGCTAGTGTTACTATGCGATAAGCCGCGCAAGCTACAGTATAACAAGAACAGTTAAATAAAAACAAAGGCATTACAACACAATAAACTCCAACCCGAGGTCGGATACAAATGGTCGGTTTCCCATTTCCAATCAGAGCTGCCAGCTGAATGTACTGAACCTTCTAAAATGTAACTGCCACACTGCTCAATTTTACGCTACAGAGAAGCAGTGGGTCATTTAGACTCCTCTTTTTCAGCTGTTTCAATACCTTCTCATAATATATTATTGGAATGATAACTGCCTGATCTTTCCAAAATTTTTATTTTGGGTATAATTAACTGTTTCGCTGGTGAGGACGCTTGGGAAACATGGGGACGCGGTCTGGAATCTGGATTTCATCGCCCTTACATCCACCCCACATCCAGCAGAAAGTGGTGTCTTCTCACCTGTTGAAGAAGTCTGCTGCACCAGGGGAACGACTGAAGACTGGTGACATTGTGAAAGTACATGATGACATCACAAAAACACTTAATCCAAGCAGAGCCAATTAGTATATGGAAGTGAGAGAGCCCAATAGCCCCACTTCAAGTATCTGAAGGCTAGAACAGGCATCATTAGTAAGAAAATTCAATTTTGTTTCTCACAAAGATGATCAGTCTTGGGCTATAATTATTGTGAAATACATTTTAAAAAAGTATGGCATAATGATATTGGATGCTTTCGTCCGTAAAGTGTCATCATACCCTTTCCCTGGGGGATCACTTACATCTCCATTTTCCATGCTGATAACTGCGCTCTACCTCAGACACCTGCACTGTAATACACTTTCGCTGAGGAATAGTGTAGTGTCTGATCATGTCACTAACCCACCATCACCGAAGAGCTAAGTATATTACTACAGTGAGGGGTGCTTTCAGATTCCCTTAGTTCTAATGTTACAAGGTCCACATACCCATAAGACACATTATTAATCTTTCCAATGATGCTATTCTTTGTTGTACATCATATAACGTGTGGGATCCTAAATAGAACTTTAAAAATAATGTATATTTTTTTACCTTGGCACCAAATTATATAATCCGTTGTGTTACTATCAAGACCTGGCCAGTGTGGAATACAACTATGCCTATAAAGTGTAATATTTTGTGAGCATTATTTGAATAAGGAATTCTGTGTTATTTGTCACCACATAATCTAACCCTAAATTTTATGTTTTATTTATACAGTCAGTTCCAGAAATATTGGGACAACGACACAATTCTAACATCTTTGGCTCTATACACCACCACAATGGAGTTGGAATGAAACAAACACAATGTGCTTTAACTGCAGACTGTCAGCTTTAATTTGAGGGTATGTACATCCAACTCAGGTGAACGGTGTAGGACTTACAGCAGTTTGCAGATGTGCCTCCCACTTGTTAAGGGACCAAAGGTAATGGGACAGAATAATAATCATAAATCAAACTTTCCCTTCTTAATACTTGGTTGCAAATCCTTTGCAGTCAATCACAGTCTGAAGTCTGGAATGCATAGACATCAGCAGACGCTGGGTTTCATCCCTGATGATGCTCTGCCAGGCCTCTACTGCAACTGTCTTCAGTTCCTGCTTGTTCTTGGGGCGTTCAGTTTTTGTCTTCAGCAAGTGAAATGCATGCTCAATGGGATTCAGGTCAGGTGATTTCCTTGCCATTGCATAACATTCCACTTCTGTCCCATCAAAAACTCTTTGGTTGCTTTTGCAGTATGCTTTGGGTCATTGTCCATCTGCACTGTGAAGCACCACCCAATGAGTTCTGCAGCATTTGGCTGAATGTGAGCAGATAATATTGCCCGAAACACTTCAGAATTCATCCTGCTGCTTTTGTCAGCAGTCACATCATCAATAAATACAAGAGAACCAGTTCCATTGCTAGCCATACATGCTCACGCCATGACACTACCACCACCATGCTTCACTGATGAGGTGGTATGCTTAGGATCATGAGCAGTTCCTTTCCTTCTCCATACTCTCTCTCCCGTTACTCTGGTACAAGTTGATCTTGGTCTCACCTGTCCATAGGATCTTGTTCCAGAACTATGAAGGCTTTGTTAGGTGTTGTTTGGCAAACTCTAATCTGGCCTTCCTGTTTTTGAGGCTCACCAATGGTTTACATCTTGTGGTGAACCCTCTGTATTCACTCTGGTGAAGTCTTCTCTTGATTGTTGAATTTGACACACATACACTTACCTCCTGGAGAGTGTTCTTGATCTGGCCAACTGTTGTGAAGAGTGTTTTCTTCACCAGGGAAAGAATTCTTCGGTCATCCACCACAGTTGTTTCTCGTGCACTCCCAGGTCTTTTGGTGTTGCTCACCGGTGCATTCCTTCTTTTCCAAACAGTTGTTTTGGCCACACCTAATGTTCTTGCTATCTCTCTGATGGGTTTGTTTTGTTTCTTCAGCCTAATGATGGCTTGCTTCACTAATAGTGAAGGCTCTTTGGATCTCATCTTGAAAGTTGACAGCAACAGATTCCAAATGCAAATAGCACACTTGAAATTAACTCTGGGCCTTTTATCTGCACATTGTAATTGGGGTAATGAGGGAATATCACACACCTGGCCATGGAACAGCTGAGAAGCCAATTGTCCCATTACCTTTGGCCCCTTAACAAGTGGGAGGCACATCTGCAAACTGCTGTAAATCCTACACCGTTCACCTGAGTTGGATGTACATACTCTCAAATTAAAGATGACAGTCTGCAGTTAAAGCACATTGTGTTGGTTTCATTCCAACTCCATTGTGGTGGTGTACAGAGACAAAGATGTTAGAATTGTGTCGATGTCTCAATATTTCTGGACCTGACTGTATATGGTATGCTCCTTAATCTTGTTTAAATCAAACATACATTCCTTTATGTAGATGAAGAGGAGGAGCCATCATAAAGGGTCCACATCAACATACATACTCATTTTTTGACTGTAATCTGCTATTTTGGTTAATGGTTGGGAGATTGTTTGAATTTACTACCCCACAGTGCATTCCTGTATATTTTACCTCCTGGTTATTGATGTTGGGTTATACCTTGACCTCGTCCTGCTCTCACCACTCCTATATCGTGGTTTGTATGAGTATCTGCTAACACTCTATGGGATAAATTACAATCTTCACGCAAACGTTTGCGACGGCGCAAATAACCATTAACGCACGGGCTAAAACCATTTGCGCCTAATCCCGTATTACATAGTCAGTGCAACAACCATGCGCAATCGTCTACCGCGGGTGAACCTACATGGACCCTGCACGAGCTTACTGTACTTCGCTCGTCCTAACATTGTGAGCACAAATGCGAATGTGCGCTGGTACGAGTATGGTATTACAATCTATTTCGCGGTAATTACCGCATGGCCGTTGCGCGCATAATTTTAGCAACTCCTAAAAGCTGGTGTTAATGGCAAATCTGAACAACCTGGCCAAACCCAAATACACCAGCCCATAAAAAATAATGCAGCAAAGTATAGTTGCCCATTCATCTCATACCAAACCAATAAAATGGAGAAGTTGTGTGTGCATGTATTATTGCTGCAGCATATATGCTCAGATCGACTGTGGCAGGCGCAATTTCTTAACGTGAGATAATTGTTGTTCTTATTCCATGTTCTGTGCTGAATGCGCTGAGGCAGAGATTTCTCTTTGACTGGAGGGAGATCTATCTCTCTTTCCTAGGCATTCATCTCACTAAGAACCTGTCAAGAATGCAGTGTAATAATCTGTCTAGAGCATGGACGCAGATGAAATTAGATTTACAAAAATGGGGAGAATTTGAGCTTTCTTTATTAGGCAGACTAGCAACGATTAAGATGAATATATTACCAAGATTCCTATATTATTTGAGGACTATTCCTCTTATGATACCCATGTCGTTCTTTAAAAAAGTACATTCTGAATTACTGGGCTTCATCTGGAGGCATAAATCTTGCAGGATTAAATTGACAACACTACAAAATACAAACCGTTGTAGTGGTCTTGGTCTCCCAGACTTCGCGCAATACTATTATGCAACTAATGCGGCCATGGTGGTACAAATTAACTCCCCCATACATGCTTCCAAATGGCTAGATAAAGAAAATTCTAAATTACATCCGCACACCCTATTAGATCTAATTTGGCTCCCAAAAAAGAAAAGACCTTACATTAAAACCATGCCCCGTTCAACTAAACTTTCCCTAAAATCATGGGACACTTTACTCGCAGTGATACACCCAGATAAGACATTCTCCCGAGCAATGCCCCTGTCAATTCTAAAGAAATACGATATACAAATAGACCCAAATATATGGCATTCCAACCAATTATTCAAAGTAGATGCGTTTTTCTCAGGGAACTCAATGATGTCATTTAACATAATGAAGGAGAAATATCATTTGTGTGAGGATCTAGAAGACCAACACACTAGGATCGTAGCTATTTTGAAGCAATGGTTTTCGTCCCGGAGTTAGACCGCAAAATGACAACTTTGCAATTGTCGGGCCTAGAAAACATTTGCTTACATAATCCACAGCAGCGTAATATGATTTCCTTTTGTTATCGCTCCTTAAAAAACAAAGTTAATTTCATGTTGGCGTGAGAGAAGGAGTTAAACTTGCAGTTCAGCCTGGAAGAATGGTTTTCCATTACAAGGGCTCTAAAGGGCATCACACAATGTTCGAATCATATAGAAACGCACCATAAAATAATTTACAGGTGGTACTTCACCCCCACTAAACTCCATTTATTAGACTCCTCCATTTCAAACAAGTGTTGGAGAGAATGTGGAGGTGAAGGCACCATGGCACACATTTGGTGGCATTGTTCAAAACTTCATGGATACTGGAAAGAGGTATATAAACTCATCCTTAGTGTCATATCTCATATTGGTCCTTTTTCACCCCAACTTTTACTTTTCAAACAATTTCCAGATAACACTCTTAAACTGGACAAAATAATAATAGGACATATACTGATTGCAGCAGCAGCGATCATTCCAAGACATTGGAAAACTACCACAACCACAATCCCTACATGTGATGAAGTCATCCAAATGATACTGGAAAATAAGGATTATGAGTTGGCATTAAGACAACCATCTCCGTTTACCATGAAGTTTAAATATTTTTGGAACATATGGGAAGATAATACTGTAGGTAATGTTAATGGCCACGCTTTACGGGTTTGATTTGACCTTTTCGATGTATGTGTGTAACTCTGTAAATAACTATGTTTAATGCCACTGTATACTTATTAGTACTTATTGTTGTACTGCTTGAATATTATATTGTAAACATTTTATGAGATGGATGGAATTCTTCCCCCTCCCTCCCTCAATTTCCCTTTTTTTTTTCTTTCTGTATCCCTAATTAGTTGACTGCTTTTGTTGTGAATATTTCTTTTTGTGTACAGAAACAGAAAAAAGTTTTAAAAACCTTTTAATAAATATTAATTTGAAAAGAAAAGCCAAAACAGAGACAAGAAAAATTCAGGAATTGTAGAGATATTGACTCCTTTAATAGGTCAGGGATATATTAATTATGACGTGTATTTTTCTTATTTTAGATATATATTATTGACAGTGAAGGATTAATAACCAATCAATGAATATACGTCTTAACAAATATATGGCGCGTTATCCTGAGTTCTTTTGATGCTGTCTAGATATTTTTAGACACAATAAAATCAATAAAGATGATATTAGACTACGTAACGGTAAAACAATTCAAACCAAAATTTATTCACACGTCAAGTTTCATACAATCATATGTTATCAACGGATTAGCAAGATGCAATTTCAAAAGTAATTATAGATCGTGATTAGTAGCGATACTGCGACACGCAATAATCTAATGGACAAATATTTTAGGTTTATAGACCGCACCACAGATACACACGCCTCAGTTCTTAAACACCAAGTCCCATTCTATTTACTTAAACCTTTCCCATTATAAATCAATACTCAACCTGGCTAAAAAAAATCACTTAGTTACTGGGCATCACCTGCAGCACAATTTATTATTGTGGGGGGCCTATTCACTAAATGCAACTTCCTTCAGGGAGATACATAACACACTCGATAGGTAGACTATCTCTTCCACAGATCAATCACAGCACTTCATTCAATATACGTTAACCCAAAGCTTCTTATTGACTTACATCTTGCAGCCCCTTTTGATCGAATGCATGTATGTGAAAGGGGTTGTGTTCGTTTTACTAATGGGGCTGATGGCACTTGATATATAAAAACTATTTCACAGTTCCAGCGTATCTCACTATGGGTACACAATTGGTCTTTAGATGTCCACATCCAGTATTCTTGGAATATAAATAATTTCACTAAATTATGGCGCAAGTAGGCAGCCGTAAAAGTTTCTCCCTTAGCGCTCGTCTGCAGTAGAGCAGAAAGGCTGACACTATTCTACTGTTTAGGCTTCAACAGGAAAATACTTCATTTATATCTGCCCTTTCTCCCCTCCAAGCGTCCCTCGGGTCTCTCCCCAAGCTTTCTTTCAGGGTCTCTTTTTCTTTAGTCCCCTTCCTCTGGAGTATCCCCTCTATATAGTGGTTTCCCGCCCAGTTTTAGATCTAGCCCATCACTATGTGGCCTCATTTGATTGTAGAATATATATATTCATTAACTCCATGGATCTGTCCAGGTGATATATTACCTGGCCAGCAGATGGCGTTCTCAGATCAACCATCATCCTTCTACAGGAATTAATTTATTTATGTGGCCAATCTTTTAATGATTTGGGGTCATTTTATCCTATGTCCCAGGACTCCATAAGTTTTATTAACAATATCAATATTATTTCTACTGTTGAATCGCCGGCATACTTCACCACGGCCTGCGTGCATTTCATACACCCCTTATTTATATCCACAGGTCTGTGTGTATAAGAGGATTCTGCAGACACACATTCATTCCTTCATTCATTCATACACAAGACATTTGTTATGTAATAATTAAATGTGGTATGGCCTCTGTCTTTTATAAGACACCAACATTATCTATTATAACTGACCACATAAATTAAATATTCAAATACCATATAGTGTTAGATCATATCGCCGAATAGTATAGCATTACAAACTGGTTATACAGGTCATTTAACATCTCTTTTTATTCTACAGGTTGGGCAACCCATTGTCCAAATGTTTATATGGCTTTCAGAGCTTAGATCTGACCAAATAAACACAATGCCCAGAAATACATACACTAGAATAAGATCAGCTGTCATTGTGTTCCCTTACTTCTAAGCAATTTGATCTAACATCTGTTTTTTTTTTTTACAGCCAGAATCAATTAAGACCGCTTCCGATCAATGGAAGGGTCTTCCCTTGTTTGCGTAAAGACAACAAGTTTAGCTTATCCATTGTCTTAGAATGCATATTCTTGTTACATCTTAGCCACACAGACTAATTGCCTGGGTGAAGTAATTCCTGGCCGTCACGTATACAGTCCTGCGAAATATAGAAATTTCATATCTGAACTGATCTGACATGTCCCCCTTTCCATTCCGAACCATCTCGGATGCATGATTAGGAATTGACATAAACGGATTGGATAGGAAATTTACATCTGTATCGCAACCTTAGTCTTTACAAGGTGTTAGGCTTTGACTCCATCTGGTAATTGATGCAGGAAAACTTGGTAAATACATGATTGGTTCTCATGACCATCCCCCTTTTGTGGTTCCCACATTTCTTTCATGAATGGGGTGGTCTGAGGGTGAATCAATGAACTCCAGTTGATGAAAATGGATTTGAATCAAGCAGTGTTTTCCCCGGGTAAGGACCATTCAAGCGAAACATCTTGTGGCTTGTTAATCTTTTCATCTATGGAGGTTGATTTTCAAACAACCAATAATGCATTTGTCGTCATCCTTCCGTTCCTTTGGGTATCCTTTATGACAGGGTGCTCCCATGACTTTCCGTCACCTCCAGCATGGCTGCTCCTGACATCTGAGCCTTTAGGACACGTCTCCATGCGGGTGACCAAGTGTCACTTTACTCATCTTATCTTTCTAAAATGAGATAAACTTCATAAGAATTGACACACACAACATGTGAATATTTAGGTTAACACTTCATCTTTGTGACTTTGGACTTTAGGATTATGGTAAATGGAAACGGGTAATCTTCCTCATTTCTGATTTATTCCATGCTTTTTCTTAGATGCAACTTGGCGTTTATTTTAATTTTAATGCATTTTATCAAGATAGTGAGTGACACATAGATTATTAACTCTTTCAATTCTTGTGAGCCATTAAGTATATCATCCCCCTTTTGTGGGCTTGCTTTCCTAATAGGGGACTGAATAGGATATCGTCCTGTAGGGAGAAATTATATATAAGACTGGAAATTAGCAAATGTTGTGCCCATTTGCAAGAAGGGTAGTCGGGAGGAATCAGGGAACTATAGGCCAGTTAGTCTTACGTCAGTAGTGGGGAAATTAATGGAAACCATGTTAAAGGAAAGGATTGTTGAACATCTAAAAACACATAGATTACAGGATCAGAAACAACATGGGTTTACCTCCGGGAGATCATGCCAAACTAATCTTATTGATTTTTTTGATTGGGTAACAAAAATAATAGACACAGGTGGTGCAGTAGACATTGCTTATTTAGAATTCAGTAATGCTTTTGATACTGTTCCGCATAGAAGGCTTAATCAATAAATTGCAATCTTTGAGCTTGGATTCCAATATTGTTGAATGGATTAGTCAGTGGCTGAGTGACAGGCAACAGAAGGTTGTGGTAAATGGAGTTTATTCGGCGCAAGGTCTTGTTACCAGTGGGGTACCTCAGGGGTCAGTACTTGGGCCCATTCTCTTTAATATTTTTATTCGTGATATTGCAGAAGGTATTAATGGAAACAGTATGTCTTTTTGCTGATGACACAAATATTTGCAACAGGGTTGACGTTCCTGGAGGGATCAGCCAAATGACAAATGATTTAGGTAAACTAAAAAAATGGTCGGAGCTGTGGCAATTGAGTTTTAACGTGGATAAGTGCAAGATAATGCACCTGGGTCGTAAAAACCCAAGGGCTGAATTTAGGATATTTGATACAGTCCTAACCTCAACATCTGAGGAAAGGGATTTAGGGGTTATTATTTCAAAGGATCTAAGGGTAAGTAGTCAATGTAATAGAGCAGCAGGAAATGCTAGCAGAATGCTTGGTTGTGTAGGGAGAGGTATTAGCAGTAGGAAAAGGGAAGTGTTCATGCCACTGTACAGAGCACTGGTGAGACCTCACTTGGAGTAGTGTGTGCAGTACTGGAGACCGTATCTCCAGAAGGATATAGACATCTTAGAGAGAGTTCAGAGAAGGGCTACTACAATGGTGTACGGCTTGAAGGAGAAAAGTTACCAGGAAAGGCTTAATGATCTTAACATGTACAGCTTGGAAAAAAGACGAGACAAAGGAGATATGATAGAAACATTTAAATACGTAAAGGGAATCCACAAGGTAGAGGAAGGGAGTATATTTAAACGGAAACAAAGTAGCAAAACAAGAGGACATAGTCTTAGATTAGAGGGGCAAAGGTTTAAAAGTAACATTAGGAAGCATTATTTTACTGAGAGGGTGGTGGATACATGGAACAGCCTTCCAGTTGAAGTGGTAGAGGCCAAAACAGTAATTGAATTTAAGCAGGCATGGGATAGGCATAAGGCTATCCTAAACAAAAGATAAATCCAGGTAAAGTATCCATGTAATTGGGCAGACTAGATGGGCCGAAAGGTTCTTATCTGCCGACATTTTTCCATGTTTCTATGTTTCTATATATATATATATATATATTTTTTTTTCCTACAAATTTAATTTCTTTGACCGTATTAACTAGTTAAAACCAGTGATTGGATTCGGCCTTCCCATGAGGTTTACTCCTGCAGTTATTGTAGGGATTTATTATAACAGTCCCTGTTAATACCCGTTCCTAACCTTCGAGGGCAACTCCATGAACTGTTGAGAGTCACTTTACCTGGGGTAGGGAAATTCTCATCCTTACCCACCGTACAGAGAACGTTAGGTTTCTTGTAGGCTAACGCGCAACAGGTAGCTGGCTCTCCATCGGGGCATCTGGCTACGTCGATCTCTTGAGAGTCGATTGCAGTTAATGACCTGTTTATATCAGAGGGACTAGAAGTAGGCTGAAAAATAGGAGAGTGGTTAGCATACAACAGCTGAAATCCCCCTTTACATAATTTAGATTCCTTTATTAATATGTAGACCTGGGGATAAAATGGTGTTAGGTTGTGCCACCTCTGCTATTTCATTCAGTCGTTCCCTCTGATTCAATAACACCTGAGGTGTTATTGATCCTGTGGCCCTTGGGTGGCCAGTGGATTTAGCCCTAAAGAGTTATCAGGCCATTATGCCAATATATACTCGGTTATCTCTGCCAATTTTTCAGCGAATTGATATAACCGGTATTCTAATTGGTTTATTCGGTCATTCGGATAATTTCTGTTAAGGTATCTATTTCTGCGGATCCTATTACGCTCGGGCCTAGAATTATTTGATGTGTCAGAATCAGCATCACTACTTCTGTTCTGACTGTGTGATCTGGGCCTGGGGTCTCCTGTCTGACCTCCCCTTCTATTTTCAGGAACCCTAACGCAATGGGGTGTCCTACCTATTTGAGGGGAATCATCACTTTGAGGAGAACCACTAGATTGGGGATGGCTATTTCTTTGGGCAGGTCTAGGCCCTTGGGCATATTGCCTGTGATTATTGTGCAGTCATGGCCATTGCTCATACCTTCTGCAGTCATTGGGTGACCTCTACTCCCCACTTCTTGGCGGATGCGGGGCAGGCGTTACCCTGGGGTTCCTATCTGGATTATTTCCTTTTACCACCTCAGCGTACGATTTCCTCCTAGCAATATATACCTGGGAGGCATCCTGATATTGCTTAGGGGCAACTTGGCTTGTGGTATGGGCCCTTTTATCTGTCCTATAATGACTCCCATGACTAGCCTCATTAGATGGCAGGACCTGCACTTTTTTAGGACTGGAAGGGATTCCTTTCACACTGTTTAACATCATATGCAAAGCCACTTCCAGAATATATCCCACTGTCTCTGGCATGCTCTTTTAAATGAGGGCCAGTCTCAGGCTTACGGTCAGAGGAAACAGTTTCTGTTTGTCTAACCTTTACCTGGGATGTGGAGTTTCTCTGGACTTTAGATCCCTGAGTCACTTTACTCAAGGTTTCCAGTAAACATTGAATTTCCTCTGTGTCAGTTTCAACACTTTCATCACTGCTTGACACCTGGGACTCATTTGGAAGCATTATTTCCTGCTTATAGCCATACAGTTCCTGCTCCAAATTAGAACATTTAATTCAACACAACTCTCTCTTTATATACAGCTTGCAAGCTTTGGAGTTGTTCTTGCAGTTTCTGGCTATGTTCATTTTAAATAATTATTTCTGTAATGGCTTTCTCAAGTCTGTCTGTTAAATCATTAACATTTTCTACTTTTGCATTTAAGTCAGCGATCGTCTCCATCATGGCAACCATTTGTTTCGCATTTTGTTTAGCAAATGCACAACACAAATACATTATGGAGGGCCATGATTCTATTATAATGCAATTCCTTATTTCCTTGTCTTTTGTGTTTGTAAACACATCCAAGAACGTACACACCTCGCCTTTCTTGTCCCACATATTGTGTACAAGACTTTGGGCGCGGTCTTTGATAGTATCAACAAGCACAATCAGACGGGATTCAATATGCAATGACTCTCTGATATGTTCTACCACTTCACATCTTTCAAAACGTCTTGTTACTTTTTCAAGTCTCGATTGAGAGATTGCCTTCTGGCTATCAGTAGCTGAATCAGACATGTTTCTGCACTACAGCAATCAGATAACAATATTTTAAACCGGTATCCATAGCCAACAACAAACGTTACTTGATTACCACTGTTTTAATCCAATAGTTTCATCTGCTACTTAACGACCAGCAAGTTTATGTTACTTTCACAAATACTTGATCTGGTGTTCACAACCAATAACTTGCTCTCTTACTTGATAAATTTGATTTTATTGTGAAAAATTCATTTAGCATCTCAACAGTGCAACCTCCAAATATGTAGAGATATTGACTCCTTTAATAGGTCAGGGATATATTAATTATGACGTGTATTTTTCTTATTTTATATATACAGTTGTGTTCAAAATTATTCAACCCCCACTGAAATTGAGTGTTTTGGCCAGTTTGACATTGATTTTGATCATTCAGTCATCTTGCTTACAATAAATCAAAGAGGCACGTGTAGGTCAGACAAATATAACATAACATTTATAATGAAATAACTACAAATGTCTTTTGTGTGCTCACATCATTATCAGTTTTATTCAACCCCCAACTGACATTTAATCTTAGTACTTAGTACAACATCCTTTTACAGTTATAACAGCTTTTAAACGTGAAGCATAGCTTGACACAAGTGTCTTGCAGCGATCTACGGGTATCTTCGCCCATTCGTCATGGGCAAAAGCCTCCAGTTCAGTCACATTCTTAGGCTTGCGCACTGCAACTGCTTTCTTTAAGTCCCACCAGAGGTTCTCAATCGGATTTAAGTCAGGTGACTGCGATGGCCACTCCAAAATGTTCCAGCCTTTAATCTGCAACCATGCACTAGTGGACTTGGAGGTATGCTTGGGATCATTGTCCTGTTGAAAGTCCAACGTCTCCCAAGCCTCAGGTTTGTGACGGACTGCATCACATTGTCATCTAATATCTCCTGGTACTGAAGAGAATTCATGGTACCTTGCACACGCTGAAGCTTCCCTGTACCTGCAGAAGCAAAACAGCCCCAAAGCATGATTGACCCCCCCGCCATGCTTCACAGTAGGCAAGGTGTTCTTTTCTTCATAGGCCTTATTCTTCCTCCTCCAAACATAGCATTGATCCATGGGCCCAATCAGTTCTAATTTTGTTTCATCAGTCCACAGAACACTATCCAGAACTTCTGTGGTTTGTCCACATGACTTTTGGCATACTGCAGTCGACGCTTCTTATTCTTTGGAGACAGCAAGGGCGTGCGCCTGGGAGTTCTGGCATGGAGGCCTTCATTACGCAGTGTGCGCCGTATTGTCTGAGCTGAAACTTCAGTGCCCACATCTGACAAATCTTTTCTCAGTTCCTCAGCAGTCACTCGGGACTTTTCTCCACTCTACGCTTCAGGTAGCACACAGCAGTCGAAGTCAGCATCTTCTTTCTGCCACGACCAGGTAGCGTTTCAACAGTGCCCTTTGCCTTGAATTTGCGAATGATGCTTCCTATGGTCTCTCTTGGTATGTTTAACATCTTTGCAATCTTCTTATAGCCATTGCCCTTCCTGTGAAGAGTAATCACCTCTTCTCTTGTCTTCCTGGACCATTCTCTTGACTTCACCATGTTTGTAACCACACCAGTAAATGTCTAGAAGGAGCTGAGTATCACAGTCATTTTAAATCTGCCTAATTGGTGCTTATTATGCTTTATTGCTGCTCCGTGACATCCACAGGTGTTTTCAATACCTGATTGAAAACACTTGAATGAACCTCTGTTCTTCAGAGTGGTAGTCTTTAAGGGGTTGAATAATTGTGTCAATGAAGAATTCACAAAAGAAACATTTACTACTGTATTACAAAACCAATTGATGTCATTTTAGTTGCATATGGTTCTTTAAAAAGTCCTTGTAGGATTTCATTCTGAATACAATTACAAATGTACACTAAATTCCCTAAAACCCTTTACAGCATTGGGGGTTGAATAATTTTGAACACAACTGTATATATACATATATATATATATATATATATATAAAATAAGAAAAATACACCATATATATACCCATATATATTATTAGTGCCTCCAATACCAGTGGTATAATTTGGTATTACCCTTAAGATTAGGATTAATAACCAATCAATGAATATACGTTTTAACAAATATATGGCGCGTTATCCTGAGTTCTTTTGATGCTGTCTAGATATTTTTAGACACAATAAAATCAATAAAGATATGAGACTACGTAACGGTAAAACAATTCAAACCAAAATTTATTCACACGTCAAGTTTCATACAATCATATGTTATCAACGGATTAGCAAAATGCAATTTCAAAAGTAATTATAGATCGTGATTAGTAGCGATACTGCGACACGCAATAATCAAATGGACAAATATTTTAGGTTTATAGACCGCACCATAGATACACACGCCTCAGTTCTTAAACACCAAGTCCCATTCTATTCACTTAAACCTTTCCCATTATAAATCAATACTCAACCTGGCTAAAAAAAAACACTTAGTTACTGGGCATCACCTGCAGCACAATTTATTATTGTGGGGGCCTATTCACTAAATGCAACTTCCTTCAGGGAGATACATAACACACTCGATAGGTAGACTATCTCTTCCACAGATCAATCACAGCACTTCATTCAATATACGTTAACCCAAAGCTTCTTATTGACTTACATGCATTCAATCAAAAGGGGCTGCAAGATGTATGTGAAAGGGATTGTGTTCGTTTTACTAATGGGGCTGATGGCACTTGATATATAAAAACTATTTCACGGTTCCAGCGTATCTCACTATGGGTACACAATTGGTCTTTAGATGTCCACATCCAGTATTCTTGGAATATAAATAATTTCACTAAATTATGGCGCAAGTAGGCAGCCGTAATAGTTTCTCCCTTAGCGCTCGTCTGCAGTAGAGCAGAAAGGCTGATACTATTCTACTGTTTAGGCTTCAACAGGAAAATACTTCATTTATATTACTTTAATTTGTGATGGACATCTAAAGTACGGACTATGCAATTAGGAAATAGGTATCAAGTTATTCAGGTATACTTTACCATCTGGTAGTGAAGATAGAATGGTGGAAGATTAGGGTGTGGTCGCGTCTTATTGGAGTGGCTGATGGTATCTGCCCTTTCTCCCCTCCAAGCGTCCCTCGGGTCTCTCCCCAAGCTTTCTTTCAGGGTCTCTTTTTCTTTAGTCCCCTTCCTCTGGAGTATCCCCTCTATATAGTGGTTTCCCGCCCAGTTTTAGATCTAGCCCATCACTATGTGGCCTCATTTGATTGTAGAATATATATATTCATTAACTCCATGGATCTGTCCAGGTGATATATTACCTGGCCAGCAGATGGCGCTCTCAGATCAACCATCATCCTTCTACAGGAATTAATTTATTTATGTGGCCAATCTTTTAATGATTTGGGGTCATTTTATCCTTTGTCCCAGGACTCCATAAGTTTTATTAACAATATCAATATTATTTCTATTGTTGCATCGCCGGCATACTTCGCCACGGCGTGTGTGCATTTCATACACCCCTTATTTATATCCACAGGTCTGTGTGTATAAGAGGATTCTGCAGACATACATTCATTCCTTCATTCATTCATAATTAACAGACTTAATCTGTTTTATAAATGTTAATTATTACATAAAAAATGTCTTGTGTATTAAATGTGGTATGGCCTCTGTCTTTTATAAAACACCAAGATTATCTATTATAACTGACCACATAAATTAAATATTCAAATATCATATCGCTGAATAGTATAGCATTACAAACTGGTTATACAGGTCATTTAACCTTCTCTGGGTTTTTTTATTCTACAGGTTGGGCAACCCATTGTCCAAATGTTTATAGGGCTTTCAGAGCTTAGATCTGACCAAATAAACACAATGCCCAGAAATACATACACTAGGATAAGATCAGCTGTCATTGTGTTCCCTTACTGCTAAGCAATTTGATTTAACATCTGTTTTTTTTTTTTACAGTCAGAATCAATTAAGACCGCTTCCGATCAATGGAAGGGTCTTCCCTTGTTTGCGTAAAGATAACAAGTTTAGCTTATCCATTGTCTTAGAACGCATATTCTTGTTACATTTTAGCCACGCAGACTAATTGCCTGGGTGAAGTAATTCCTGGCCGTCACGTATACAGTCCTGCGAAATATAGAAATTTCATATCTGAACTGATCTGACAGAATGGAGAAGTACACAGAGACAGAGAAACTAGCTGTGTCAAGGAGTCCAGATTTCATCAGGGTAAAACTAAACCAGGTCAAAAGTATAGATTACCAAGGGGTAAAAACAAACAGGGTCAAACACAAGGGATCAGAAATAGTAACATGCCATTGGGCTCTGACAAAAAACACAGCAGGGCAGTGTGACAGACATGGGGTTGGTTTTAATAGTCTACTAGATCCTGGTCTATATTGGTGTAATCCCCATTTGCCAAAAAAAGTGTGTTCAGTGACGCCATAATGAAGCATCACAGTTTGCGCCATCTCTGTGACGCTATTAAGAACTAGCATAAAGTGCGGTGACTGGAAAATGTTCAGTGTCCAACGGAAGGATTCAGAATGACACACGCATAGAGGTCAAGGACAGGGACTGAGAGAGATATGAGGTGACACGGTCAGTCTCAGGACAATGGAAGGGATGTCAGGAGTGGTGAGCCTTACAGTATATCTTAGCTAAAATATGACCACTAGTATCTTTGGACATTATAGTGGCTAATATTTTGATCTCTGAGCATAAAATATTATATATATAGAACGGTTGTGGTGGAGGACAAAAAGTGAGATAAAAAGCCACGCTATAATTGGTTATGTTTATTATTGCAGAAGCCATCTGCACAACACAGTAATTCAAAGAACTTAATCCCAGAGCTCCTGTGCTACATTCCCCATATGCAGCAAGGAAATCTGGGTAGGATATGTAAATGAAATCTGTCTCACTTTTATGCATCCTGGGTCTGTTATTACACAGAACCCTTAAATCAATGCCATGCCATACTCAGTGGCGACTCTAGGAACAATATTTAGGGGGGCACATAGGATACCGCCGTCAAAACTGGGGGGGCACTAATAATTTTCACCACTAAATCATACCACTGAATATAACTATATACATATACGATGCACAGGAACCGAGATACCGCGGTCCAAAAAGTGTGTGAAGCTGGATGCTGATTTTTGGTGGGGGGGCACATGGGGGCAAGGAATAATCTAGGGGGCAATTGCCCCCCCTTGCCCCCCTGTAGAGACGCCTATGGCCATACATGATGGCTTTTTTTTAGCAGAGATTAGGTTATGCATAACCCAACACCAGCCCTTAGCCAATACTGGTAGAGTGCCCTCCAAAACCTGTGTCTGGATCCGCCCCTGGGTCCCCGTAGTGCAGGGAACACTCACCGCAAACCCGCCGCACTCTCACCGCAAACCCACTGTACACTCACCGAACTCTCACCGCAAAGCCACAGAAACCACCGCAAAAACCACGCCGAACACGCCAGAAAAAGCCGCCCAGCCACCGATCACATCACAGAGCAGCCGCCGGAAAAAGCCGGCAAGCAGACGAACGGGATAAAAAAGAAAAAAACAGTACGCTTGAAAGTTTGAAAATTTAAACGCTGTTTGCAAAAAACTACTGAACGAAAATGTCTGGAATTTACATATAAGATCGTATGAATGATGATAAAAAGGTCTATTGCAGAAAAAAGAAAAAACTGGTAAAAAATTGGTAAAAAGAATTTGCTGAAAAAATCCCAAAAAACACCTAAAAGATCCTAAAAAATCTATAAGTAAAGACACTTTTTACTGCAGATTAAAAGAATAAACACAGTTTATCAAATATTGAATTAAAACAGGAATTTGTTTTAACTGTGAAGTCTATGGGGGTTATTCAAAGACATCCGAATTGTGGCCGAAAGGTAAACGAATACTGAAATTCAGTGTACGGATAGCTTTCCTGGCCATTCGGCTATTCTGAGAGCAGGCAGTTCACCAAATGTTGGCGAATTGCCTGCACATACGGTGTCTTTTCAGTGCCTGTTTGAGGGCAGTGAAATCCCCAAAGAGAAGTAATGCTTTGTCTATTCAGAGAACCCCAAACAGCAGGGAAGAGTTGCCAAAATGCCCTGCTGTTCGGTGGTTTCATTCAACAGATTTATTCAGGTGATTCCCATAGGCTTCAATGCTAAAAATATTCCAGTTTTAATTCAATATCTAATAAACCCTTTAATATTATATTCTGCAGTAAAAAGTCTCTTTATTTATAGATTTTTTTAGGATCTGCATTTTTTTCAGATTTTTTTGGCAAAACATTTTTCCCATTTTTTTTTTTAATTGTTTTTTAATTTTTCTGTAACAGACCTTTTTATTATCATTCATTGGATCTTATATGTAAATTCCCGGAATTTTCGTTCAGTAGTTTTTTTGCAGACAGCGTTACAGATTTCAAACTTTCAAGCGTGCTGTTTTTTGTTTTTTTTACCTTGTTCATCTGCATGTTGGGTTTTTCTGGCGGCTGCTCTGCGCTGTGATCGGCAGCTAGTCCGGTTTCTCCGGTGTGTTCGGCGGGGTTAATCCAGCTGTTTTCTACGGGTTTCAGTGAGTGTTCGGTGAGTGTTCGGCAGGATGGCAGCGAGTGTTCGGTGGGTTTGAGGCAGGTTTTCCCTGCACTACGGGGGCCCTGCGGTTCTTGCTGAATACACCGCAGGGTCAGCGAGATAGAATCGCTGAATCGCCCCGAAGTGCAGGGAACGAAAAGTCACCAATTGTACGCTGACTTTTTGATTCTTTTTGAATAACCTTGTATGGGATTCACCTGAATAAACCTGTCGAATGAAACCACCGAACAGCAGGCCCCTTTGGCAACTTTTCATTGCTGTTCACTGTTTTCAGAATAGATGATCCATTGCTTCTCTATGGGGGATTTCACTGCCCCCGAAACAACACCGTACGTGCAGGCATTTCACCAAAATGTGGGGAACTGCCTGCCCTCTGAATAGTCAAATGGCCAGGAAATGTCACTGTACGCTGAATTTCAGTGTCTGGCTACATTTCGGGCCAGATCGTCTCTCTCTCTGAATAACCCCTTAAGCTTTAAGAAGCTTAACTATTTTTAAATTAACTGCTTTTTGATGATTATTAATGATTTATTTAAACCAAATGATTGTTGAATTACACAATTCATGCTATATAGCTGGACACCAATCAACACAGCCATATTTCTACTATTCTTTTTTTCTGCACTCAGTGTTGTTCCAGTATAATTATTGTAGTTTGTGCACACCCATTGGTTTTTAAGAGAATGTATTAGTCCCTAAAGCATTTTATAGATCCATTATAGAGCTCATTCTTAGGAATAACTCTATATATTAACTATTTGAATCCTCACATACAACTTATAAGACTATCCAGCAGGTAGAGCCTCAAGTACACATACTTTTTTCTGTCCATTTCTTTGATATGTTGTTTGCAGACATTTCTTTGAGGTAAAGACTTTCACACAGTAAACCAAAATATAGTTATTTCCATGCCTTGTCGCCCTGCAAAAAGAATTCGGGGCATGACTGGTAGTGGAGCCATTTGATTGCTTGACTTTTTAATGTCTACATATCTAACTTCTTTTGGAATTTAATGTGAGTACAAATATGCAGGCACATGTTGTGAAATACACTCCCTGATGCAAACTATGTTAGGGCACATTCCTGTGCTCTGGATTAAAATAGATGAGCATAGCAATGTGCAGCTCATATTTTAGGGTATCACACACAACTATTACTTGAAAAATATAAAAAAATATAACTTTTTAAAATTTTATGTGTTTTGTAGATGATGCTCATCTACAAAACACATACAATTTTAAAAATTTAGGGGTGTAGAACCCCTAAGATTTCATTGAATGCATACTAGAGGTGTGCAAGACTGGAAAATATTTTTCGTTTTGTTTCAAAATAATTTTGTTTTCGTAATTTTGTTTTGTAAATTTGTTTAGTTTCATTTGGTATATTGGATCACTAAAAAAACACATTGTAAGTTAAGATCGATTCGATAGTAAATATTGAGTAGAATTTTGGATCACTAAATAAAACCTCAATAAATCAAATCCAGCTGTTAAAAGGCAAGCTAGGGTTAAATGTTGAGCTGTCCATTGGCCTGTGGTGCTGACAACAGATTCAGCACCACAGACCAATTTACAGGGACAGGGTGCTTTGTCAAACAGTCACACAAATCCGATTTGTTTCATGATGTTGTTTGCTTTTGTACTTGTACGTAATGTAAGTTGGGATCAATTCGATAATTGATATTGAGTCAAATTTCGGATTGCTAAATTAAACCCCAATGGATCAAATCCTGCTCAGGAATCATTTAATCAATGATTCTCTTGTGAAACAGTATAACGAATCAAATTCATTATATATACGGTTTTGTTTTGCTTTCATTTCAATTCAGATGAAATCAATTCGTTATTTCGGAAGTACTTACAAAAAATGAATTAACAAATTTCAAAACGAAATGAGATTTGTTACAAAACAAATTCCCATCTCTAATGCATAGAGGCTTGATCATGTTTGCTGCTTTATTATCTGTATCGAGTATTTCCCACCATCCTAGAAATCTTTCTAGAAAGAAGTAGGTGCAGAGTAAGGCTAGGGTCAGACGAACGCATTTTTCGCATCGTCCGTAAAAAAGTGCGCCCGAACGCATGCACATACTTTTTCACGGAATACACGATAGCGGTCATACGATGCGTAATTCCGATCGTGTTTTTTTACGGATCCAAACCAGGAATCTTTGGGTGTCTGGACGTTATGTTGGCCGGACATGAGCAGCGTCTGACGTCTCCTAATCACGCATACACGCCGCTATGCGGACGCAGTGCACTCTGTACATCAGTACTAGTGGTTCGACCTTCGTGCGAAAATGCGTTCGTTTGCAGCTTGCGTTGCGCGGCCGAACTTTCGTGCGGCCGTACTTCATGTGTGGGCCTGCGTTGGACGTCATTTGCTGCTACCACGGCCGTAATAAAGTGCGGCTAAACGCATGTTCACACTGCGTTTGTCTGACCCTAGCCTCACACTAGCTATGGCTTTAAAAATGACATTTGATTTAAAGACCTGCTACAGACCCATCCTTTAATATAAAGTATGCCAAGATACATAAAACATAAGATTATATATATATTATATAAAGTTATACATATATGTATATACAGGCATAAACATTCATATATTTTCATAAATAGACATAAACTGCACAATCAGTCCCATACAGAAACGTTTATAAAAGTTTTATTTATTTTATCTTCTTTTTTTTAAATTGCTTATGAGCATATTACATTATCTTCTACGGAAATGAAAATACTTTGTGCAAATAAGCCTCCTTCTATTTTGGATAAAAACTCATTTCAGCTTGCGTAAGAAGAGCCTTTTATTTATTTATTTACATTTTCAATATCTCCCCACGTACCTTTATCCCTTAAAGTGATGCTTAAAAGCTGCTTTCATTTTGTCAAGTGGATGCAGTACAGTTAAAGAGTGTGTTAAAGTAAGCCTCATATTTTTTAGTTCAACAGTGACACCTACTGAAAGGTTTTTAGAGAAAATAAATTTGTGCACAATGCAAGCACTAGTATAAACACTTTCATCTGTGTAGACCGTTTAATTCAATATTGACTGCAACATTTTTATGAAATTATGAGCTTTGAAAGTATTACATTTCTGTGATGCTATACTTTGAAGAACAAAGTACATTTCTTTGAGTAAAATTCCCCTTATGATTTTAAAGTATCAACACAAGCAATTGCTCTGAGCCAAGGAAGGACCTGTAAGGATGAGCCAGTATAAAATAACAGTTAAATGTACAAAAAAAAATAATCATCCACTTTGTATGTAGGCAAGCAATTTTAAGTGATGTAAATGCTATAATCATTGCTAGATTATTTGTGTAGCAACAGTAGATCTGTATACTATAAATTTAAAAATACAAGAAATGCTCATTTTGACAGCCGGGTGTAACAGTATTTTAATAATCACTCTCTTGAAATATTTTGATTCATCCTTTGCATCAGTTTAAAAGTGACTAGCCTGCTATGGGTTGTAGATACAGAATACATTAACTTCTGGAAAGACATACTGTATCTACTTCAGAATACTCATGGGAACTCTCTCGGTTTTATTCCTTCATTCACCCTTCTCTCCTATGGATTGGAGGGTCTTGCCTGTCCTGATGGATATATGTTGATAACCACATACTAACAGGGCCGGATTAAGATCTATATCGGCCTGGAGCTGAATATTTTGGTGACTTTTTTTTGTAATTTAGTGAAATGAAAACATATTTTAGGTTATTTAATAGTGCAGATACGGGAAAATCTAACCAGATACTGTGAGGAAATTTCCATTCAGATTTCAATCATTTATAGCGTGTAAAATATTTTTTTTACATTTTATCCAAGTCTTTGTGGTTATATATGCTATAGGGAATTCTTGTTAAACAAAATTGAAATGGGAACCTGTTACTGCATTATTCTGAGAAAATATACAATTTTAACCAAAAAAAAGGAAATATTTCCCTTGTATTTTGGAGGATGGTGTCTTATGAAAAATATGACTATCATGGTTATTCAAAGAAAATAGGAACGTTCGGTTACCTTTCTTGGCCTTTCGGCTAACCAGAGAGCAGGCAATTCGCCAAATCCTGGCGAATTGCCTGCTTATATGGTGCCTGTTCGGTGCCTGTTCGAGGGCAGTGAATCCCCATAGAGAAGCAATGCTTCGGCTATTCAGAGAGCAAAAGCCAGCAGTGAAAAGTTGCCGAATTGCCCTGCCGTTCGGTGGTTTCATGCAGCATATTTATTCAGGCGAATCCCATAGGCTTCAATGTTAAAAAATATTCCCGTTTTAATACAAAATCTAATAAACCGTTGATTTTAATATTCTGCAGTAAAGAGTCTCTTTATTTATAGATTTGTTTAGGATATTTCAAGCAATTTTTTTTTTATTTTTTTTTAAAAATTGCTTTTTTATTTTTATTTTTTTTAACTTATTTTTTCTGTAACAGCCCTTTTTATTATCATTCATTGGACCTCATATGTAAATTTCAGACATTTTCGCTCAGTAGTTTATTTGCAAACAGCGTTTCACTTCTCAAACATTCAAGCAAACTGTTTTTTTAATTTATTCACTCCATTCATACTAGGGGCTGCTAGCCGACAAAACCTATTTATGTCTTATACACGTATGAATGTAGCATAGAGTTTTTTGGATTGCTTGTATTATAAATGTGTGTGTATATGTCGCACACACTGCTAATTAGGCACTGCTGCTGAGGTTAAAATATTAGCGACTTGCAGTTATTATGCCTTTTCACTAATGTTGTATGGGGGAACATAGTGTCCTACCTAAAATCCTACCTTTTCAATAGAACCTTCTCCATATACCTTGCTGACAATTCCTCCTCTTCAATGCCTCTCTCAGTCGGTTTGCCTCAAGGTTCTGTCCTAGGTCCTCTGTTCTTTTCCATCTATACCTCCTTACTGAGTAAGCTCATCATCAGCTATGGCTTCAAGTATCACCTATACGTAGATGACATTCAGATCTACCTTTCCACTCCCAATCTCTCACTCTGATCTCCCTCAGGTTAGTGACTGTCTGTCGTATCTCTTCCTGGACGGCCTCTCACTACCTGAAGATCAGTATGTCTAAGACTGAGCTCCTTCTTATTCCCCCCTCTAACTGTACTCTGATTTAAGACTTTTCTATAACTGTTCCATGGTATCACTATCCTTCCTTCAGTCCAGGTCTGCTGCCATGGCCGGATTAACATAGGGGCAGATGGAGCAGCAGATCAAGGCCCATGCCTCAGAATAGGCCCAGAGAAAGGCTAACTATGTCTGCATTTGGACCCCTGTATCTCCAACTTCATAGCAGCTACAGGGTCAAGTGAGGTATCACTGGAAAGGCCAGAGTATGTCAAACATGACCAGGTTTTAAGTAAAATAAATAAAATAATTAATATTTACTTTTTCTTTTCAACAGTAATATTTGTCACTTTTCAATTATAAAGTAAACAATGATGCTGCACTAGCTAATCATCACATTTCTCATGTCACCAACAAGTGTGGAGGGGATGGGTGATGGTACAATCCATTGTTACGAATTGTTACATCAAAAACCTAAACCGACGCACTGCAGCAAAGAGCACTGTGGGGAACTTTGGACCCCTGCGTCACTAATCTTTACACCTCACAAGGTCAAGTGAGGTGTCATTGGACAGGGCAGAGTCTGGCCTTTGCATTAATACCAAACCTGACCATGTAAAATCTAAAAGAAAAGATTTTTTAAAATTTATTTGTAGTTCCAAAATGATGACATTGTCCATTTGTTACGTATAACATGAGCAATACCACTGCCATTACTCCCCGTCTCATTCCCACGCTGGGAGCAAGGTCAGTGTTTTATACACAGTCAGATTATTCATAAAAAAAACATGTTCCAAAGCACAAGGGAAATATTTCCTTTTTATTTTCGGTTAAAATTGTATATTTTCTCAGAAAAATGCAGGAACAGGTTCCCATTTCAATTTTTTTTAACAAGAATGCCCTATATAATATATAACCACAAAGGTTTGGATGATAAAATGGGAAAAAACATTTTTCCACTCTTTAAAAGATTGAAATCTGAATGAAAAATTAATCACACAGTATCTGCCTGGGTAGATATACCCGTATCTGCACTATTAAATAACCAAAAATATGTTTTCATTTCACTAAATTACTTAAAAAGCCCACCAAAATATTCAGCTCCAGGCCCAAAGAGATCTTAATCCGGGCCTGTCTGCTGCCTTGGAGTGACTCTTGACTCCAGTCTTTCCCCACATCTAATCACTCTCCTCATCTTGAATCACCTCTGCAATATTGCCAAAATTCGCCCATTTCTGCCTGCTGACACCACCAAGCAACTTATCCACTCTCTTAAAAAAATACATACAGGGTTATTCAGAGAGCGTGAAAAGCAGGAGAATGACTGGAGAATGAAAAATTCTAGGTCAAAATAGCCAAACCAGAAAAATTCTCCCGTTTATCTCACTTTCCAAATCGGCCATTTTGACCTAGAATTTTTCATTCTCCAGTCATTCTCCAGCCATTCTCCTGCTTTTCACGCTCTCTGAATAACCCTGATAGGCTTGTGTGTTGGCACCACCTAATGTTCAATCTTTGAGTTGTTTCAAATAAGAAAATGTATCAGATAAAAGCAAACACCATCTGATGGTCATAGGACATATGGCATGCATAAAGTAGCAAACAAGAAGAAGGCAGAATAAACTAAACTTTTTTCAAAATGTCATACAGAACCCACCCCAGGCAAACTAGGTAAGATCCTGAGAAAAAAGAGGATCGCCTTACGGGTCTAAACAGGTAACTATTGAGCCTCATATTAGAGGGCTCTTGACCACATGAGTGGAATGTGTTATTTATATATACACAATATTCAACCCTGGTATCTGCACTACATATCTGTTTTTTGGAGGTACAACACGACATCTATATATATATATATATATATATATATATATATATATATATATACAGTTGTGTTCAAAATTATTCAACCCCCACTGAAATTGAGTGTTTTGGCCAGTTTGACATTGATTTTGATCATTCAGTCATCTTTCTTACAATTAAATCAAAGAGGCACGTGTAGGTCAGACAAATATAACTTAACATTTATAATGAAATAACCACAAATGTCTTTTCTGTGCTCACATCATTATCAGTTGTATTCAACCCCCAAGTGACATTCAATCTTAGTACTTAGTACAACATCCTTTTACAGTTATAACAGCTTTTAAACGTGAAGCATAGCTTGACACAAGTGTCTTGCAGCGATCTACAGGTATCTTCGCCCATTCGTCATGGGCAAAAGCCTCCAGTTCAGTCACATTCTTAGGCTTGTGCACTGCAACTGCTTTCTTTAAGTCCCACCAGAGGTTCTCAATCGGATTTAAGTCAGGTGACTGCGATGGCCACTCCAAAATGTTCCAGCCTTTAATCTGCAACCATGCTCTAGTGGACTTGGAGGTATGCTTGGGATCATTGTCCTGTTGAAAGGTCCAACGTCTCCCAAGGATCAGGTTTGTGACGGACTGCATCACATTGTCATCCAATATCTCCTGGTACTGAAGAGAATTCATGGTACCTTGCACACACTGAAGCTTCCCTGTACCTGCAGAAGCAAAACAGCCCCAAAGCATGATTGACCCCCCGCCATGCTTCACAGTAGGCAAGGTGTTCTTTTCTTCATAGGCCTTGTTCTTCCTCCTCCAAACATAGCGTTGATCCATGGGCCCAAACAGTTCTAATTTTGTTTCATCAGTCCACAGAACACTATCCCAAAACTTCTGTGGTTTGTCCACATGACTTTTGGCATACTGCAGTCGACTCTTCTTATTCTTTGGAGACAGCAAGGGGGTGCGCCTGGGAGTTCTGGCATGGAGGCCTTCATTACGCAGTGTGCGCCGTATTGTCTGAGCTGAAACTTCAGTACCCACATCTGACAAATCTTTTCTCAGTTCCTCAGCAGTCACACAGGGACTTTTCTTCACTCTACGCTTCAGGTAGCGCACAGCAGTCGAAGTCAGCATCTCCTTTCTGCCACGACCAGGTAGCGTTTCAACAGTGCCCTTTGCTTTGAATTTGCAAATGATGCTTCCTATGGTCTCTCTTGGTATGTTTAACATCTTTGCAATCTTCTTATAGCCAATGCCCTTCCTGTGAAGAGTAATCACCTCTTCTCTTGTCTTCCTGGACCATTCTCTTGACTTCATCATGTTTGTAACCCCACCAGTAAATGTCTAGAAGGAGCTGAGTATCACAGTCATTTTAAAGCTGCCTAATTGGTGCTTATTATTCTTTATTGCTGCTCCGTGACATCCACATGTGTTTTCAATACCTGATTGAAAACACTTGAATGAACCTCTGTTCTTCAGAGTGGTAGTCTTTAAGGGGTTGAATAATTGTGTCAATGAAGAATTCACAAAAGAAACATTTACTACTGTATTACAAAACCAATTGATGTCATTTTAGTTGCATATGGTTCTTTAAAAAGTCCTTGTAGGATTTCATTCTGAATACAATTACAAATGTACACTAAATTCCCTAAAACCCTTTACAGCATTGGGGGTTGAATAATTTTGAACACAACTATATATATAAACGTGAAAGTCCTGACTGACTGACTGACTCATCAACACCCAGCTGAAACCTTTTAACCTAGGAACGTGACATTTTGAAGGTGCACTGTTTTTATGATGTAGGCACCCACTAAGGAAGGATTATTGGAAACTCCGCCCCTAAGGGGGTGAAAAAGGGGGTTGAATATTTTTAACAGGATACCTATAGCTCAAAAACAGAAGATGCTACAGATGTGAAAATCGGTATTTAGATTCGTCTTGAAAAATAAAAAAACACATATTTTACCGTTTTTCAAAAATTCAACTGGGGGGGCAAAAAAAGGTTGGTTGAATATTTTAAACAGGATACCTATATCTTAAAAACAGAAGATGGTACAGACGTGAAAATCGGTATTTAGATTCATCATGACAAATAAAAAAATACGTATTTTACCATTTTCTGAAAATCCCTTGGGGGGGCAAAAAGGGGGTTGAATACTTTTGTCATAACCGTGAAAATCCTGACTGCCTGACTGATTGACTCATCAACGCCCAGCTGAAACCGTTTAACCTAGGAACGTAAAATTTTGAAGGTGCACTGTTTTTATGATGTGGGCACCCACTAAGGAAGGATTTTTGGAAAATCCACTCATAAGGAGGTGAAAAAGGGGGTTGAATACTTTAAACAGGATACCTACAGGTATAGCTCAAAAAGAGAAGATGCTACAGATGTGAAAATCGGTATTTAGATTCGTCTTAAAAAATAATAAAACACGTATTTTACAGTTTTTCAAAAATCCAAGTGGGGGGCGAAAAAAGGAGGTTGAATATTTTAAATATTTTAAACAGGATACCTGTATCTCTAAAACAGAAGATGTTACAGGCCTGAAAATTGGTATTTAGATTCGTCTTGAAAAATAAAACAACACGTATTTTACCATGTTCTGAAAATTCCTTGGGGAGGCAAAAAGGGATGTTGAATACCTTTATCAGTATACCTATCAGGGTTATTCAGAGAGCGTGAAAAGCAGGAGAATGACTGGAGAATGAGAAATTCTAGGTCAAAATAGCCGATTTGGAAAGTGAGATGAAAGGGAGAATTTTTCTGGTTTGGCTATTTTGACCTAGAAAGAATTTTTCATTCTCCAGTAATTCTCCAGTCATTCTACTGCTTTTCACTTTCTCTGAATAACCCTGTATATTTCAAAAACTGAAGCTGTTACGGGTGTGAAATTTGGTATTTACAAACATGTGTTTTGCCATTTTCTACACATCCAATTAAGGGGGGTTGGGGGTAAGGGGTCTGAATACTAATATCAGTATACCTATATTTGAAAAACCAAAGATGTTACAGACGTGAAATTTGGTATTTACAATCTTCTTGAAAAATAAAAAAACAGGTGTTTTACCATTTTCCAAGAAACCCAAGTGGGGGGTGAAAAAAGGGGGTGAACACTTTTAAACAGGATAACTTTAAACAGAAGATGTTACATACGTGAAAATTGGTATTTAGATTCGTCTTGAGAAACAAACACCTATTTTACCATTTTCCAAAAATTCAGTGGGAGGGGGAAAAAGGGGGGTTGAATATTTTTATCAGTATACCTATATTTCAAAAACTGAAGATGTTACAGGTGTGAAATTTGGTATTTGCAATTTTCGTGAAAAACCCAAACATGTGTTTTGCCATATTCCACAAATCCAAATAAGGGGGGGGGGGTCGAGGGAAAGGTGTCTGAGTACTTTTATCAGTATACCTATATTTCAAAAAGCAAAGATGTTACAGACATGAAATTTGGTATTTACAATCATCTTGAAAAATAAACAGGTGTTTTACCATTTTCCAAAAATCCCAAATGGGGGATGTAAAAAGGGGGTGTATACTTTTAAACAGGACACTTATATCTCAAAAACAGTAGATGTTACAAACGTGACAACTGGTATTTAGATTCATTTTGAGAAATATAAAAACACCTATTTTACCATTTTCCAAAAATCCATTTTAGGGGCAAAAATGGGGGTTGAATACCTTTATCACTATACCTATATTTCAAACACCACAGATTTGTTACAAATGTGAAATTTGGTATTTACAATCTTCGTGCAATAAACCAAACATGCGTTTTACCATTTTCCAAAAATCCAGTTAAGGGGGGGTGTCGGGGAAAGGGGTGTAAATACTTTTATCAGTATATTTATATTTCAAAAACCAAGATGTTACAGGTGTGAAGTTTGGTAATTACAATCTTCGTGCAATAAACCCCCATGTTTTACCATTTTCCGAAAATCCAGTAAAGGGGGGTGGGGGAAAGGGATGTGAATACTTTTATCAGTATACCTATATTTCAAAAATCAAAGATGTTACAGGTGTGAAATTTGGCACTTACATTCTTCTTGAAAAATAAAAAACAAGTGTTTTACAATTTTCCAAAAATCCCAATTTTGGGGGGGAAGGGGGGGTTCTACCACAAAAAACTCATGTTTCTTTTAAAAAACAATTTTAAGAAATCCTAAAATCCATGTGAGTGAAGCCGCGGGCAAAAGCTAGTACAGTATATATTGAGGGAAACGCTGATCTCGCAATTTCTTCGGTTCTGGAATTTTTATCCACTCTCATCTCCTGCCTAGACTATAGCAACAAATGTCTGATTGGCCTTCCTCTCTTCCACCCCTCCCCCCTGCAGTCCATCTTGAATACCACGGCTTATCAATCACACCCATCGCTCTGTCTCTGCTGCTCCTCTCTGTGAATCTGTCACGTCCCATACCATCTATGTAGCTCGGCGGCTGGCAGCACCTTCCACCCTGCTCGCTGGCCGGCCTCCGAGTGAAGAAGCGGATGGCCGTGATCACATGGTAGCCATGGGCAGGGTGCAGCGTGATGACGTGGCATTAAAAAATCAGTAGCCTGAGACAGGTCCGATGTCCTGACGTGGTTCTCACTCCTCTCAGTGCTTGTATCTCTTCTGATTGCGATTTCTGTGTACCAACTTGGCTTGTGTGACCTCCGTCCCTTGCATTCTTTTGACTACCTGATTTTGGCAATACAAACTCTGGAATTTGACTGACACTCTACTCTGGCAATATGACCCTGTCATTCCTGATAACCCGCTCTGGTATATGACTCTTGGCATTCCTTCTGATGTTCGGTATTATATTAACTCCTGGTCTGTTGTTACTGGTTACATACTCCGATCCTTTTATATGTAGACGCACTGACCATTCGAAGGATTGGAAGTGTAGGATAGTTGTGCTGTGTATAGGGATCAGACATAAATATATCGGGGAGGAACATGACAGAATCCCTTCATTGCCTTCCCATCCACAGAAGAATTAAAATCAATTTACTCCCCTGACCTACAATGTTATCGAACAGCTGCAGCGTCCAGGATGCGAGTCTCTAGTCCGGAGGGGGGAACCAAGCAGGCTCCGGACAGGTACCCTTTATGGCCATCCTCAGGGGGACCACAGCAGGAAAGATTGGCAGAGAAATCCGACCTGAAAACTCCCAATACAGGGAGTCCGATGCGGAGCTCTGTCAAGCACGTCTTCTCCCTTCCACGGTCTGCCACGCCTCTACCTTTCTGTTGGATTCTTGAGCTGCTCTTCTTCATGGTTTTGACAAATGGGCAAATAAACATGGAGCACCCCTACCCCCCCTTCAAAAAAAGTGGCAGGATTACTTTAATTTTGGTTTGGAGCAAACAGAAAGATAACAATTTAAAAAAAAACAGAAAAACAGTGTCTCTGCGCTTATCTCAAAAGAAGGGGCAGAATCTGTTGAAGCAAGTGGAGCTTGTGTTAATTCTAAAAAAAAAAGCACAAATAGAAATTAAGGTTAGGGTTAGCTTACTAAACCTAAAACTAATTTAGCCCTAGCTATGGAAAATTATGCTCCAATTGCTCCTGGAGCAACCAAAATTCTAGCCATCAAAGTATAGCCATGGCTGAGGGTCTTTTCCAAGACTTTTTTTTACCAATTTATTCTTTGAAGCTGCTTTTATTTTAGCCAATTTTTCAATAGGATATCAAAACTTGCTTTGCTTTGGAACAAAAAAGAGAATAGACAGGTTAATTTGTGGATATGATTGCCTTAATCGAACACTTTGCTGTCTGCTGGTGCCTGGGTTAGGCATGTGGCTGACAGAGTGGATTGATTAGTGGGAGGGGCTGGAGAATACCAGCTGTCATGGTCCATATAGGTACCAATGACCAAGTAAGAGGAAGATGGAGGGACCTCTGTGCAGGAAAGAGGGGTTTTAGAGCATTGGGCTCATTCTGCATTGGGGCACAATCTCTATAAACGTGATGGATTGCACCTGAATGGAAGACGGTCAGTTGGCATGGGGGACAGGAAAGCTAGAAGGTTGGAGGAGACTTTAAACTAGTGGAAAGGGGTATGGGATACAGAAACCTACAAATTGGAGACAAATCAGATAGTGGATTTGATTCAGCTCAGATTAACCCCTTAAGGACCGCGGACTTAGCATGTACGTCACGGCTACGGGTCTCTTTTAGACCCGCTGATGTACATGGTACGTCCTGCGGTCTTTTGAGCGCTGGAAGCGATCGGATCGCTTCCAGCAGCTCAAACGCCATTGCAGGCTGTCTGGGAGTCCAGAAATCCCGGGGCCCCTTGTGCTCGCTCCCCGGGAGCGATCAACATCCGGTTTCACTGGAAAGGTGCCCCGCACTTCTAGAGAGAGCTGGAAGCTATCGGATCGCTTCCAGCAGCTCCGGCGCCATTGCACGCTGCCTGGGAGTCCAGGCATCCATGCAATGGCGGTTAGAAGTGCCGGGGCCCCTTGTGATCGCTCCCGGGAGCGATCAACATCTGGTTTCACTGGAAAGGTGCCCCGCACTTCTACAGAGCGCTGGAAGCGATTGGATCGCTTACAGCTACTCTGAGTATATTGCAGGGATGCCTCGCCATCAAGGCATCCTTGCAATATGGTTACCTGCCACCGGTCCATCCATGATCGCTCCCCCCGAGCGATCACTTCCGGTAGCGGCAGGAAGTACTGAGTGCCACGAGGTATCATGGCACTCAGTACAAAAAAGATCACATAAGTGATCAGGTGCTCTGCTGGGTGCCTCGAGGGATCAAGGCTCCAGCAGACTAAAAAAAAGTGTAAAATAAAAATAAAAATAGAAAGGTATAAAATAAAAGTGCCAGCCAAGATGGCGCTGCCCTTCTAAGGGCAGGGTCATCTTGGGGCTGTGTGGGATGTTCCTAGCCTGCCTCATCACAGAGGCAGGCTAGCAACATCCAATCAGAAGTTAGAAAAAATCTAAATAAAATTTTTAATTTGTCAGGTCAATATTTTGTAAATATTGGCTCTGACCTCTGTGATTCTCCCTCCCTCTCCTCACTTGTGTTTTGGTGAGCGAGAGAGATCAGATTTGACAGGTTAGAGATTTTAGGTAGATTTAGTGAGATGAGAACAATTGAGGCAGGTTTAGAGGGATATAGAGAGATTTAGGTGTTTTCTTGTAAAACCCAACGGTTCTTCTAAGAACCAATAATCCGCTTAGATTATAAAATTTTATAATTATTATATATAATGTCTGAGAGGGTGTACAGCGCCGAGGAGGCATGTGCCATCCTGGCGTCAGAATCTGAGGCATCTGCGTCTGACTCAGACCCAGATTTTGACCCTGCTAGGTGCTCAGATATATCGCTAGATACATCAAGCGATTACTTTTGGCAATATAGTGTATTTTGGGGTGTTTTTTGGCAGTAACCCATAACTGGATTTGACAAGTCATGCCTAAAGTATAATGAGTGTGAAAAAATAACACAAAAAGTGACTACCTGAAAGTTTGACAAAGAGCTAGTGCATGGAAAGTGTTAAAATACAACTCTTTGAAGTACCCTAAGGTGTGCCCTTTCTAAAAATATATGGTTTGATGGGGGTAAATTACTTTGGCCGGCTTCAAAAATGTCCCAAATAATTGCCAAAACCAGGGAAGACCCCAGACGTTTGTAAAAACCTGAGATCTATATCACTTCTAAACGTGGACCTGAAACTGTACAGTAAGATTTTAGCAACCAGACTTCAAACATTCCTCCCAAAACTGATCGGCCCTGATCAAGTGGGTTTTATTTCCGGACGTCAAGGCCCTGACAGTACTAAAAAACTGATTAACCTCATGGAGGCGCAGCGACGCTCAGGTCAACCCAGTCTCTTACTTTCGTTGGATGCTGAGAAGGCATTCGACAGAGTGAACTGGTTATTTATGAGACTGATTATGACTAAATTTAACATTCCCACCGAGTTTCAGGCCGCGATACAGGCAATATACGATTCTCCCTCCGCAAGAGTGCTCATTTCGGGCTTCTTGTCTGAGGAATTCGTGATCACGAATGGAACCAGACAGGGATGCCCGTTATCCCCTCTTTTATATGCGCTGGTTTTGGAACCCTTGGCACAAGCCATAAGACAAAATGATGATGTTAGGGGAATACAGGCAGGCCCGGCTATATATACTCCATCTTTATGCGGACGATATATTAGTCACTCTGACAGATCCTCACTCTTCCATTCCTGCCCTACAAGCCGAACTAACTGCTTACAGCCAACTTTCCTATCATCTGGTCAACGTCTCCAAAACGCAAGCTCTACCTCATAATATCCCCCAGACACAACTGAACGCATTACGTTGCCTATACACATTTGACTGGAGATCCCACTATCTCACATATTTAGGTCTGCGTATAACGTGGGACCCAGGGGGACTGATTAAACATAACTATGATAGAATACTGACGGAAGTGAAATCCTTGTTGTCTCTGGAGATCCCGGGAGGTGTCGTGGCTAGGCAGAATGGCGGCTGTAAAAATGAGCATTCTTCCAAAAATTCTATACATTTTTCACGCCCTACCACTTATGTTACCAAGAATCTACTTGGACACATTACAATCTACCCTGATGACTTTTGTTTGGAACCATAAGCGTCCTAGAGTTCCTAGATGCCTCTTATACTATAGACAAACTGTGGGTGGCCTACACATGGTAAATATCCACAAATATTATAGAGCCTCCTGTTTGGCGTCATTGTCTGAAATCTTTCATAAACAACCATGGCCACAATGGCTTGTAGTTGAAGCCTCTTGTTTGGAAGGTCACAATTCATCTAACCTGCTCTGGGTGCCTTCGTCTCTTAGACCTAAGTTGCAGGCCCTTTTGCCATCCACGGCCCTTCATCTCAGAATCGGGGACCGCCATTTTTCCGTGCTCACGAGCCACCACCCATTATCCATGGCTACTCCTCTGCCTTCCCTGTCATACCTCTTGCCTCAGACATTTTTTGACCCTTGGCTCAGATGTGGGGTCTATAACCTACATCATCTTTTTACACCAACTGCCATGCTCTCCTTTGATGCTGTCCGTCGCAAATATTCGATTTCTGACTCAATGTTTTTGTCGTATATGCAAATGTATTCTTATCTAAAAGCAAATAAGGTTCTATTTGGACTCAAGACGTACAAACCGCTTTTGTCAGAGGTGGAGTTGTTCTGCCTGGACTCATTGTCTTCCAGTAAGCCGATATCACTATTTTATCGTATATTAAATACACCGGCCACCAAAGAGTGTTGGGCTTTCCAGAAGGGATGGGAGAGAGATTTATCTCAGTCCTTCTCAACTTCCCAATGGAAAAAGGCGTACAAATTTGCAATGGGAGCAACCAAATGTGCAACTTTGATAGAGACACACAGAAAAGTCTTGTACCGATGGTACTTCACACCGGACAAAATGAAACGATACTCGCCCCAAGCCTCCGATCTATTCTGGAGATGCGCTTCCGCAGCTGGCACAATGGGACACATCTGGTGGCATTGCCCTGGAGTAGCCGGGCTTTGGAGAGACATTTCGGCACTGGCCATGGAGGTACTGGGAGTGCCGATACCTTATGCTCCAGAAACACTCTTATTAGGAATGATAGATCTCCCACGCCCACATATACAGGCGTTGTTTATCTTGGTTTCTACTACTGCCTTGTTGATAGCTAGGAATTGGAGGACTGTCCACCTACCCACCTGGAAACAATTGATAGACTTACTGGACCAGCACCCCCCAAATAAGGCCTATTAGCCCCCAAATGACCCAACATACCTATACATGGGTGGTATCAATTTACTCAGAAGATGTTGCTGAACATATTTTGGGGTGCTTTTCGGCAGTAAACCTTAAAGTTCACAGTACATGTATTCTTAAATTGCATTACAAAAAAAAAAGTTTTTTTTCTCAAACTTTGGCATAGATTTGTGGTAAAATGGTTGCATTGAAAGAGTCAAAATACCCCAAGTTTAATACCTTGATTTGTATACTTTAAAAAAATATGTATATGTGGAGGGTTATTCAGGAATTAGTGACAGATATCAGTGTTACAATTTCACTATCACTAGTTTTGAAAATAAACCCTTTGGAAATGGCAAAGTGCTACTTTCACTTATTGTTGCATAAGGCTAGGGTCAGACGAGAGTGATTTCTACGGACTGTACGTTCGTGCACACAGACGTACGTCAGTACGGAAGACACAGTAGTGGCCACACAGTCCGTTTATTCACTGACGTATATTTTGACGGATGTAGGAGAGAAAATAAATTAAAAATCAAAAACATTTTGTCCGTGAAAAATGCTGGACGTATAAATGCAGTCCGTCTGACCACGTTCCATCACTCACACACAAAGCTATGCAGACGTTGCGGACGCAGCGCACTTTGTGCGGCCGTTCTAGGGGTTGTACGTTCTTGCCTGCCTTGCGTCCGTGGGCCGCGGCCGTTGTGCGTCCGCAGTTCAGTGCGGACGTACTTCATGTGTCAGGCTCCAATGGGCTTTCTGTCATGCTATCACGGACGTACTTTTAGGCGCAATCACGGACGTGAACAGTACGCTCATCTGACCCCAGCCTTAGATAAGGAAAAAAGCGAGGAATATGTAAACATTGAGTATTGCTAAACTCAGGACTAAATTTAGAAACTACTAAGGAATTACATTTTTTTGACGGTTGTTGATACATAAGAAAGTTTTGGGGGTCAAAGTTTGAAAAAGTGGTGTTTTTCAATTTTTTTTGTCATATTTCACAATTTGTTTTATAGTAAATTATATGAAATGATGAAAAAAAATGGTATCTTTATAAAGTCCATTTAATGACGAGAAAAACAGTGTAAAATATGTGTGGGTTGCATAAACGAGTAAGAGGAAAATTTGACGTAAACACAAACAGCACAAAAACGTAAAAACAGCAGCAGTCACTAAAGGGCGGATTTGTGTAAAACCGCCCGGTCACTAAGGGGTGGGAGACAGGGGATGGGTAATGTTAGAACAGAGGAGGCATGCAATGTAAAGTCACATTCAGTATGTGTGGATCATGACAATGTTAAATGTATGCTTGCTAATGCAAGAAGCCTTAATAACAAGATAGGTTAAATAGAGGCAATAGCATGTGCAAAGCAATATGACATAATAGGTATACCAGAAACGTTGTGGGATGAAATGCATGAGTGGGCTGTAAATTTATATGGTTAAACTTTGTTTAGAAAGGATAGAAAACACAAGAAAGGGGAAGAGTATGTTTGTATGTCAATCATGATTTAAAGCCAAATATCACACATCTGCTATGCGATGAGGGAAATGTGGAATCGTTATAGGTATGTGTATCTGGGAATAAACTATTGGTTTCACTACCTCAGCTTCTCACTACCTATCCTCACTATCCACTTATTACACCCCAGCCCGCTCCCAAAGGTCAAACAGTGACCTGTGCCTAGCTTCTCCCCGTATCACCTTTTCCCATGATAGACTGCAGGATTTCTCACACGCAGGCCCCGTCCTCTGGAACGCTCTCCCTTGTACAGTTAGACTTTCCTCAAGACATTCCTGTTTAGAGAAGCTTACCACCCGACTCACTGACGCAGCCAGTCCATCATTCCCACCTTGCAGTCCATCACTCTCACCTTGCAGTCCTCTCCTCCTGTTTCCACCCCCACCCTTCTAGATTGTGAGTTCCCATGGGAATTGGGCCCTCGTTTCCAATTGCACCGGTTTGTCAATTGTTGTTCAATGTATTGTAACCCTGACTATATTGTGCCCATTGTACAGCGCTACGGAATATGCTGGCGCTATATAAATAAAGAATAATAATAATAATAATATTGGTTGGCATGTTCTATAAACCACCTAATGTAGATAATGATGAGGAAGAACAGCTGTTAGAGCAAATCGGAAGGCTGTACTTCTGGGTAGCACTTTATTGGTGATTTTAATTACCCCAGACATTAATTGGGATAGTGGAACTAGTAATTCAGCAAGGGAAATCCGGTTTCTGAACCTGTTAAATGATAACTTTATGTCACAAGTGGTAGAAGCACCAACTAGAAAGGACCCCTGTCTGGATCTGACTATAACAAAAAATGTGGATCCTTTCTCAAATATTCAAGTAAGGGAGCAGTTGGGAAAAGTGACCAAAATATGGTGTCTTTTGAAATAAACTCAAAAAAGTACATTCATAGGGGGCATGCCAACACATTTAATTTTAAAAAGGCCTTATTCATTAAAATAAGGGAAGCTCTCAATCTCATTGACTGGCAAAAACTCTTTCATGGGAAACACACAGAAGGGGTTATTCCGCGAGCATCGAAATTTTGGTGCTCTCTTATTCGGCACACTTTTGCGAGTTCAATACACCGACCATGCAGTGAATTCAACATTCACCACAGGGTCCCTTTAGTGCGCCGTAGAGATCCATTGAAAGCCACCCATCAACTTGCTGACCGCAGCCGCTGACCACTGAACTTACTGTTGAACGCAACCAATGATTCGCCGAACGCTGTCGAAAAGAACGCAGAATGCAGCTGAAGAACACAGCCGACAATCTGCCAAATAGACTGAAGAATGTAGCCACAAACTGTCGAACGCAGCCGATGAATGCTGAACAGGGGGTAAAAAAAATAAATGCATATTTTATAAAAGATTGTATAGAACAATGAATATGTGCATGGAAATAATAATGTCCTGTGAATAATAGTTAAAAGTTCTGTTACAGAATTTAAAAAAATCCTGACATTTCAAAAAAATGTGAATCAAAAATTCCACCAGAAAAAATGCCTTTAAAATTCTAAAAAAATAAATAAAAAGATGTTTACTGCAAATGAAAAGAATAAACGGTTGAATAAGAAAATAATAAATTATTATTAATAAATAAAATAATTATTTTTACATTTAAAACCTATGGGATTTGTCTGTATAAACCTGTCAAACTAAAGCTCTGAATAGATTAACCATTGCTTCTCTATGGGGAATTTCACTACCACCAAAGGTCACGGATTGTGGCAATCTGAGAAAAATTGCACCTTATTTTGCTGGCAATTCGCCAATATTTGTTGAATCGACAGCTCTCTGAATATCTGAATTGCCACGAAATTGCACCGTCTGCTGAAATTCACTGTTCAGTTCAATTCAGTGGCAAGTTAGGCTGTTATTCCACTTATTCTCTAGGGGTTATTCAATATCTTAAAACTAACACTAGAAAAGTACATGTCCCAATATATTCCACTTGGTGATAAATATAAAGGAAAAGGACTGAAACCAATGTGGCTCAGTAGAAAGATAACCAAGGAAATGAAAAATAAAAAAAGGCATTTAAATCTAATAAATCTGAGGCATAATAAAGGCAGCCAATAAAGCATGTAAAAAAGCAATTAGATCGCTAAACTACTAAACAAAGAAAATGAAAAAGAGATAGAGAGCAGGACAAACCCCAAAAGATTCTTTATGTACATCAATTCTAAAAAACCCAAGAGTGAAAGTATAGGTTCACTGAAATCTGAGTCATGGGTGTTATTATCTGAAGATCTAGATAAGGTAGAAATTTTGAATGATTATTTTTCCTCAGTATTTATCGAAGAGAAACTTGTAACAGGAGACATGAAAATCATTGACAAAGTCATACAAATAAAATCTGATTAGTTGACTCAAGGAAATGTGTTGCAGCAGCTAAACATTGAATGTGAACAAAGTGTAACGGGCACGGTAGCGCTCACACAAGAGTAGCGAGGTTGAGATCTTTGACAGAAATATCTGCTTGATTATTGCAAAATACTCGGTAATTACACACTTATTGTTCACAACCAAGGCGTACAAAAGCAGAACTGATTTGCATCTAAGCTTAATGTCAGGATAGGAGTGCGACAGTTGGTGAAGTGAGCCCATGATGCAGTGATTGGAGAAGTCACGTAGGTTACAGGGCACAGAAGGTTTATTAAAGCATAAACAAAGCAGGAAACAAACGGATCTGAGTCAATATCAGGCAGGCAACAGACTGTATGCTGGAAAGCAGGGTTCAGCTCAACAACGAGGAGACTTGAGAGCGGGTACACTTGCCAACGAGAATGCTTGAGAGCAGGGCGCACTTGCCAGCGAGGATGCTTGAAAGCGGGGATGCACTTGCCAGCGGAAGATGCTTGAAAGCAGGGGTGCACTTGCCAGCGAGGATGCTTGAAAGCGGTGGTGCACTTGCCAGCAAGGATGCTTGAGAACGGGGGTACCTTTGATAGCGGTGTTCCACTTGGGAGCGGGGTTCCACTTGTCTGGAGATCACAGGAGGGGGTTCAGGTTCAACAGCAGGGAGCTTCAGGAACATGACTGGTTGTTTGCACTTCCAGAACATTAATGTTGAAGCCCTGATGGAAGGGTGGATCCCTCTTTTAAGCAGGCTTCATTAGGAGTAATAGCATACACCTGAAGGCACCAAAACAGGAGATGGACAGCCAAATAGAGGATCCTGTAACCTGTATACAAACATAAACAGGTGAATAACAAGCAAATGCAGGTAAATAATTGTTTGCCAGAGATTGGGTGCGGGCACAGGCTTTGTCTGAGGCTGATTCCTGACATTACGCCACCTCAAGGAGCACCTTCCGGGCGCGAAAAATTAAATTTACAGCAAATTTACACCTATTATTTCTTCTTGCGCCGCCGGTGAGGGCCATGACCCTTCACATCCTCCGAGGACGAACTCCGGGTTGCCAAGGCTGTGGTACCATTATCAAATGTAGCATTGAGAGTAACAGAATGTCCATCAATCATTACGGCCGCAGGGATGTTCGTAGGGACTTGTAGGAAAAGTTCAGGCGCATCTTCCAGTTCTGAAGGTCTATGAACTTTTGGGGGTGTAATTTTAAGGAGTTTATTGCGGATAGGAGTAATAGGATCATCTACCTTAGTTACTCCTGAGAGTCTTCTGAAAACTATGGTTGTACTTGAGTAGGTAGCCAGATTCTGCTTAGGGACAATAGAGATGGTGGTATCGATAGGATCTAGGAGTGGGGGGAACAGATAATCATGTGCTCGCTCCTGTAAGGATGAAAGGATGAGTTGTTGTTCTTTATTTGTCGGAGTGATTGAATAAACTTGAGTTGTAAGCGTGGTAATGGAGGATGCCATAATACCATAATTTTGTGGAGTAATAGGTATGGTGATGGTCTCACTGGGTTCTGTCACCGGTATTGTCTCGGCAACAGTCTTTATGGCATGTGGTAAGTTGTCGGCAAATAATTCGGGAAAAGAGGATTCAATAAGGTTGCAGACCTCGGTAGCGGTATCCTCGGGATGAACCGGGATTTCGGCAGAAAGTACCTCGGCGTAGACCGGGATTTTCGCAGAATCAGGAACCGGAGGTGCATGGAAGCAAGGATACGTTGTACATCGGTAACCTGGAGAGAGAGAAAGTCCGTGGACTCTACCATATCTGAGTCTATAGCCCTGACCCGTCGTGGCTTGTTATGGGAAAGCTTAGGTGCCACGGGATCTCTTTGCTCAACCTCCTTATAGTCATCGGAGGGAGCTGGGTCAGCAGGCTTGGCAGCTTTGGCACGCTGACCCAGAGGACCTTGTAGAGGCTGGGTCACTTGTACTACCCCAGCGGTACTGCAGATGGCAGTAACAGGAACCGGATACTCTGTGGTGGGCATCTCTGCGGTGGGTACCTAAGAGCAAGCAAGAATTGGAGTATTTGCATCTCAGCGATGGGCACCTCGGCAGAAGCAGGAGCCAGAGTCTCAGCAGCGGGTATCTTTAGGATAGGTACTTTGGCGTGGTTAGGGTTACCAGAAACACAGCAGTGTAACGAAGATTGGTTGGACTGAGGATATGCTTTGGTGAATGTAGCACCACAGTACACTGGATAAGGAGTTTTTGATGCACCAGTTCGTGGCTTTACAGCTGAAGAGTAGATATGTTTAGGACGGTAGGAGCCTTGAACCGTAGAAGGTATAGGAGTAGCAGTCTTTTCATAAAGCTCCTCGTCACAACAGTCAGACATACACTGATCATATGGTAGACCTTCCCTCCAGAATTTTTTGTAAGGAGTACCCATAGTACAATTAATACGTTCTATATGTTGACCTGGGCCACCATGGGGATGTTTGGCATACTTTAATGGTATCTCACCATCAGAGTCAGCGTCACTCCCATCATTAGATCCATAGTCACAAGAAAGGTGGTAAGGGAAGGATGATGATTGATCTTGCTGGCTGAGAGTAATGGGAGTTGCAGTTGTTGCGGTAATGAACTCAGACTGTTGTACAGCTTTTCTGATTGCTAAAGCCTCTTCATATATTTGCAGGTCTTTCTTGCGGATTACAGCTCCATTAGATGTATAGGTGCAGTCTGGTGATATTGATCTCATAGGCTGCTGGCTGGTAGTGATGGGACTTGTAGTCCCGGTAGCTAGAGCAGACCCAATCTGCATAGGTTCAGCATAACCATAGTCCCGAGATACAGAGGGTTCATATTCCATGCTTGTAGAGGGATCAATCTCTTCAGGTATAACAGGTACAGAATTTATAGGATCAAGATGTTCTGCCCGTGAGGGTGCAGGGTAATCATCACTATCATACTCATTGTCAATAATCACCTTCTTCTTAGGCTTAATACAAGCAGATTTACTGGTTGTAGGAGTCTACTTAGACATGGGAGGTTTCTTGGGAGCTTGCTTTGATACTGGAGTTGATTTAGGAACCGCAGCTGGCTTGGATACTGGAGCTGTTTTTTTGGAGGGTCTTAATGGGCAATCACATAATAAATGAGACTGATCCCGCAGTACCAGCATAGAGTAAACTCTTCTCTACGTTTACGCTCTTCAGGAGATAATTTCTTTGTTTCAGGTTTACTCACTTTAGAAGAGCCCCATATAGTTTGTAGCATTTCCTTCATGAGATTAGCCAGGTGTGAAAATAGTTCGGTGAAAGTTTTTCTGACCATCTCCACCATGATTTGTATCACCGCGGGCCCAGCATTTGGCTTCAACATTCTGTCAGGATAGGAGTGCGACGGTTGGTGAAGTGGGCCCATGATGCAGTGATTGGAGGAGTCACGTAGGTTACAGGGCACAGAAGGTTTATTAAAGCATAAACAAAGCAGGAAACAAACGGATCTGAGTCAATATCAGGCAGGCAACAGACTGTATGCTGGTTCCAATGTTTGCTGGAAAGCAGGGTTCAACTCGACAACGAGGAGACTTGAGAGCGGGGTACACTTGCCAGCGAGAATGCTTGAGAGCGGGTACACTTGCCAGCAAGGATGCTTGAAAGCGGGGGTGCACTTGCCAGCAGAGGATGCTTGAAAGCGGGGGTGCACTTGCCAGCGAGGATGCTTGAGAGCAGGGGTGCACTTGCCAGCGAGGATGCTTAAGAGCAGGGGTGCACTTGCCAGCAAGGATGCTTGAGAGCAGGGGTACCTTTGATAGCGGTGTTCCACTTGGGAGCGGGGTTCCACTTGTCTGGATCACAGGAGGGGTTCATGTTCAACAGCAGGGAGCTTCAGGAACACGACTGGTTGTTTGCACTTCCAGAACATTAATGTTGAAGCCCTGATGGAAGGGTGGATCCCTCTTTTAAGCAGGCTTCATTAGGAGTAATAGCATACACCTGAAGGCACCACAACAGGAGATGGACAGCCAAATAGAGGATCCTGTAACCTGTATACAAACATAAACAAGTGAATAACAAGCAAATGCAGGTAAATAAAGGTTTGCCAGGGATTAGGTGCGGGTACAGGCTTTGTCTGAGACTGATTCCTGACACTCAAATGGTTTCGAGACCAAAACCCAACTTAGTGCACCTTCAGAAACACCAATCAATACAGAAGCCTGTAATACTTGAGTAGGAGTATTGAGACGGGTATCTGACAACAATGTTTGACAGTTGATGAATCGTGCAGGCTGTAGGGAAGTCAATAAACTAACAGACTTAGTGTTTTCTGTAGCGTACAAACGGGTAAGAAGTACCTCGCAATTATCTAGAATATTTAAATATCGTTTCCATGGCATATGACCAATCCTCTATGGAAATAGTTAAAGCTAAGTCTTTTTCCCATTTAACCATATAGGGTAATTTTTTAGGTGGGGTCGGGGTTAGGAGGCTATTGTAACAAAGAGACAACGGTTTCATTTGACATTTCCATCCCATACATAGTTTATGAAAGGCTGAAAGGTTTGCATCAGTGAAAGAGGTGAGGCCCCTCTGGGTCAGAGCATGTTTCACACGAAGGTATGTAAAGCAATCACTCGATGGGATGGCAAATTCCTGTACCAAATCGGGGAAGGGTTTCAGGGAATGGGGCGTAAAGAGCTGCCACACATGAGTCAAGCCGCGCCAGAACCAGGAGTCTAAATTTAAGTCAGGGATAAAGTGACACAAAACTCTTAGGGGAGCGAGGCATAGTAAGTCATAAGGCCGTACCAAAGGGCGACCCCACAGGCGCCAAGACATGAGAGAAAGCATTGAAGCAGGCAACAGACCTGTGGTGCTATTCCTCGGCAGAAATGGAAGCCACATCAAGTCATGGAGTCTATACGGGAAAATCATGGCATTCTCCAATTGTAACCATAGTGGTGGTTCTCCTAGGTGCATTGACGACAACAGTTGGGCTAGTAAGGCTGCTTTGTAATAAGAGTGTAGGTCCAGAAAATCCAACCCTCCATTACGTCGCGGCATTGTGACCGTGGAGGCCGACACTCGAGGTGGCTTCCCCTTCCAAATATGTGCATGGAGTAGTTTTTGCAGCCGGAGCAATAAATGCGCCCGGAATAAAAACAGGGATATTTCTGAAATAATATAAAATTTGGAGTAAGATGCACATCTTTATGGCCGCCATACGGCCTAACCAAGAGGAATCGTTTGTACTCCAGTTAGAGAGCTGTGTCTCTATGGAGGTCAATAGTGGCGTAAAATTTTCCTTAAGGATGGTTCCTCGCGATTTAGATAGGGAGATACCCAAGTATTTTAAAGAAGTAGAGCGCCAATCAAAAGGGTACCTACTACGCATAGAGCTGAGGGATGAAGCAGCAATATTTATGGGGAGAGCTTGCGTTTTACTCATATTATTTTTATAATAAGATAACGCGACAAATCTATCAAGGAGGTTAAACAGGGGAGGAAGCGAAGTCTCCAGCGAGGTCAGAAAAAGCAGTATGTCGTCCGCGAAGAGTGCCAACTTATGCTCCCCATTCGGGGTCGGTAAACCCTTGATTGCCGGGGAGGTTTTAATCTGCAACGCCAGGGGTTCTAGGGCCAGAATGAATATCAACGGGGATAGTGGACAACCCTGTGGGGTGCCATTGCTTATGTGGAAAGAGGATAAAAACCCCGAAGCCAAAACTTTCTCCAACGGAGCTGAGTAAAGGGCCATAATACTATTTACAAACTGTTCCGGGAAAGCAAACCGCAGCAACACCATCCGCATATACCCCCAGTGCAGGCAATCAAACGCCTTTTCAGCGTCCAATGCCAGCAAGAGTCCGGAGGTATTAGTCCTATGAGCCAAGTCGATTATGTCATAAAAACGTTGGGTATTGTCACACGTTTGGTGTCCCGGGACAAAGCCAGTTTGTTCATTCGCGATCAAGGATGGAAGTAAAGGAGCCAGTCTATTAGCTAGTAATTTAGCATACAATTTTGCATCTACATTCAACAGGGAGATAGGGCGGAAATTGGCACAATGTGTCGGGGGTTTACCGGGTTTAAGCAGGGTCACTACAATTGCTTGCAGCATCTCCGGAGGAATAATGCCGGTACTTTTAATGTCATTAAAAACCAGGGTAAGAGTCGGGACTAGAGACGGAGCAAATTTCTGGTAATACAGATTTGTAAAACCGTCAGGGCCTGGAGCTTTATTTTTTGGAAGTGCCTTAATAGCCTTATGTACCTCCTCCTCCGTAAACGCAGCAAGCAAACCTGTAGACTGAGAGGGAGAGATAGAGGGGAGATTAGCCATCTGAAGAAAGAGATCTATGTCGTCCGGTGCAGGGGACGGCACGGTGTGGTCTATTCCTAGGTTGTACAAGGAGGCATAATAGCGTGCAAATTCATCAGTGATAAGGGCTGGGTTGTAAATTTTTATGCTATTAGCATCCAAGAGATACGGTATGTTGGTTTGCATTCGTTTCACTTTCAATTTAGACGCTAGCAATTTCCCCGGTTTATTCCCTTGGGTGTAATGAGCATAATTAAGCCATCTAATTGAGGACGCCGTGACCTGGAGCATAAGATGCTCCAACTCACGGTGCTGTAAAATCAATTGAGCGGTAATATTTGGGGCAGGAGAGGTTTTATTCTGGGTTTCCAATACAGTGATTCGTCGTATAAGGGCAGTTGTCTGAGCATTAAAACGTTTTTTTTACGTTGCGCTCCTTTCTGTATAAAGTGTCCTCGCAGAACCGCTTTGTGGGCCAACCAAACCGACGATGTTGCAACATCCTCAGTCATGTTCGCCATAAAATACTCCTGAAGGAGTTGTAGTGTATTTGTCACGTCATCCCTATTCACAATAAGCGAGTCATTGAGTCTCCAGTTCCCCATATCCCTCGGCGGAAAAGCCGCCTCAAAGGTAAGCGTAAGTGGAGCATGGTCAGACCACGTAATAATGCCGATGGTCGCCTCCATTAGGCGGGACAGAGCCGAACTATGAATCAAACACAAGTTAATTCTACTATATGAGGAGTGAACATGAGAAAAAAAAGTGTAATCGCGTGTATTAGGGTGGCATATCCTCCAAGTATCATATAGTTCAAACGAATGCATGAATTCCCGTAATTGTTTACTAGAGGATGGGGGGAGCGGGTGTGGGAGCGGGGTTGGCTTGATTGGGTGTCAACGTCAGGATCAGGAGTGCAATTAAAATCCCCACAAAGAAACAACGTACCGCTAGACATTTTTCTCACTCTACCATAAGCTTTCCGAAGATAAGAAACTGGGTTGTCATTAGGAAGATAAAGATTGGCTATAGTGATAGGTAATTCGTTCAGCGTGCCCACGAGAATTACAAGGCGACCCAACAGATCAACATACTGAGCCGAGCACACAAAGGTCCAGTCTCTATGAAACAGGATCGAGACACCTTTAGACTTCGTCTGAGCAGTGGAATGATATGCATCAGTATACATGCGCGATTTCAGAAACGGCGGACGTCTCTTACAAAATGAGTCTCTTGCAAACATAAAATAGCAGGTTGGGACTTATGCAGGTCACGAAATAAAGCATGTCGTTTGTACGGAGTATTCAAGCCCCGAACATTTAAGGAATAAATTTGGAAGTGAGGTTTACTCATCGTTAATTACGCCCATCCGTCTAGATCTCCCAGCGGACATGACATACAACCTCCGTGGGAGGATGGAGGGACTCCTCTGCTTACAACAGTACCTGGAATTATATAGCACAGTGCATACCAAATAGACAAACAATACATACAATACATACATTACGTACATAGGTTGAACCAGAAAAAAGTAAAATAAAAGAAAAAAAAGAAAGGAAAAAAGAAAAGAGAACCCGAACAAAGTACGAAAAAAAAACTGCACTCCATGAATGCAGCTGAGTGGAGTCAATCAACACAGTAGATTGGTATAAGTGGAAAAAAGAAAACATGTTCAAGAAAAAACTCCAGTAGGGGAAAAAACAACAGTCCCAAATCTACACATAGAGGTGACTGCGCCAATATACAGGCCATTGGAAGGCCTCGGGGCTAGCCGAATGAAGGAACAGAACCCCAGAAAGCGCCACTCATAAGATAAATCAGAAGGGGTGAGTCCTGCAAACATGAAAGAATCTCAATGTCTGAGTAGATTTAGAACAACCTGGCGGAAAAAAGAAAAGCACGCCCAGAAGCGAGAAAATGCAGGACCATAGCATCTCATTTAGGCTGGACCCGGTGCCACTCCAGAGAAACTTTCAGCGGCGAAGACGATTCCTCACGAGGGGGAGTAAACTCAGACACTACCTTCCATTCCATCAGCAAACGCATGCCAGCGAGGGGATCAGGAATGACGTTCAAAGCTCCCTCCCGCCATAACAGGATCTTTGTGGGAAATCCCCAGCGATACGCCATGTTGTGGTCACATAAGATTTTGGTGAAGGACAAGAATTCCCTCCTTTTAGACATGGTAGCTGTCGACAGATCCGCGTAGAAAGAAACTTCGGCATATGGAGAAGGTAGAGGCATAGATTTCCGTGACGCTCTCATTAACGCTTCTTTAACGTGGAAAAAATGCACCCGGACTAGAACATCTCTAGAAGCTGAGGGCGGCAGGTTTTTGGCACGCGGCAATCTGTGTGCCCGATCCATCAGGAGATCTTGCGGTAAATATGTTGGTACCAGGATCTGGAAAAGTTCCATAATATAAGGCTGGAGGTCAGTAGAGTTTACTGCCTCCGGGATGCCCCGGATCCGTACATTATTATGCCGTGAACGGTCTTCCATATCGGCTAATTTCGTTGCCATGGTGTCATGTGCTGTTTGCAAAGCTATGTGACGATCCACCAGGTCATTGTGAGCTAAACATAAGTCATCTGTCTTAGATTCTAAAGAGTCAGTCCGCTCACCCAGGTCTTGTACATCGCGACTCAGCTCCTGCAGCGCCTCTTTAAGATCCGTTTGGATGGTAGATCGGAGTTCTTGCAGCATGGCATGAAGTCTGCTTTCTGAAGGTGGTGATGTGTCAGACATGCAGGATGGGCCCGCAGCAGCTGCCTCCATTATAAGAGAGGAAACAGTAGAGGGAGATCCGCCATCTTGGGCCTCACGAACCCGGTCTTTTTTCGCCGATTTTAGCGGTTCCAGCGTCCGCTGCGCCTTAGGTGGTACCATCTGGGAGCTGGGAGGTGTCACCCACCTGTGGGTGAAGTTTCAGCCCCGAGGTTGCTATATTTTAGCCGTTAGAAATGAAAGTTCAGCGCCGGGCTCAGGAGCTCTCCTTACATGCGACCGTGCGCTGCAATGTCCGGCCACCGTACCTTGCAATTATCAGGGGTGGCTGACACACATATGGGTATTCGGCCGGTACAGACCTGAGTATACTTGGCGGTTTGTGCGCAATGATCATATGCAGAATATAAACAGTATTTCTCTACCGCAGTTTGCACATATATACGTAGCAATGATTCATGAACCTTGGGCCTTAACCAGTACCCTAATGAGGCCACGAATGATACCCCAGATCGAGATGGGAAGGATCCCAGGTAGCGGGTGAAACCCCCAGCGGCAAACATAGGGTTAATCCACCAACGCACAATACTGTCAACCCCTAATGGTAGAAGCAAGAGAATCATCAGATACAAGCTGGGTCAAAATAAGGAGCAGGAATCGTAGACAGAAACGGGATGGCAACTTAAACAGCAATAAGAATACATTAGCGATGCGGAAACTGAACTCCACGTCAGGGCGACGAGGCAACTCCTCGCACCCTGCTTTAAACCCGGCAGCTCATTGTGACCATGCCAGACCCCGCCCCCTCGGACGCCGCTTGGCCATTACAAGGTGCTGGCTCTCGACCAGCCAGTGGCACCGAACCATGCCCAGACCCCCCAGGAAGCACAGCAGGGGCTGAGGATGTAACACAAAGCCCAAGGCACAGATGTTATTCACCCATGAGTACTGATAGAGCGGAGCTATGTGTTGAAATATGTAAACATCTGGTTTTAATCTTTCAAGATTATTTTCTTTCAGGAATCGTACCAGAGGATTGGAGAAAGCTGATGTGGTGTCACGTTCTATGCTTCTAGCCCTGTCTCCCTGCCCTCTGTATTTGTATATTCCTGTTCTGTCCTTTATTCTGTACTGCCATTCCGGTGTTGCAGCTCAGGGGTTAATTGGTTTTCTGTTCTCCCTGCTCAGATGTCTGCCCTTGTCCTGATTTCTTCCCCATAAAAGAGCAATGTGCCTATGGTACATTGCTGGGTCATTTTGCTTTTCCTGGTTTCCAGTATCTGCTGTGTTCTGCGAGCTCCCTGCTGTTTTGTTGCATCCTAGTTTATATATCTTGCTCAGTTTATTTCTCTGGTCCTGTTTCCCTGTCAGTCTATCTGTTGCCTCTAATATACTGTTCTTAGTTTATTTCTGTTTCTCCTGTGTATTCAGTTCTTATTGTTTCCCTTGCTGTATTTGGTTTTTCTGTTTATGTTATGTTATATTCTGATTACCTGGTTACGATATCTTCTGGCTTGTCTGACGTTTCTTCTGGTTCTGAACCCCTGCTTCTGTATACGGTATATTCTCTGGTTCTGACCTCTGACTTTTCTCTTTGACTACGTTTTTGGATTATCCTTATCTGTACCATCTCCAGTGAACCCTGTATCCTGTGTTTGTCCACAGACTCTGCACGGCTTCTAAGGTAAACTTTTCATTTAGAATAGATCAGGCTATCTTTAAAGACTGGCCTGTCAGATCAGGGCTGCTGTGGTATAGCTGTGCAGAGGTCTCTTGTTAACCCCGTGTTGATCTGTCCTGTTATTGCTACCAAGACTGGTATCTCTGCATAGTGGGGCTTTCACCTGTACCAGGGCCTTACCATGGCGCTAGCCTGGTACCGCCACCGTGACATGTGGTCCCTATATTCAAAAAGGTTCAAAATGTCTGCATGGGAATTATAGACCTGTGAGCTTAAAATTTGTGGCTGGAGAAATATTTGAGGGGTTACTAAGTAATCATATTCTAGAATTCATTGGGAGGTATAATTAAATTAGCAAAAATCAGCATGGTTTTATGAAACACAGATCAGGTCAGACTAACCTAATTGCATTCTATGAAGAAATTAGTAGAAGTATAGATCAGGGGGTCACTGTGGTTGTTATTTACTTGGATTTTGCCAAATCTTCGACAGAGTTCCATATAAGGTTATTATCCAAATTAAGGAAAACTGGTCTAGAGGAAAATCTTGTTCTTGGTTAGAACACTGGCTAAAAGATAGAGTGCAGAGAGGTCATAAATGGTTCATTTTTAAGATAGACAGCAGTGGTAAGTGGTGTTCCTCTGGTGTCTGTTATAGGACCAATTATATTCAATTAATTTATAAATTACCTTGAAAGTCATGTGTCAGTGTTTGCAAATGACACAAAACTAGGAAAAGTAATATAATGTGAGCAGTATATTACTTCCCTGCAGAGAGTGTGACGACCACCCATTATCTACCCAGTCGTCACGTGTGGCAGGGAGTGTACAAGGGGATAAGAGCTCCAAGCATCTGGACTTACTAACTCTGCCCTCTCTCAGGGCTCCAAGTTATGCCAACCTAGCCCCCCAAAACTGTACACACCATCCCGATTATGAGCTGCCACCACGAAAGTAATAGGGAACTTTCAAAACCCCCATAACTGTATAGCACTCCAATCCAGGAGGCTAACCATATACAGTTAATATATCTCCCAAATGGTAAATTCTACAGTAAAGCTGACCGAAGCTTTCAGGAGAGGCATCTAGTGCAAAGACAGTACTAGGTTACAAAGCTTTAATGGCAAAAGACAAAAATAAAACTTTACATAGCGCCAATATCACATAAACAAACCATACAGAATATAATAAAATGTGCAAATACAGTTCTTGAAATAAAATGGGACTTAAACAAAGCACAGAAGCCTAATTTACATAGAGTAGATAGCTCTTCCATGGGTATCTCAGATTTTAAGTCCCCAGAAGGTTCTTAGAAGTTTCTTCAACCAAAATCCTTGTGAAATACAAACTAGGTTCTGTATAAATCATGTATAAATGAAGCCCTTCTCCCACCAGCCCCTAGCCTATTGCCTGGAACATGTTTCCACTTTCCCCATCCATGTAGAAGAGCAGATTATGAGATAAAGAGTCATAAATACCATATACTCCAAATCCTTTAAAAAGAAAACAGGGGAAAACTAATTCTGCATTTAAATCTGGCACAGCGTAAGAACCATGCCTGTGCATGACAGAGGGATTTAGATAGATTGGGTAAATGGTAGGGATGTGCGTTTCGGGTTTCGGAATTTCGGAATTTTCACAAAATTTCCCGATTCGTGCATTCGGATTCAAACGATTTTCTGAAAATTTTCAGATTCGAAAACGAAAACGAATCGAAAATTTGTTCGGAATTTTCAAATGGACTAGAAATGTGTAAAATCTCAGATCATTTTCGTTCCATTTGTGATTTCGGCTCCATTCCTGATTTCGGTTCCATTTCAGTAATTTCGAACAACGTATTTTTTGGTTATATCTCTGATTCTGTAATTTTGTATCATTTCCATCTCAATGTATCCTTCCTGGAAAACCAGAGAAATCTCAATGTATCCTTCTTGTAAAACATGAGAAATCTCAATGGCAGAATTATCGTATCGACAGAAATATCGGATCCTAAAAACCATTAGTTTACGTCAAAAACGAATAGACACTTTGAAACGAGGAGAACAGACGTTCCGAAAAACACGAAAATTTCCGAAATTACGAAAAAAAGTCGATACGAAAAACGAAACGAAAACGAACCGAACCGAAACGGAAATTGGCCGAAAAGAGCCGAAACGAAAATTTACAAAATCCGAGCGAACCGAACCGAATCGAACTGAAAAAAAAATCGGTGCACAAGTCTAGTAAATGGGCACATTTTTTTTTTGAGAAAGTATTCTACAAGGAAGGAAACATTAAGATTTCTCTCGTTTTCAAGAATGTCCTGGGTGGCGAGTATATACTAGACATGTGCATTCGTTTTAGTACTAAAACGATTTAGTCCGAATTTTGGGATAATTTAGTTTTAGTATGACTCAAGAGATACGAAACTGCTCAGAACAAAAAACGAAAGAAACTAAAATAAAATGCACTACATTTTAGTTTCAGTCCTTTTTGTGATATTACATTGAGTGAAGGAGACCAGCAATGAAGATCGCAACATCGCAAAGCTACATAAACGGTTTGTATGCGTAATCCTTCCCGACCCCTACCCAAAAATCTGACAGTGATAGAGCTCCAGAATTCTCACTCGTAGTACAGACAGCCAGCACAGGAGAGGAAACCTTTACTTAACCCTTGCATGTCTAGGAAGCAGACAAGATGATAAAAGCAGCTGGAGAAGGAAAACATTCAAATAAATCACACCGAAAGCTAGTGACAGAGGAGGGCTGGATAGTAAAAACCCCTTTATAACAAGCAGCGCTGGGAGAAGAGAGAGACTTTATAAACGTGTGTTATCTCCCCTCCCGCTCTGCATAATAAGGGCTTAGGTCTGAAACATTTTATATTATCCAGGAGCACTATCCCCCTTTCCTCATCTATAATACACGTTTTATATAAAGTCCCTCTCCTCTCCCAGTGCTGCTTGTTATAAAGTTTTTTTTTATGTCTGATACATTTAGTATCCAGCTCTCACAGTTACTCTGTCATTATGAGCCTTCAGTGTGATTGATTTGAATGTTTTCCCTGGATATAAAGTGCTTTATTTTTTTATAAAAAATTAATTTGCACCAGTCATCTCTTCTCTGAGCTTTCAGACCGATCTACGTTAATATTTTCCCTCTCCCCTGTTTTTATATTCCTGTGTCTCCCCCGCAGAGATACAAAGTTTGAGTAAAAGTTCCCTTTCCTGTGCTGGATAAGCCTTGCATGCCGAAGTTTTGCACCCACAACATGCCAATGCAGTAGGATGTTCTATACAGAGAGGGGCATTAATCAATGCAGGAGGATGGTCTATATATTTTACAGAGAGGGGTATTAATGCAGGAGGATGTTGTATACATTATACAGAGAAAGGTATAAATTGAGGAGGATGTTCTATACAGAGAGGGACCACTACAATAGTAATTGTATCCACTGGTTTTCGGATGAATGAAATTAGTTTTCATACTAAAGAACTGAAAACGAATTTCTTTAGCAACTAAATAAATTGCATTTTAGGACTAATCCATTAGTTCAAAACGAAATTTTGTGCTGTGCACATGTCTAGTATATACTGTTAGGTGTCTTGCCCAAGGACACTTACTGGAGAGGTACTCATACCAGGGAAAAAAATTGTATTAGTTTGGCCCAATTTCTGTAATTTGACTTTAACACGGTTGACCTTAAGGACTTGCTGTTACAACGGTAAGCACTTCAGGGGATGGATATAACATTTGACTCAATGTACTGCCTGAACTCACCGTGTTTCAGCACTGCAATGTTCGTTCTTTGTGGGTAGAGCTGTAAGACGGCTGTTGTATGATTGGCCCTCTGCAGTCATGTCAGCAAATAAGCGCTCCAGCCTGAAATGATACCAGAGTGAGCAGAGGTATTCCCTACAGGATGACTCTTCCCCTCACATTTGTCACTCTTATTTGCCCCAGTGACACAGCAATTTTCACTATTAACCACTTGAATGCTAAGGACGCGCTCAGCGCGTCCTCAGCATTCCCGCTGATATGCGGAGGACGCGCTGAGCGCGTCCTCGCATTGGGGTCAGCGTTCGGCCGGGTTCCGGCCGATCGCTGGCCCCTCCGGTGCGGGCTGACATCCTGGATGTCAGCCCGGCATCCGGAGCAGTGGCCGCCATTATTATGTGTCATCGCGCCCCCGCGATGACACATAATTCAGGCGCCCCCCCCGCATGTGCGGAGGAGGCGCCTGAAAGGGAGGGGGGGGAGGTCCTTCGGACCTCTCTCTCCCGATCGGCGGCTCACAGGGGCTTAACCCAGGCATCATTTGGAAGGGCACAGCCTGCCCTTCCAAATGATGCCTGGCATTAACCCCTGGGGAGCTGGATCGCAAATCGGCGCTGAAAAGCGCCGATTTGCGATCCTTCCCGGGAGCTGGCCGACATCTTGGATGTCGGCCAAGCTTCCGGGAACTCCCCCAGAGGACTGGCGTCATCGTGCGCAGCACGATGACGCCAGTCCTAGCATTAACCCTAACTGCCACGAAGTGTGGAGATAGGGAGTTCCAATGAACTCCCTATCTCCCGATCCGTGGCAGTTAGGGGTTAAATTTTGATATCGTTGGATCGGCCAGAGCATGGCCGTTCCAACGATACCAAACATGAAAGTAAAAAAAATTGAAAAAAAAAAAAAAAGAAAAATAAAAATAAAAAAAAATTAAAAAAAAAAATAAAAAAAAATAAATAAACACTTTTTTTTTTTTTTTTGTTTTGTTAATGCAGCAATATTGTTCCCATTTCAATATAATGTGAACAATGATGCTGCATTAACGATTTTTGTATGCGGTGCGTTTGTTAAAAATGGTGTCATTTTCCCCAAAAAAAAATGTAACGAGACCCCCATCTCTAATTTTTTTAACAAGCGCACCCCATACAAAATATAACCGCAATTGCTCGCATGTTAAAATGTGGAAAAAAACACTTTACACGCTGTAAATTATTGAAAATACATATTTTATTGCATTTTTTGTTATAATATACAAACATGACATAACGTATACATATAATAATGACATATTATGAATCTACCGAGTCTGACGGAAAGAACGATATATAATATGTCGATGTCATATACTAAAATAAGCCTTCAAAACACGTTTAAACATGATGCGCAAAACAGGTAAAAAATGACCTCAGCACAGGGGCGGGAAAAGCCTCAGCAGCGAAAGGGTTAATATGTGTTGGCAAAAAAAGGCTAGCATGTTTAGGGAATGATTCCTCATTAAATTTTCCCAGCTTCCACTGGCCCTGTCAAGTTCACATTAAGAGAATGAAAGGAACTGTGTACATTGAAACGTTCATTATTAAAAAAAATTATGAGAATTTTAGCATCATATTTTGCTTATCAAGCCATGTTTTGTCTTGAGTATCATAAATGGAATGGATTTTGTTTTATATTAGGGGGTAACTGCAATTATTTTGTATAGTAGAAACTTTTTTTCAATTCGGAATTTGTCTAGTATGAGCCGATCAAGTGCCTGTTAAGACCAGGTGAAAGAATACAGTGTCATTACCTATACTGAAAGATTAGAGGGTAAAAGGAAAGGCCTACAGCATGTTGATTTCCAGTTGTAAAGTACGGTTTTGACTTGCTTAGTATAAAAAGTGACAGGTTGCATCTTATCTTATTGGCTGGAGATTTTAAAACCAGAGGAAAGTAGAACATTTGTAGAATAGATAATGAGGAAAGAATGCAGTGGATTTGATAGCAATGGAAACTGACAGTATACTATTATCTCTGTGACTATGTCTCTGTTTCTCTCTTGCTCTCCCTACAAGGGAGTACATCTGATAACTTTAAGTGTTTATCTGAGGCTGCTACCTTGTCATTCATGGGCGTATAAAATAAATTACAGGTCATTCCAGAAAAAGATGGGGATAAAAGATCAACAAGCATACTCAAATAACATAGCAGATTGTCAGATATTTTGTCTGCATTTTGCAAGTGTAAGTGCATTGTAGGTTTAGCTTCAGTGTTTCTTAGTATTGGCATAATAAACAAATGGCAAACAGACCACCAGCCCTATTCCAAGTGAGCCATTACAGATAAACAGTAATCGTAACTATACATTATAAGTGTAATGACCCCAACCGTAAACTTAATGGGTCGTCACTATTCCAGCCAAGCCACAAACTTTAATTTGCAGGCAGCTGGAGAATAACGAGTGTTTCCAAGGATGCTTGTTATTTTTGTCGCACTCAGGTATTCAAAAATGAATACCGTTTCAAAAACCCTGGTGTGAAGTGAATTTTCCCTGGGAGGGACAAGACAAACCTATTTTCGGGAGCACACCATGTGGCTCTTGCTGATCAGAGGGGGTTCACGCTGCGTGTGTGATGGTCTGTCCATGCTGTCCATGCTTCAAATCTCCAGCCCCAGGAGTACACAGATGCTCCTGTTAGCTTACTGACGTGAGTAAGGGTCTGTGGTTTTAATCCTGTTTCTTTTATTTGCTGTTGGTGTGTATTGTGTAACTATTGATTTATTATATACATTTTTCCTGTAGCAACTGCACCACTGTGATATATAACTTTTGTTTATATCATAATAAATATAACTTATTAAGTTCAGCTTTCTGTCTGATATTCGATCCATTCTAACTGAAGAGACTGGATTATTGCTTGTTGTTTTAAGCCCAAGTAGCTACGAAATTGTGAGTTGCGGTCGCTGGGGACGGTTGGGTAAGCGAGCGGCGGATTGTTGTCCGCGTAGTCATTATCTGGGTCTAGGATAGACAGATCGTGGGTTGCTTAACCCTGCGTCCTTCGTCGCAACACGCATAGTGTTCATGGGAACTGGTGGCAGCGTAACTAATAGAAAAAGAAAGTGAGACCAGGGATTGTGGGAAACGTAGTCACTACCCGATTCAAGAGAAGACTGGTACTGCGTTGCAATCCTGGAACCAATTTATCGCGCTCTATGTACCTGTTGCGAGAGAAAGTGTGCGGGGACGGATAGGTAAGCGAGCGCACGGGGATTGTTGTCAATGCAGTCATTATCTGGGTCTAGGATAGATAGATAGTGAGCGGCTTAACCCAGCGTCTTTCGGAGCAGCGCACATAGTTGTGACAACTGCTGGTGAGCGGTGGGATATCAGGTTAGTATTTGGATCTGTGAAGCAACATAGATCCAGATACTAAAGAAATTGGTTTTCCAATTTCCAGAGCAGAACTCAGTGCATTTATTAGAATTTACACACAGCAGTTTTCCCCTCCCCCTTCTTTGTTTTTCTGTGCTTTCTTTTATTTGGCTGGAGTGAGAATGACGCAACAACCATCGAAAAAGGCACTGGAACAATCGTGTAAAGAAAAAAAGCATTTTGACAAAAGACAAACGCAAAGATGAACTTTTGCAACCCCTTGAGGACTATGAGGCGAGGCAAGCAGTCCAGGACGCAGCAGAACAGGGTACCACGCTTGACCCAGCCGAAGGAAGCGCAACTCCAGTGGAAAGGACAGTGTCAAGTGCTTCGCCCAAGTGTGAGACGGCCCTGCATGTTTACTTGCAGACTGTTTTAAAACATGTGGACTCCACGGACTCGCAGACGCGGCTCCAGCTCATCCTGCAGTACCAAGAGCGAGAGGAGCGCTGAGCCGAGAAAGAGAGAGAAGCGGCAGAGCGCCATGTGGACTGAGAAGCTGCGGAGCGCAGAGCTGCGTGTGAGCGAGAGGCGGCAGAGCGCCAAGCTGAGCGGGCACATCAGCTCGCTATGGCCCAGGCAGGCAGAACGCCATTATCTCCTGCCCCTGCGGGCACTGCAGATCTCTCTACGCCCAGACCCCGTGCCGAGAACTTTCCCACTCTGGACAAAGATGGGGACCTGGATGTGTTCCTGCGAAGTTTTGAAAAGACTTGTCAACAGTACCAGCTGTCCAAGGAGCAATGGGCCAGGTACCTCACACCTGGACTAAAAGGTCCAGCGCTCAAAGCCTTTTCAGAGTTACCAGCTGAGAGTGACCAGGACTATGAGGCAATTAAAGCCGCGTTGCAGAGGCGGTACAACCCCACGCCAGAGGTATGTTGCAAAAAGTTCAGGTCCTTGCAGAAGCGGGCCGCGGAGAGCTACTCTGCAGTCGTGAGCCACCTGACCACCCTATTTCGACAATGGGTCAGGGGGCTGAAGATTGACTCCTTGGATGCCCTGGAAGACCTGTTAATCAAGGAACAGTTCGTGCAGCTATGCCCACCTGAGATCCAGGAATGGGTTCTGGATCACAAACCCGAGACGGCCCTGGAAGCTGGTGAGCTGGCTGATTTCCATGCAGCCAACAGAGCGTCTGTGGACTGGAGCAGAGGTTCCCCCAAAGAATCATCTGGATGGAAGCCCAACTCATCCCAACCCCCCCAACATCATGGCGGCAGTGCCCCCCTCTGTGCCAGTATCTGCTGGGGAGGGGGGAACGAGTCCTTCTTCACCTGGAAGAAGTTTGAGCCATCGCTGTTTTATCTGTAACAGTATCAAACATCTCATGGCAGCATGCCTGCAGAGGAAGAAGCCTGCATCCACAGCTGGGGGAGGACACCCCTCAGCATCACCCTCTGTCCTGTTCGCGACCAGATCAGAGGGCCGTGCCAACGTAAACCAGCAAGCAGTAATTGTCGGGACTCAGGTATCTGTTGGTTTAAAAGATACAGCGGCTGAAGTAACTTTGGTGCGTCCAGGGTTAGTCATCCCTGCAGACATTTTTCCTGGCAGGACTCTAGCAGTAATAGGTTTTGGTGGGGTACGTCCTGCAGTGCCAATGGCACAGGTTTATTTGGACTGGGGAGAGGGGAGAGGTCTGCGGGAGGTGGGGTGTCTGAGAATATTCCTACAGATGTGTTACTGGGCACGGATTTGGGTAAATTGGTGTCACTGTATGTACTTGAAAGGGATGCTGGGGAGTTACCCAGGCCCACTAGTGACTCTACAGTGGGGAAGGCTGTGTGTGGGGGTACACAACAGGATTCCTGGATGGGAGGGCAGGGGATGGCAGTGAGTCAGTCTGTGTCTGTGCCTGGTGTGCCCGAGGTGTTGTGTGGTAGCATGAGTGGGCAGTGTGACTGGGAAGAAAGACAGGGGGTGAGTGAATGCCCGCCTGCACCTGAGTCAGCTGGTTCCCCAGACCCCATGCGTGGGGAGGCCGCGGTGCCCATGGTGGAAGTGGGTACCTGCTGGCAGCCTGCGGGGAGTAGGGCACAAGGCCCGTCTCTGCCGTGTGATGGTGTGGATCAGAATGCCTGGGAAGGGTGGCAGGATAATGTGGTATGCCTACCAAGACCAGACTCGGGTGTGTCTGTGACGCCATATGGTTGGGAGTGAGGGCAAGGGATGACTGTGGGTCTGCTTGCGCCTAAACCAATCCGGGCTCTAGTGCCCCATGAGAATGGTGTAGATCATGACACCTGGGAAGGATGGCAGGATAATGCAGTGTGCCAGCCTGTTTCCTTTGTGTTAGAGACTGTGCGTGGCGCAGAGGGTGTGCTGGGTGGTCAGAAGGACAGGCCTAGGGTGAAAGAGGGTTATCCAGGGCCTGAACCATCCAGGATGGGGGAGCCAGGTGAAAGGAATGGAGGTCAGAACATCCTGGATGGGCAGGATACTGTGGTATGCCAGTCTGTGTCGCGTGTGTCTGAGGCTGCGGGTGGCACCGAGTGCATGCTGTGTGGTCAGGAGGAAGGGCCTGGAGTGGACGCGTGTTGCCCTGCGGAAAAGCCAACCTGATTCCCAGCACCACAGGAACCTGGTACTGAGCAACCTCCCTCTGGAGGAGAGTGGCATACGGCTGTATGCTCATCGGTTACGAAGCAAGGCGTCCTTGATAAACTGTGTGATACAGTGGGGAAACTGTGTGCAATGGGGGGCAGTACGAGCGTGAGCATGGAGAATTCTGTGCCCCAACTGCGTGGTTCCCCAAATTCTGCATGTGTGGGGACAGTGAGAGAAGGGGAGGGAGCGGGTCCTGGTTTGCCCCCTGTGACCTCCCAGCCATCTGCCCAGAGCCAGGTGCGATGCCTGACTCCGTTTACCAGGGAGCGGGGCTCTTCACCCTGTTTCCCCCAGGCCCCCTGCTGTAAGAATGGCTCCAGAGCAGGCGACTGGTTATGAGGAGGTTGCTGCCTGCAAGACGGAGGTGCAAGGTGAGAGTGAGCCACACGTGCTGCACCCCCAAAAGGTGTACCAGCAGGGGCTGCAGAAGCACAGGGGCTTCTCCGAGTCTGTGCCATGCTGTGAGTGCCGGGTGAGTGACTCCCTCCCCCAGGCTTGGGAGAGGTGGGGTAGAATGGTGGAGTCGCCAAAGGCCTGCATGAGGGAGTGTGTGATGCGGTTGCGAGATGGAGTGCACACTTGGTGGGCAAAGTGCATGGACACCTGTGCGTCACCCACTACGTACTAGCGCTGGCAACTGGCGTAGGTGCCAGATGCCCGTTGGCGAACCCGTTCTAAGACGCACGAGAGAAGCATGAGAGCTTCTCTCTTTTCGCGTCTTTTTTTGGATGAAAGATGTGACAGATTGGATCCGTATGTCTATCAGGATATATGTATAAGTATCTATCTGTGTCTATCTATCTGTATATCTATATATATATATATATATATGGCTATCTATATAGCTGAAGTGTCCATTTTGCGCAGCTGATAGTAAATGCTTGAGTTTCCAAGAAAGTAATTAAGATGTTTATCACTGAACTCCAGGTGAATGGATATTCCAGGGGTTGCCGAATGCCCGGGCAATGAGTCTTCGTTGATCTGCATAATAAGGAGGGGAAATTACCCCAGTTGGTCTAATGGAATTTCCTTGGTCTCATGCAAGCATTTCACACCTTAGGCAAGTGGAAAAGGCTCAGCCCAGACCTAGCGGCACCAAGGTATACTTGGTCATGCATTTCAAAGAAGCAATCATCTCCTTTGATCACTAGAGACAAACTTTGGGAATCAAGTTAACGACGAAGCGCACTGAGCATGCCCAGGAAAAGGGAGTCTGGGAAATGTAGTGCCAGGCTCTTCCAGATAGGAGGCTGACCTGGGAGGGACAAGACAAACCTATATTCGGGAGCACACCATGTGGCTCTTGCTGATCAGAGGGGGTTCACGCTGCGTGTGTGATGGTCTGTCCATGCTGTCCATGCCTCAAATCTCCAGCCCCAGGAGTACACAGATGCTCCTGTTAGCTTACTGATGTGAGTAAGGGTCTGTGGTTTTAATCATGTTTCTTTTATTTGCTGGTGGTGTGTAATGTGTAACTATTGATTTATTATACACATTTTTCCTGTAACAACTGCACTGTGATATATAACTTTTGTTTATATCATAATAAATATAACTTATTAAGTTCTGCTTTCTGCCTGAAATTCGATGCATTCTAACTGAAGAGACTGGAGTATTGCTTGTTGTTTTAAGCTCGAGTAGCTACGAAATTGTGAGTTGCGATCGCTGGGGACGGTTGGGTAAGCGAGCGGTGGATTGTTGTCCGCGTAGTCATTATCTGGGTCTAGGATAGACAGATAGTGGGTTGCTTAACCCTGCGTCCTTCGCTGCAACACGCGTAGTGTTCAGGGAAACTGGTGGCAGCGTAACTAATAGAATAAGAAAGTTGGACTAGGGATTGTGGGAAACGTAGTCACTACCCGATTCAAGAGAAGACTGGTACTGCGTTGCAATCCTGGGACCATTTTATTGCGCTCTACGTACCTGTTGCGAGAGAAAGTGTGCGGGGACGGATAGGTAAGCGAGCGCACAGGGATTGTTGTCCATGCAGTCATTATCTGGGTCTAGGATAGACAGATAGTGAGTGGCTTAACCCGGCGTCTTTCGCAGCAGCATGCGTAGTTGTCGTGACAGCTCCCTCCTGTTAAAAATCAGCTTTTGATAGGGCTTGTGATAGGGAGACACTAAGGCTTAATACCCAAATAGACTCCCACGTGTTCAACATTCGTAACTTTGCAATTATTTGTAACTTAATAAAAAGATTAATTTACCACTCTTGCTTTGTATAAACATACAGTCATTATTCATATGAGTTTACTAGGTTGTGTCAAGTCAGTCAAGTTATAGTCTACAACATGGCCACCCCTAACATTTGTGGAGCCCTTAGTGTGAAAGGTTTGTGGGGCCCCTGGCCATGCCTTTAAAATGGCACCTCCTTATACTTGACCTTTTTACACACATGGATACATAAAGTGATCCCCCCGATACACATTCCTGACCACCTTCAACCTCCAGATAAAAAAAACTCTCCTCAGACATTATCTACCGCCCCAGATAGACACCCTCCCTCAGATATACATACTAACACCCTTATGTCATTATTTAATTTCGAGTGAGATCACATGTAATGTTCTGCCATGAAGTATGGTATGCAAAATTCAATGCTGCAAGTGGGTCTTCAAGCACCATGGAGAGACATAAAACAAGCTGCAAATAGTAACCTCACTGTAAGACAAAGTTCATATAGATTACTGCTGCATTACAGCTGCCAGGAAGAGGGCAGAATACAGGAGAGCTCTGGGGTCACATACAGGGTTATTCAAAGAGATTTGAAAAGTCACTGCACGTTCGGTGTCTTTTCGTTCTCTTCAATTCGGTTCCTTTTGCCGATCCCATTTCGGTGACCCTGCGGTGTATTCAGCAAACACCACAGGGTCCCCGAATTGCAGGGAAAAGCTGCCGCAAACCCGACGAAAACTAACCGCAAAACCCACCGAATGCACGCAGAAAAGCCACAAAAACATCTGGATTAACCTGCCGAAAACCAAGCCCGCGCAAGAGCCGAACACAGCCGAAGCAGCCGAAGCAGCTGAGACCGCAGACGAGGGAGGTGAATAAATTTGCAAAATAGTTTGTGTGAATCTGTGAAAATGAAACGCTGTTTGCAAAGAAACTACTGAGCGAAAATGTCTGAAATTTGCATATGAGGTCCAGGGAATGATGATAAAAAGGGCTGTTACAGAAAAAATAAGTAAACTTAAAAAAACGGAAAAAAAAAACGGACTTTTAAAAAACAAAATTAAGAAAAATGCTTAAAATATACAAAAAAATCTATAAATAAAGAGACTCTTTACTGCAGAATTTTATAATGAACGTTTATTAGATATTGAATTAAAACGGGAATATTTTTTAAAATTGAAGCCTATGGGATTCTCCTGAATAAATTTGCCGCATGAAACCACCGAATGGCAGGGCATTAGGGGAACCTTTCACTGCTGGTTTTCATTCTCTGAATAGCCGAAGCAGTGCATTTTCATGGGGATTTCATTGCGCTCGAACAGGCACCGAACAGGCACCATATGTGCAGGCAATTCGCCAGGATTTGGCGAATTGCTTGCTCTCTGGATAGCCGAATGGCCAGGAAAGGTAACCGAACGCTGATTTTCAGCGTTCAGTTACCTTTCTCCAGCCATTCGGATCTCTTTGAATAACCCTGTAGGTCAAAATAGCCAAACCAGAAAAATTCTCCCATTTATCTCACTTTCCAAATTGGCTATTTTGACCTAGAATTTTCTATTCTCCAGTCATTCTCCTGCTTTCCACCTCTCTCTGAATAACCCTGATAGTTCCAAAACAGCTAGAGAATCACTGACCCGGTATACATCATGTTTCGTCAAAATTAGGGATGTGCGTTTCGTTTCGGATCGATTCGTTTTTTTTCACGAATCGGGCCGATTCGGTGCCTCGGATTCGGCCAAATTTCCGAATCGGAGCAGATCCGAAAACGGCCAAAGCAATTTCCGATCCGAAACTAACAGGGTTATTCAGAGAGCGTGAAAAGCAGGAGAATGACCTGAGAATGACTGGAGAATGAAAAATTCTAGGTCAAAATAGTCGATTTGGAAAGTGAGATGAAAGGGAGAATTTTTCTGGTCTGGCTATTTTGACCTAGAATTTTTCATTCTCCAACCATTCTCCAGTCATTCTCCTGCTTTTCACGCTCTCTGAATAACCCTGTAAGTAATTTCGTAATTTTCATATAGACGTGAAATGTGTAAAATCGCAATTCATTTACGTTCCATTCGTGATTTTGGTTCCATTTCGGTCATTTTGGAAATCGTATGTTTTGGTTCCATTGCTGATTCCGTAATTCCGTATCGTTTCCAATGATTCGATATTTCTGTCGATACGATAATTCAGTCGATACGATAATTCTGTCAATTCTATTGTTTTTTATTAAATAAAGATCCTATTTTTCTTATGAATATGCATTGCACAACTTTATTTAATCATATTAGAATGGTATGAAAGGAACAAAAATTAGGGGCACCTTTCACTGCTGGTTTTCGTTCTCTGAATAGCCGAAGCAGTGCATTTTCATGGGGATTTCACTGCCCTCGAACAGGCACCGAACAGGCACCGTATGTTCAGGCAATTCGCTAGGATTTGGCAAATTGCCTGCTCTCTGGATAGCCGAATGGCCAGGAAAGGTAACCGAACACTGATTTTCAGCATTCGGTTACCTTTCCCAAGCAATTCGGAGCTCTTTGAATAACCCTGTCAGTCAGGGAGAAGATTCAGGGGGTTATAATGACTGAAAATATCTGTACAGTACAGACACAAGGTGTTACTGTAACCTCCATATTCAGGCATTATGCCACATACAGATATTATTTTTATATTCTATTGCTATTTTTTGGAAGCTGTATTGCTAATAATAGTATGATCACTACAAATTCTCATAAGCAGGAGATGTGGCCCTTTTCATTATTTATCTTTATCAAAGTTATGCATCTAACACATAGGTCTTTTCTGCTGTATGATTATAATGCAGACCCCTTTTTAAATTGTGTAAGATAAGGGACACCATCTAGAGCTCAGAATCTTATATTTCAAAACAAAATTTCTATAAATGGTAAACAAAATGTTAAAAATTAAAAATAAGTAAATTAACATTATTTTTTATCTTAGTATAATAATTTCTGTGTGAAACTTCTAATTTATCCTAAATTTAATTGTTATCTTCCCATCCCATGTTTCAAATCTGATAAAAAAATTCAACAAAAATCGTTTTGTAGTGGGTTGCAGAGCTAGACGTGGACGAGAGAGGTCACACTTGACTGATCTCCATGGCAGAGACTATTAAAAGAGACTATTTGATGACTTCCTCGCCCTAAGTATTACTTCCTACCTTCCCCAGAATCTTTGGCGTACCGACCACTCTCACCCGACAGCAGTTGTAAACCCGGAGGGGGCCAGCGCATCTGCGGCATATACGGGCTGAGATTGTGGCCTAGTGCGGTCGGCCATCTTGCTGCCCTGAGCGAGTTTCCAGCTCCTTCCCCTGCACCTTTCTTGTGGCAGGCCTCTCATCCCAGGCGCACTGTGAGCCCCAATGGGCAAGAATTCAGCCAAAGGACATAGTCAGGCGGAGTGCCCCCACCAGCAGGATATTTGCAACTCTGTAGGCAGCAGTTGCCTTCCTTATGATGAGATCCCAACGTCGGTCCTGCCTCCAGGATACAAGTCTTCAGATGGGGCGGACTCCTTCTGGCATCGAGAGAGTGATAACGACCGGGACCTGCCTGCCTCTCAAGCTGCAAACTGGCAGGGGGCCGCATTTCCATTTCTGGTAGGCTTCTGCTTGCCGAAGATCTCCGGCGCCTTCATGTCTGGCAGCCGTGGAGTCCCCGACTGTCACTAGAGCTCTTACGTTGTTGAGGTCCGGCAGGACATATCCCTTGTGAAAGAACAGGTGACGGCGATCTAAGAGCAAGCAATGATTGCCAAGGCGGCGCAGACTTTCACATGTGGTGGATTGCCTCCGGACGAAGTTGGACGGCTTGTCCCGGGTCGTGGAGATGTTGGATGCCAGACATCACTGTAGGAATATCCAAATCCGAGGAGTGCTGGAGATGGTCTCACCTGACGCTCTCCTGGCTTTCATCAACTGGCTCGCCGGTCATCTGTTGCAGCTCCCCGCAGGATCCCCAGTCTTCGGAATGGCGTTTCATATCCACAAATCTGCTGCAGCATCACAGTCAGCGGCACTTGATGTCATTGCAGTCACCACAGTAGTCTCCGTGCACCAGAAGTTGATGGCTTTACTTACGGCCTTGACCGCTGTCGTCTTCAAGGGACATCAGTGACACTATTTAATGACCTGCCTTTTGGGACTCTGTTGGCACGCTGGCTGCTGCGGGAGGTGGCAGTTCACCTGCAGACCAGAGGGGTCCGCTATAGGTGGGGGTTGTCTAGTCCCCTTGTCTTTACCTTCGACAACATCTCACACACAATCTCTTCCCCAGAGATGGTGTGGCCACTTTTGGTCTCGATAGGACTCTCCTCGGGCTCGTGTCCTAGGGAGGTTTAGGCTGTGGTGCCTCCTGATAATGAGCCGGGCTGAGGAGTCAGACTATTCCTGCTTATTGCAGGGTTCTGGTGCTGTCTGCACCACCTGGCACGTGCCAGAGACCCTGGACCTAAACGTGTACTGAGTCTGCTGTTTTTCCTTTAATTTGTTTCTGGCTGGTGTTTTTTTTGGGGTGGTATTTGTAAAATTGCCTTATTCTCCCCTCCGCCCCCTTCAATGTCATTTAATTTAGGCTAAATGGCTATCCCTTGATGTGGGTTGTCAGTGTCACTGGGGTTATGGTTTCTCCCCTCTCGTCCCCCTCTTGGGATGGGCCAGGTCAGCCACCTGGACTGGCACCTAGGCTCTACCTGCCTTTGCAGCACTTAATATACCAGCCTTGTGGCCTCTTTTTTGGCACTGGGAGTTCCCTGCTGGGTCCACCCGAATGAGCCAGTAATGCCTTACTTTATTGGGCACCATTTCCAGATCCCCTTCCCATTCCCCCACTTATGCTCAGCCCCCCCTCCACTCAGCAGTGTTACAGACTCTTATTGTTGCCTCTGGGGTATTTTGATGTTTATTGGGATCTCTCTATGGGCTTTTTGCCCTTACAGCTAACTTTATTGTCTTTAATGTGAAAAAGGGAGAATGGTGAGTGCCCACAATATGACCTCCAAGTACCCAGCTAACCAGAGGGACAGTGGTTTCCCTCAAATCAGAAGACAAATTGAACAGAATATACATATCTGGTCGGCGCGAGACAAACGCAAGGGGACTCGAAAGGCTTCTCAAATGACATCATCCATAGTGAAACATAATAGGATAAAAACAGAAGACACAAAGCTAAGTGCAGTAAATTAACAGGATTACTGAGTCTTTGCCGAATCTCTTATAGTTGTTCAACCACAAGCGAAGAGCCCAAACACTGGCTCTGAGTGGATAAACGCCTTTGGGTTGTTAGTCTGGAAAGGTTTCTCAGGTAACCCACTCCTTGTTATTGGAGGTATCTCATCACATCCGTTCAAGATGGGGAAGAGAAAGAAACAGGACTTGTGTGTACCTGGCGTAATATTCAATAATATGAGACCATAACAATTGGAAACTCACATTTGGTGGAGCTATTCCAAGCTCGAAACGAACAGCTTATGGGTTTCGTAGGTCAAACCCAATAAAGACCCAAAACATGCAGGAACTGGTTCTTCTTTTTAAAAAATTTATTAAAATAATAAACAAATAAAACTAGACTACCGTCCAGAACGCGTTTCGCCGTCATCAGCTGGTCCTGTCTTCTGTTTTTATCCTATTATGTTACACTATGGATGACGTCATTTGAGAAGCCTTTCGAGTCCCCTTGTGTTTGTCTCGTGCTGACCAGATACGTTTATTGTCTTTAATGCCTATTATTTGATGTAATAAAATAAAGAATTACAAAAAAAATTGCTTGATAGGGAAAGGGTTAAAAAACTAAACTCATAAGGGACACAATGACTAATTAACACTATCAGGGTTATTCAGAGAGCGTGAAAAGCAGGAGAATGACTGGAGAATGAAAAATTCTAGGTCAAAATAGCCGATTTGGAAAGTGAGATGAATGGGAGAATTTTTCTGGTTTGGCTATTTTGACCTTGAATTTTTAATTCTCCAGTCATTCTCCAGTCATTCTCTTGCTTTTCACGCTCTCTGAATAGCCCTGTATATATTCCCTTACAACACTGTCTCAAGGAATATCTACTACCTCAACGGAAGTCTTAGATTTATTGACTTACACTGTAACACCGTACCCAACTGAAGTTCTTTTCTGTTCTGTAGATTATCGCTTCATCTTGATTTTTATCAAGATGTTTTTAATTCCAGAATTTCTGCAAAATTACTTTAACGTGGATGCTTTGAAAAGTAAAAAATTTTGGAAGAATAAAAGAATGTCACTACTGCGTAATCTGTCCCTGCTGGTTTAAGAAAAGCTATCATGGAGCCATTTCCATAATTAGCAAACGTGATTAATAAGGCAGTTCCTTTCAGGCCATTATGTCTATAAATTAGTCTTGACAACACTGCAGTGTGCGGAGAAAACACTTTTGGGTTTGTGTTAAATTAAATGTGCATACATCCCTAAGTGTTTATTTTTCTAAATTAGCCTTCTTAAATGAAGACATTGGCAGACTGGCCATTGCAATTTGGGTAGAACATTTTAATTTGTTTATGCGATACTCATAAACACTTTATTTAGCTAGATATTTCCATACTGCTTTTTATTTATGGTTTATGTTTATATAATTTGAACGGACCATTATATATGCCAAAAACAGATGTTTTTTCAAAATGTTACATAACAGGAAAGCAAAGCAATAAGTCAGATTATATAACCAGAGCAAAACAGTTGATTAACGCTGTCAATATGCAGATTTTTTTTTCTCTGCAGCATAGAGTGTTTGTGGGATTACCATATAGATATGTTGACTGATGATGAGTATAGATTATGAGTGTGGGAATGCTTGAGGCGATGTCTGTAAGGATAATGTGTGTATAAATGGATGGCCAAAGCTAAAAGTGAATATGAGGCGTAATTGACAATAGTAATGGAACATATCCCACGACTCCAGACATCTGTTTCATACTTTCACTCTGTTAACGCGCCCCGCTTCTACTCAACCTTCCACAGAACTCACTGCTGTGAGCTTTGCTAACTTCTTCACCGATAAGATCACTAAACTTAGACTAGACATTTCTTCACTGCCCTCCTCCTTTAACCATTCTACCCCACTGACTCCCTCACTCCCTGCCCCCTCCTCCACTATGTCTTCCTTTTCTCCGGTCTCGGAGGAGGATGTCTCAGAAGTTCTCATGTCCTCCTGTCCATCCACCTGTCCACTTGATCCCATCCCCTCACACCTTACTCAGTCTGTCCTACCAGTCATTGTTCCTGATTTGACTCATATTTTCAACCTCTCCCTCTCCTCCAGTGTCTACCCCTCTTCTTTCAAGCATGCTCTGATCACCCCTATTCTAAAAAAGCCATCTCTTGATCCCATCTCCCTCTCGAACTACCGTCCCATCTCTCTGCTCCTCTTTGCCTCCAAAATCCTAGAACGCCTGGTCTATAACCAGCTCACTCTACTGAGACTTCTCTGACCAAGGTGACTAATGACTTAGCTGACACTAAAACCAAAGGTCACTTCTCCCTCCTTATTCTTCATGACCGTTCTGCTGCATTCGATACTGTTGACCACCCTCTTCTACTCCTCACACTGCGTCAGCTTGGCCTCAGTGACACCGCTCTCTCCTGGTTCTCTTCCTATCCCTCTCTTCACTCCTTCAGTGTCTCTTTTGCTGGCGCCTCTTCACCGCCTGTTCCTTTTTCAGTTGGGGTACCTCAAGGCTCTGTTCTGGGTCCCCTACTCTTCTCAATCTATACTGCCTCTCTGGGCAACCTCATCTCTTCTTATGGATTCAATTAACATATCTATGCTGACGAAACCCAAATCTCTCCTGTTCTCTCTCCTCCGGTGTTGGACCGTGTTACAGCCTACCTCTCAGCTGTGTCCAGCTGGATGACATCCCGTTAAGCTTAACCTCTCAAAAACTGAACTTCTTATCTTCCCACCCTCTAAGACCTTGATTCCTGCACCCATTTCCCTTCAAGTGAATGGTGCCATCATTACTTCTACCTCTCAGGCTCGTTGCCTTGGGGTCCTCTTGGACTCTGATCTATCCTTTACTCCTCACATTCAGTCTCTAACCAAATCTTGCTACTTCCACCTAAAAAATATTGCACTCATCCGTCCCTTTCTTAATCCACTCTACTAAAATGCTTGCACGTGCTCTTATTATCTCCCTCCTTGACTATTGCAACCTCCTTCTCTCTGGCCTTAAGAGAGCCCAGATTATCCCTTTGCAGTCTGTTATGAATGCCTGTGCCAGACTCATACACCTCACCTCCCGCACATCTCACACCTCACCCCTCTGTCAATCTCTACACTGGCTCCCTGTTTTCTTTAGAATCCATTTAAAAATACTGGTGCTCTCTTATAAAGCTCTCCATAACCGCAACCCTGCCTACATCTCCTCCCTTATTACCAGGTATATCCATCCCAACCACTTCGCTCTGCCTAAGATCTGATACTATCAGTTCCTTGTACCCGCACCCCTAAATCTCGCCTTCAGGACTTCTCCCAAGCCGACCACTTTTTATGGAACTCCCTCCCCTGCAACATCAAACTCTCCCCGTCTCTCCAGTTCTTCAAGAAGTCTCTGAAAACACATTACTTTAGAGAAGCCTATCAACTCACTCCATGATCTCCCCACTGTCCTTTCCTGCTCCTTTTCCCATTTAGCCCACCTGCAACCCACCACTCAACCTATCCTATTTATACATTACAATTTATTATCAAAAGTAATGTATTCATTAGTAGATGCTATATTATGTGGGTTACTTTTGAAAGACGTTGGTTTAAAATCCATTTCTCATATTATCGATTTGAACGTTTTATTGTAAACACACGGTAAGAAATGTGCTTTCATGCTCTTGGATGATACAAAGCTCAAAAGAAACACACCTTTCTATATAATAATTGCTTTATTTTACGCTGTATTGGAAGATGGACATTCTGATAGTAAACTGATATAAAAACATTTCATACAGCTCCTAGGATAAAACTATGCTTTTTCTAACAACAAATGCAAAGACAATAAGTATAAAGCACTAAATAAATTATGAATATCAAATAATTTAGTAATGTAGAACCCTTTGTACACAGAATGATTTAAAATATTACAACTAAATATACTTTCATAAAAAGTTCACAATGCATGAATTCAAATCAAAGAGGTTCTTCTTCATCTAATATATACATGTATCAATTATTACTGCTTGGACATAGCAACGGTTAAAAATAGTCATTAATTCACAATATCTTTTAGATGATTAAAGATAATGATCGGGATTGAGGAAACAGCAATTCATTCAAATAATATGCTGTAGTCTGGTGGGCTCTTAACCTGTCCACATGGTTCAATCAAAAGTTCTCCTCCAGAGCTTGTGATAACCTCCTCCTTGTAAAAGAAAGAATAATTGTCCATCAAAATATAATTTGGCATAAAATATTAAAACCTGCGAAATTGTAATATGAAAATACATACACTACTCTTACATAAGACTGCCCTGAAAATGTAAATTTTACCTACATCAGAGTATAAATAATTATGAGGAGAGGGGGGTTTGTGAGGGTCCTGAGAACGAGCAGCAGCACTAGTGGCCTGCTCTACGGTGGGGCCCGCTCAGATCTCACAAGGTTTTAGCTTGCTTGTGCCATTACAGGGACAATTGCTCCATATGCAAATCAGTCTGCTCTCACGCAGAAAGGGTGGCCAGTACTGATTGCCAAGGATGTCATCCCTGCACGAGAGGTGCAGCAACCCCCGACCATCGTAAGTTTACAGTGTTATCCGGACGTGGACCCCTTGCTTGATGTGCCTAGAGGGGTGTCAGCTATTCCCTCCTTACGAGGCCTAATAAGGCCGAAACGATTGTCGGGGGTTGCTGCACCTCTCTTGCAGGGATGACGTCCTTGTCAATCAGTACTGGCCACCCTTTTTGGGTGAGAGCAGGCTGATTTGCATATGGTGCATTCGTCCCTGTAATGGCACAAGCAAAGCTAAAACCTTGTGAGACCTGAACAGGCCCCACCCTAGAGTAGGCCACTAGTGCTGTTGCTCGTTCTCAGGACCCTCACAAACCCCCCTTTCCTCAGTAAAAATAATTATTGCTAGTAAGAATATGGCTAGTAACAAATAATTTAATGCAGATTTATTAAAGAAATAAAAATTTAAGATTATTCTTCTCTTTGCAGCAAAAGTCACATTGAATCCATTTCATGTTAAAACTGTTAATAGTGTTTTATTTATTTACAGTCAAAATATTAATGATAAACATGAGAAATAAACTACAAAAAAAATGCAATGCTAAGGGAAACACAAGAATGTGTAGCAGTTGGGCAGTGGCTCAAAAGGAGGAGTAAAAATAATTGAAATGCATTAATTAAGTTAAATTTAATGAGTTTAAATTAAGGGAGTTTAAATGTGGTACACAGTGACAATGGGGGGAAATCATTATAGGAAAAGGGAGTTTGAGTAGATGATAATTATAAACGGAGCAGGGGGATCAAATTTAAAAGTATATCAGTATGGCAAGTGAAATGGGTAGAGGAAAAAATGTAAAGAAAAAAAACAAAACTTAAAAATAATCACTCAAATGCTTATATAATCTCTAATACACCCATGTGCGAGTACCTATTGGACCCGAAACAAACTACTTTGTATAGACTGGATTATTATAATCAGTGAGAAATTCAATATAAAGAGCCCTTTTAGGACTGATCCAATCTGTTAAACCCATCCCACGTTACAATTTTAAATAAATATTTAAAAAATAATGCGTAAGGGCCCATTCACACTGAGCGACATGAAAATTGTGCGTTTTTCCGCACGATTTTCATATACGCGACATTGAGCGATATTGCGCAATAATATCGTGCAATGTCGCCGTTATGCGTGATATTGCGCAACACCATCAATGCAAATCGCGAAATCACAAGTCGCGAAAAAAGGGTCATGTACCAGCGACGAGCTACAGGGGACATTGAGCTGTGAGATGTGAACAGCTCCATTGAAATGCATTGGAGAAGCTACATAGTGATATCGCACGGAAATATGCGCGATAGAACGGCAAAAAACGCGCAATAAATCGCTGAGTGTGAATGGGGTCTTATAAACAAACAGGATACAATAATGCCAGATTATAATTTATAACTTGCATATAAACTAAATTAACCAATGTGATGCCTTTCTCCTGTGTGTAAAGATAATGCAGCACACCTCACGTTGCACACAGTTATACATGCCCACAAATGCCTAGAAGCCCTGTATGTTAGCATCATGTCCTGCCCTATTAGCAAGAGCTTGGTGCAAAGATAAATGTACTCTACACTTCCTACAGTCAGAAGTCAACTACATTGACAGGAAAAACATGTTGTGCTTGTGGATTAATTATTCTCTACATGTGACTCTCAAAGGTTTTGGGCTAGGGATAAGACACATCTACTATTTCAATAGAGGTTGCTAAAGCCATACCTTGTGGAAGTCTATCAGGTCTGTAAGTGTTGCATGCCTGTTGGGATCCACACCAAGAAAGCTGTAGTAATCTCCTGATGCATCCACTAGAAAATGCTTAAACCCAGTAAGTAGTCGATAAGACAAAGTATAACCCCATATTTTTTCACTGACTCGAACAAGAAAAGAGCCTTCAGGTTTGTTCATTAGTAATTCTTCAGCTGTTTCACGACTTATAATGCCTGTAAAACAGGGTGGTGATATATTATTTGAAAGTATTGTTATAGTGAATGTACTGTATGTGCAGTATATTATAAAAACAACTTTTAGTTACCAGACATCTCTGTGCAATTGATTTTCACTTAAAAGCATTTAAAAGACAGATAGGAAAATTAGACACTTAGGAAATTCAGCCTAAAGTAAACGAAGGGTTATTTTGCAGTGAGAACAATAAAGCTGTGGAATTCTCTGCCTGTTGAGGTAGTTGGGTCAGAGACTGTACAGATTTTTAAACAACGACTGGATGACTTCCTTCAAAAACATGCTATTAAGGGTTATAATATTTAATATGTGGGTAAAAGCTTCTTGATCCAGGGAGAAATCTGACTGCCATTCTGGGGTCAAGAAGGAATTTTTTCCCAGTATGTTGCATATTGGCAAGCGCTTCCGACTGGGTTTTTTGCCTTCTTTAGGATCAACAGCAGTAGGTAATGTGTGCGAAAGGCTGAACCTGATGGACGCATGTCTTTTTTTAGCTAATGTAACTACATGGTAAGACAAAAGTCTGCTTAGTACTTTATATTTTTCATTGATGCCATTGAAATGAAAAATTGCATAAAAATCCCTTAACAATTGAGTAAATGTTTGAGTTTCTACAAACCCATCAATATAGTATGATGGTTTAAGGTGTTTGAATTTGCTGTTCCTAGAAGGCTAAGTAAGGTTTGTAGCCCACAGGACTGCAGGATAATTTGTGATACTGGATTGTCCCCTTCAATCCAAGCAGCTGGAAGGAATTCTGTTTCCTGGCTTCTCCTTGATCCCATTTCTAAATCAAATGACCACTGAAACATACAGGGTTATTCAAAGAGATCCAAATTGTGGCCGAAAGGTAGCCAAACTGTGAAATTCAGCGTACAATGACAGTTCCTGGCCACTCGGCTATTCCGAGAGCAGGCATTTCGCCAAATCCTATAGGCTTCAATGTTAAAAATATTCCCGTTTTAATTCAATATCTAATAAACTGTTGATTAGAATATCTATAACATAAAACGATAAGGGCTGGCGTGTCCGTCGCCCAAAAAATGGACTGCACATGCGCGCGCAACCAGCGGCGGTCAGCTGCGCACGCACCCAACGGCCGCGGCACGCGCACAGCCGGAGTGCGCGAGGGACAAAACAAATCCGATCCATTGGAGAGGCGCACAGCACAGCGCCTCTCCAATGGATCGGATTTGTTTATCTCCTCAGTACCCGGCCTCCATCTCCTCAAGCTCGGCCTCCATCTCCTCAAGCCCGGCCTCCATCTCCTCAAGCCCGGCCTTCATCTCCTCAGTGCCCGGTCTCCATCTCCTCAGTGCCCGGTCTGCCAGCCATGTTACCAGTCTGCCATGCACAATACCAGTCTGCCATGCACATTGCCATGCACAATACCAGTCTGCCATGCACAGTGCCAGTCTGCCATGCACAATACCAGTCTACCATTCACATTGCCATGAACAGTACCAGTCTGCCATGCACAATACCAGTCTGCCATGCACATTGCCATGCACAGTACCAGTCTGCCATGCACAATACCAGTCTGCCATGCACAATACCAGTCTGCCATGCACAGTACCAGTCTGCCATGCACATTGCCATGCACAATACCAGTCTGCCATGCACATTTCCATGCACAGTACCAGTCTGCCATGCATAATACCAGTCTGCCATGCACATTGCCATGCACAATGCCAGTCTGCCATGCACAGTACCAGTCTGCCATGCACATTGCCATGCACAATACCAGTCTGCCATGCACATTGCCATGCACAGTACCAGTCTGCCATGCACATTGCCATGCACAATACCAGTCTGCCATGCACATTGCCATGCACAGTACCAGTCTGCCATGCACAATACCAGTCTGCCATGCACATTACCAGTCTGCCTGCCTTAATACCAGTCTGCCATGCACAATACCATTCTACCATGCACAATACCAGTCTGCCATGCACAATACCAGTCTGCCAGCCATATTACCAGCCTGCCAGCCATATTACCAGTCTGCCTGCCATATACAATACCAGTCTGCCAGCCATATTACCAGTTTGCCAGCCATATTACCAGTCTTCCATGCACAATGCCAGTCTGCCATGCCTAATACCAGTCTGCCAGCCATATTACCAGTCTGCCATGCATAATACCAGTGTCTCATAATACCAGTGTGCCTAAACACCAGCCTGCCATGCCATGCATACCACATGCCATTAAATATCCGCATAATGTATATGCTACAAAAAAAATGCCTGCCCAAGCCCAACACAATCTAAGGGGCCCCATGAATTTACAATCTAAGGGGTCCCACGAGTTTACAATCTGAGGGTCCGGTTCCCGTGATCTTACAATCTAAGAGGGAAGAGGAACCTGCTCTAATATATAAATGCCTTTGTAATGCGCTGTCAGCTGCGCGCGCCCTTCACAGCTGCTCAGTTGGCCCTCCTGTTGCGGATGGGATGGCGATGGACGCGTTACAAACGCATTTATATAGAGAGATACTCTTGGATAGGACATTGAAAAAAACTATGTGGACGTGAATTCTGAGCTGGCGACAACAATAGACTGCCCTCTGGGCAGGCTTTCCATCTAGTTCTGCAATAAAAAGTCTCATGTATAGATTTTTTTTGGATATTTTAGGCATTTTTCGGGATTTTTTGGCGAAATTGTTTGTTCTTTCTTTTTTTAAATAGTTTTTTCTTTTTTCTGTAACAGACCTTTTTATTATCATTCATTGGACCTTATATGTAAATTTCAGACATTTTCGTTCTGTAGTTTCTTTGCAAACAGCGTTTCACTTTTCAAACATTCAAGCGTACTGTTTTTTTCACTCCATTCGTCTGTGGTGTTGGGTTTTTTCGGTGGCTGCTCTGCGCTGGGATCGGCGGCTGCTCGGGTTTCTTCGGCGTGTTCGGCGGAGTTAATCCAGATGGTTTTGCGGGTTTTGGTGTGCGTTCGCCGTGTTTTGCGGTGAGTGTTCAGCGGGTTTGCGGCGTCTTTTCCCTACAATACGATAGCCCTGTGGTACTTGCTGAATACACTGCAGGGTCGCCGAAATGGGATCGCTAAATTGCATGAATTGAAGAGAACGGAAAGTCACCGAACGTGCGGTGACTTTTTGATTCTCTTTGAATAACCCTGCTTATCTGAGACCCTGACTCTCGTGAAGGGATCTTGCATAGTTGCCCTGATGACTGATGATTATCAGTTTTGGCTCTTGTCTCTGATGTTGTTCTAGTTTTCTTTTTTTTAGTATCTCGACTATTGCTTGACTTTATCCTTATTGTTTTCCTTAATGTTTGGCGTTGATCCCTTCACACGGAGAAATGAGCACAAACAGATCGCTGGAAATGGGTAAAGAGGGAAAGAGACTTGAAAAACATGCAGATCTTCCACAACAGCGCTCCTATGTAAGTGCACAACTTATCCGGTGTGATGAGATGCTTTTCATCTGTCCTCAATTTGGATACAGTATTTGTTACTGTTCAGACTATGGTGGTTTTGTTTTAATAAGCCAACATCCCACTCACTGTATCAGTTTATTGTGTCCCTAACTCTGTTTGTTTGTCTCTCTATTCAATGTACAAATTTATCCAGACATACTGATGTTACAACTGTGGTTGTAGGTGCTCTATTGTTCTGTTGTTTGTGTTGATTTTGAGCTATGGCTGGGTGCATGGGCCCTAGAGTGGGCTATGGACAGATGTGATGGAGAACAGTAATAACTTTGGTTGTGTTATTGTATAATAATGACCCCTGCTGGTAAAAATAGCCCTGCCTGGCTGCAATAAAGTCACGACTCATGGTATGGGATCCAAAGCTATAATCAATCACTTAATTCACCTGCTATAATCACTGATTGTAGCAGAGGGAGCTGAAACTAACAGAGGTGCTCAGCTGGAGTACCAGGGGTCTATTACATTCTTCCGGAATTGGAAGAGTCCATGAACCACTGGATTCTCCAAGATTCTGAAATCATGCAGAAACCAACACCTGGATGGTCCCAAGCATAACAAGTGCTCAACCTGTATAATAATGCGATTTTTCAGATTCTGCTTCTTTGCGTGGCAAATTAGGTACCATTTTTTTTTTTGCAGACTGTATGTCATGCCGAATTGGCGTTTGTGCTTTTTCAAATTTTACTAATAACTGCCAGACTCTTGAAAATGAGGCACTGTATACAAATATTTTGTTCTATGCACAAAAAATACTCAATATGTCAACAACCCAGAGAACAATAGTCCACCCCTGTAATAGGCAATCACTAGATTGTTGACTGATGAAGACCTTGTAAAGGTCATTGAGAAAGATGCCTAAAGCTGCCGGTAAGAATGCTGAATGCATGTCTTATTAGCCCAATCCCCATTTCTGGCTCCAGCTCTTGTGAGTGCAATTCCAGCATCAATATTACTTGGATTGGATTACTTGTTCCAACACATTTCACTGGTGCAATGGAATGATACAGAGAAGATTAGCATGGCCCCTGCACAAGGATGACATGCAAATTCGTGAAGCATTTTTTAGATTAGAGGGGCAAAGGTTTAAAAGTAACATCAGGAAGCATTATTTTACTGAGTGGGTGGTGGATACATGGAACAGCCTTCCAGTTGAAGTGGTAGAGGCCAAAACAGTAATTGAATTTAAGCAAGCATGGGATAGGCATAAGGCTATCCTAAACAAAGATAAATCCAGGTAAAGTATCCATGTAATTGGGCAGACTAGATGGGCTGAAAGGTTCTTATCTGCCGACATTTTTCTATGTTTCTATGTTTCTATGGTGCTCAATGGAATTAAGATCTGTGGAATTTAGAGGCCAAGGCAACACCTTGGATTCTTTAATATGTTCCTCAAACAATTTCTGAACACGTTTTGCAGTTTGGCAGGTTGCTTTATCCTGCTGAAAGAGACCACTATCATGGGGGGAACATTAGTGCCATGAAGGGGTGTATGGGGTCTGCAACAATCTCTTGATATATGGTACATGTCAAGCGTGTTCTCATACCTTTATATCATGAACAGCATTATGTTTTTCAGCAATTTGAGCTACAGTACCTCTTCTGTACGATCACAGCAGACGAGGTAGCCTTTGCTCCCCATATGTAACAATATGCCTCGGGCTCTCATAAACCTGACCCCAGCTCACTGGTTGTCCTTCCTTAAACCACTTTTGGTAGTACTAACCACTGTATACCGGGAACACACAAGACCTACCAATTTATAGATTTTTTTAGAGTCAGATTTTTCTGTTTGTCCCGTTGTTCCTACTGGCACCATATGTAATACTAGAAATGATTGTTTAATGGCTTCCAAACATATTCCATCTGTTGACAACAATATAATCCATGTTATTTATTTTACCTGTTAGTGGTTTAAGGCTAGCGTCAGACAAACGCAGTCATCACGTCTGTGTCGCCGCACAGTTTAATGTCCGTCGTTAATTGATTTGTGATCAATAGAGACCAACACACAAAGTATGTACGCACTGAAGTGCACACGCACCACGCAGGTGGCAACGGATGCCATTTAGGCCTCGACGTAAAAGCGCTACAACAGATACTAGAGTGTGCCGCGTCCACGTAGCGGCCTGTGTGCATGATGACACAATGTCAGATGCAGCGCATTTGTAACGTCTATCACGGTGACGCTCAGAAGTTTTTTTGGTCTGGATGACTGTACCTGTCATTTAATTTTAATTAATTTTGATTTCCATATTTCCCTTTTTTTTTCTACATCCGTCAAAAAAAACGGACCGTGCGGTGTCTACAGTATCTTCCGTCAGTACGTACGTCCATAATGCACGCACACAGAGTGCGTTCAGACTGCGTTCGTCTGACATTAGCCTAAGGCTGCGGTCACGCCAGCGTATTTTTCGCGTCCGACTGACCGCACTGTTTTCTGTCCGTTGTAGCTTTTCAAAGGAGTCAATAGAGAACAACACACAAAGCACGTGCACCGAATTTTTTTCACGCACGGGCACCGCATTTTGCAGCAGACACCTTAGGCTAGGGTCAGACGAACGCATTTTTCGCCGCGAACGTGAAAAAGTGCGGTCGAACGAACGAACGTATTTTTTAACGGAATGCGCGAAAGCGGTCATACGATGCGCATTTTCGTACGTTTTGTTTCACGGAGCTGGAAGAAGAGAGATATGATCAACCAAATCAATTGCAGAATGAATCAAATAAAAGGGAAGGGGTATAAAAAGGCATTTTGGTAATGGTGGCATTTTCCAAGATGGATGCAGTCCAAGTGTTTCTTTTTGCTGCACTGGGATACCTGTACCTGAAGAAGAAAAGACAACGGCGAACATGGGTCCATCCAATCAACACTGCCAGACACACGCATGGCCACTTTGTGACACTGTACAGGCCACTGCGAGAGAGGGACCCCGTGAAGTTCTTCAACTACCTGCGGATGTCCATCCACACCTTGATGAACTGTTGATGAAGGTGCGTGAGCCGCTGACCAAGAGGGACACCAACATGAGGGCTGCCATACCACCGGAGGAGATGCTGGTCCTCACTTTGCGGTAAGTACTATCAAACACCTGCATTCATGACATCGCTGCCAGTCATCAGACATGTGCTCGGTGTGCAGAGGCTCTATTGTAGGTCAGTAGTTATATGCCCACACACACAGGCATGCATCACCTTGCAGAACACGTAACGAAAGAGTAATGACACTGACAACGATGTGAAACAAATAAAATATTTAGTCCCGAAATAATATGACAGAAGATAACAATAACATATTAAACACATATATTATTGCATGTCCAATGAAGGTAATAAAATAAAAATAGTAGAACAACATGAATAAACTGTGACAAACATAAACGAACAGACGATACACCTCACATGGTATGATACCGAGGAGCATCTGGGGCATGAGGACCGTGCATATGGCTGCGGTGGTACTCTGGCTCCGGGGGTGGCCCAAACAGGGGACATGGGTGGGCGGGCAGGCAACGCCTGGCAGTGGTGGGAATAACCATGGGGGTATTGTGGCACGACACCGTGATATACAGGTGCCTGTTGTGGATGGGACAGTATCTCATGTATCAGGTCCAGGCTTCGGCGGCGATAATCCAGCTTCTGCGCTGGGGTCATTATGTTGAGCAGGGAGAGACATGAATTAAAAAAGGACATGTCCTCGGAATCAGCGACCATGCAGCGTGGATGTGTATGGTGCGCGTCCATGAATGCGACCATGGCCTGCTCGACATCAGCTGATGGTGGCTTCTTCCTCCTGGGAGCCGTACTGGTGCTGTCTGTGGGTGCTGTACCCGGCACCTGTTGGGACTCCACATCCTCCACCTGGGACTCCGCACCACCCTGCTCGACCTCCACCTGGCAGCTGCCAGATCCTGCGGGCTGCAGGTCTTGCCCTTGTGAGCTAGAGGTGGATGGCCGGTCAATACTGCTCACAGTCTTGCGCGGCTCCTGGCTCTTCCTCAGGAAGGACAGTTGGTCAGCATACAAATAGCTGCGCCTCTTCTTTGCACCAGCTCCAGAGCGAGCAGCTTCAGCCTCCTTTTTCAGGACCCGGGTATGATTGTCCCTCACCGTGCGCCATTTATTGATTGCGTCATGTGCTGCAAAACATGATGAGAGTGACATAAGGTTAGGTTTATATGATGTGATCATAACACAGCTTCTTTCATGTTCTAGGTATCTTGCTAGTGGATGCAGTTTGAAGGATCTGCATTACAACTTCCGCATTGGCAGATCGACAGCTGGTGAGATCGTCCGCAAGGTCTGCCAAACTATGGGAAACCATGAAGGACCAATGTTTGCCAACACCCACAGGCGAGACATGGCTGGCAATTGCATCAGGATTCTGGAGAGAGCGAACTATCCAACTGCCTGGAGCGGTGGACGGCAAACATGTCCGCATTGTGAAGCCACTGCACAGTGGCTCACTGTATCAAAATTATAAACATTATTTTTCAATTGGCCTACTGGCGGTGGCAGATGCCAACTATAATTTTGTGTATGTGGATGTCGGATCATACGGCAAGGACTCGGACTCAACACTGTTTCGGAACTCAACACTGTGGAATGAGATTGAGGGTGGGAACCTGAACATCCCCAGACCCGCACCTTTGCCTGGCAGCGACGTGTCAGTCCCCTATGCCTTTGTGGGTGATGAAGCATTCGGCTTATCCACACATCTCCTGCGGCCATACTCGGGGACACCTGACTGTGAAGAAGAGGGTGTTTAATTACAGGCTGTCGCGGGCGAGACGGTATGTCGAGTGTAGCTTTGGCATACTGAGCAACAAGTGGAGGATTTTTCATCGGCCACTTGATGTAAATGTGGATTTCTGTGTGGATATAGTGAAATGCTGTTGCATCCTACATAACTATGTTCGTGCAAGGGATGGGGTTAATTTCGAGGATACCCCACAGTAATGGGTCTGGATGAGTATGCTAACGATGACATAATACCTGTGAATAGACACACCAACAGGTTTCGCGATGCTCTGTCTAATTATTTCACTAGCAATGCAGGGCAGGTGCCATGGCAGATGGACATCATTTGACATGTGACACCTAGGCTTGTGCACCGATTATTTTTTCTGTTCGAATTTTGGATGTTTAAAGTTTTCGATTCGGCTCGTTTCGAACGAACCCTGTTTTGATTCGATTCGGTTCGACTCGTTTTTCGGGGATATGTCATCGGAATATGGACCATTTTTCGTTTTTTGTGTCACTTTGCTCGTTTGTTGGATCTACTTTTCGTGATTTCGTACATTTCTCGTTTTTCGCAACGTCTGTTCTCATTCCAAAGCAATAAATTTCGATTTGACACAATTCAAGTCCAATCGCATATTCGTACAATATTTGTTTCGGCTCGGAAACATTTCGGATCTGACATTTTCGGATCGAAAAATTATCTGGGATCGCCCGCATCAGAAAACACGAATCGTGAAAATGTCGTTTAAATTCCGAAATTCTGAAAGCCGAAACGCACATCCTTAGTGACAACGATAATTCGTTATGCCATTTTGTTTGATATTACATTCAAGTTCAATGCAATTGAATTCTATGCAATAAAATGATCATTTACTCACTCTGAAGCTTCTGCTCTTTATCAGACCACGTCTCGTACTCTGGGTACACCACCCTGGACACTGTGACCCATGCACTGGCCTTCTTCTGCCGGTCTTTGTAGCTGTCGCAGGCCGTGTCCCACAGCTCGGGATGCTCTGCACTGCATTGATCAGCCTCTCCACGTCGATGTCAGTCCCAGCCATTGTCCAACGCAACTTGCAGCTACCCCCAGACAAGACAGGAAGTGTTTGGTCTGTGCACGTTATGTTGGCCGGACGTGTGCAGCGTCTGAGGTCTCCCAATCACGCAAACACGCCGCTATGCAGCCGCAGCGCACTCTGTACGTCAGTAGTAGCGGTTTGACGTTCTCGAAAAAATGCGTTCGTTTGCCACTTGTGTTGCGCGGACGAATTTTCGTGCGGCCGTACTTCGTATGTTCCCCGGCATTGGACGTCATTTGCTGCTAGTACGGCCGTGATTTTGTGCGGCTAAACGCACGTTAAAACTGCGCTAGTCTGACCCTAGCCTAAATGGCATCGACGTGAAAAAGCCACAACGGATGTAGAGAAACCCCTGCATACAGATATTTTTTCTTTTTCTGAACGTCAGTCAAAACTAACTGATGTTATACAGCCTTTATAGGCCGGGTGCACACGAGCGCACTCAGAGTGGAGCGAACGTCCGTGAGAGTGGATGTTCCTTCCACTCAACGCCCACCTGCCCCCCCCTCAGAGCTGCAGTCCTCCTATGTCTTCTGCTCGGCGGGAGCTCTCTTACATACTAAGGCTAGGGTCAGATGAGCGCATTTTGTACGGACTGTGCATCCGTGCACTACGGACGTACTTTCTGACTGACGACAAGGTAGTGGCCACACAGTCTGTTTTTTTCACTGACGTATTTTTTGACTGATGTAGCAGGGAAAATAAATTACAATGAAAAAACATTCTGTCCGTCAAAAATGCTGGATGTATAAATGCAGTCCTTCTGACCACGTTCCATCACTCACACAGAAAGCTATGCGGACGTTGCGGACATGGCGCACTCCGCACGACCGTTCTAGCAGTATTACATTCTTGCCTAACCTGCGTCCGTTTGCAGCGTCCGTTAGCCTCCGCACTTCTGTGCGGACGTACTTCGTGTGTGGGGCTCCATTTAACACAATTGTATGCTATCACGGACGTACTTATGTGCGGGCAACACGGACGTTAACACTGCGCTCGTCTGACCCCAGCCTTACCTCTCTCCTCTGGGGTCTTTATTGGGAAGTCAGACACTGCTTCTGGGACCCCTCCCAGCAAATGATGTCATTGCGTCGGACTCGATGGTGTCATTTTCAGACGGCCACTCACCAAAGCCAGGAGATCACCTGAAAGGAGGGGGGTCCTTTCTGATCCCTCACCCTCCCGATCGGGACTCGGGAGGATGTAGCAGGTAAAGAGTCTCCCCTTTCAAGCGATGCCTGACTTTAACCCCTGAGGTTCCGGTCCGCGATCCACTGCCAGATCGGGGCCTAGTTCCGGTGGGGGCCACCATCTTTGATGGCAGCTCCACCCCCGGTCCCCCCTTGTCATCTGACATCATCACACATCAGTTAGCTGGGAAACCCCAAGCTGGCCAGGGGTTTCCCAAGGAAATCCCATGGTGGAGATAGGGGGTTCCTTTGAACCCCCATATCTCCCAATTGGTGGCAGCCAGAGCATGGCCTTTCTAATGATACCAAACATGATTATGTTCAAAGTATTTTAAAAAAATTAAATAAAAATGTAAAAATTTAAATAAAAACGTCTTTTTTTTTGTATGTTTTATTTGCTAATGCAGCAAAATTGTTCCCATTTCAATTATAATGTGGACAATGCTGCTGCACTAACAAATTTTAGTTTTTGGATTTTAGCTAAAAATCATCAGGGTTATTCAGAGAGAGGTGAAAAGCTGGAGAATGGAAAATTCTAGGTCAAAATAGCTGATTTGGAAAGTGAGATAAATGGGAGAATTTTTCTGTTTTGGCTATTTTGACCTAGAATTTTCCATTCTGCAGCCATTCTCCTGCTTTTCACCTCTCTCTGAATAACCCTGCATGTAATTTCCTAGAAAAAAAGTAACGAGTTCCCATTTCTAATTTTTTTAACAAATAACCCCGTAGAATATATAACCTGCAAAGTCTAGGATGATAAAATGTGAAAAAAATCACTTTACACGCTGTAGATGATGGAAAATTCTAATTTTATTGCATTTTTTGTTACCACATTCAGGCAGGGCTTGAAAAATACATATAATAATGATATATTATGAATCTGCCGAGTCTTCAAAATAAAAAGGATATACAGTGGCAAGAAAAAGTATGTGAACCCTTTGGGATTACGTGGAGTTTTGCTTGAATTGGTCATAAAATGTGCTCTGATCTTCATCTAAGGCTAGGGTCAGACGAGCGTGATTTCTACGGACTGTACGTCCGTGCAGTACGGACATCGTCAGTACGGATGACGCAGTAGTGGTCACACAGTCCGTTTTTTCACTGAAGTTATATTTGACGGATGTAGGAGGGAAAAAAAAATTACAATGAAAAAACATTCTGTCCGTCAAAAATGCTGGACGTATAAATGCAGTCCGTCTGACCACGTTCCATCACTCACACACAAAGCTATGCGGACGTTGCGGACGCAGCGCACTTTGTGCGGCCGTTCTAGGAGTTGTACGTTCTTGCCTGCCTTGCGTCCGTTTGCTGCGGCCGTTGTGCGTCCGCAGTTCAGTGCGGACGTACTTCATGTGTCAGGCTCCAATGGACTTTCTTTCATGCTATCACGGACGTACTTTTAGGCGCAATCACGGACGTGAACACTACACTCGTCTGACCCCAGCCTAAGTCACAACAATTTGAAAAACACAGTCTGCTTAAAATAATACAACACAAACATTATATGTTTTCATGTTTTTATTGAACAGAACATGTAAACATTCACAGTGCAGGGTGGAAAAAGTATGTGAACCTTTGGACTTAATAACTGGTTGACCCTCCTTTGACAGCAATAACCTCAACCAAACGTTTCCTGTAGTTGCAGATCAGACCTGCACAATGATCTGGAGTAATTTTGCACCACTCCTCTTCACAAAACTGTTTCAGTGTAGCAATATTCTTGGGATGTCTGGTGTGATTCGCTCTCTTAAGGTCATACCACAGCATTTCAATCGGGTTGAGGTCAGGACTCTGACTGGGCCACTCTAGAAGGCGTATTTTTTTTTTGTTGAAGCCATTCTTTTGTTCAATTACTTGTATGCTTTGGGTCATTGTCCTGTTGCATCATCCATCCTCTGCGGAGCTTCAGTTGGCGGACAGATGGTCTTACGTTTTCCTGCAAAATGTCTTGATAAACTCTGGTATTCATTTTTCCATCAATGACAACAATCCGTCCAGGCCCTGAGGCAGCAAAGCAGCCCCAAACCATGATGCTCCCTCCGCCATGTTTTACAGTGGGGATGAGGTTTTGATGTTGGTGTGCTGTGCCTTTTTCTCTACACACATAGTGTTGTGTGTTTTTTCCAAACAACTCAATTTTGGTTTCATCTGTCCACAGAATATTTTGCCAGTAGTGCTGTGGAACATCCAGGTGCTCTTTTGCAAACTTCAAACGTGCTGCTATATTCTTTTTGGACAGCAATGGCTTCCTCCGTGGTGTCCTCCCATGTACTCAATTCTTGTTTAATGTTTTCCTTATTGTAGATGTTTCAACAAAAATGTTAGCATGTGCCAGAGATTTCTGTAAGTCTTTAGCTGACACTCTAGGATTCTTCTTTACCTCATTAAGCATTCTGCGCTGTGCTCTTGCAGTCATCTTTACAGGACGACCACACTTAGGGAGAGTAGCAACAGTGCTGAACTTTCTCCATTTATAGACAGTCTGTCTTACCATGGACACATGAACATAAAGGCTTTTGTAGATACTTTTGTAACCCTTTCCAGTTTCATGCAAGTCAACAATTCTTGATCGTAGGTCTTCTGAGAGCTCTTTTCTGCGAGGCATGGTTCACATCAGGCAGTGCTTCTTGAAACCAGTAAACCCAAAACTGGTGTGTGTTTTTAAAGGGCAGGACAGCTTTCAGCAATACATCCAATATTATCACACTGATTGGACTCAAGGTTGGCTCACTCCTGGCTCCAATTAGCTCTTGGAGAAGTCATTAGGTTAGGGGTTCAATACTTTTTCCACCCTGCACTGTGAATGTTTACATGTTATGTTCAATAAACACTTGAAAACATATACAGGGTTATTCAAAGAGATCCGAATTGCTTGAGAAAGGTAACCGAACGCTGAAAATCAGCGTTCGGTTACCTTTCTTGGCCATTCGCCTATCCAGAGAGCAGGCAATTCGCCAAATCCTGGCGAATTGCCTGAACATACGGTGCCTGTTCGGTGCCTGTTCGAGGGCAGTGAAAACCCCATGAAAAAGCACTGATTCGTCTATTCATAGAACACAAACAAGCAGCACAAATTCGGCAAGTTTATTCAGGAGAATCCCATAGGCTTCAATGTTAAAAATATTCCCGTTTTAATTCAATATCTAATAAACCGTTCATTATAAAATTCTGCAGTAAAGAGTCTCTTTATTTATAGATTTTTTAGGATATTTTAAGCATTTTTCTGAATTTTTTTTAAAAAGTCCGATTTTTTTTAAGTTTACTTATTTTTTCTGTAACCGTCCTCTTTATTATCATTCCCTGGACCTCATATGTAAATTTCAGACATTTTTGCTTAGTAGTTTCTTTGCAAACAGCTTTCACTTTTCAATCATTCAGACAAACTGTTTTCCTAATTTATTCACTGCCTCTTCTGCTGTGTCGAAGGCTGCGATCAGCTCCTGTTCGGGTTTTTCTGTGGTTTTCGGCAGGTTAATCCAGATGTTTTTGAGGGTTTTCGGCGTGCATTCGCTGGGGTTTGCGGTTAGTTTTCGTCAGGTTTGCGGCAGCCTTTCCCTGCAATTCGGGGACCCTGTAGTGTTTGCTGAATACACTGCAGGGTCACCGAAATGGGATCGTCAAAACAAACCGAATTGAAGAGAACGAAAAGTCACCGAACGTGCGGTGACTTTTCGAATCTCTTTGAATAACCCTGATAATGTTTGTGTTGTATTATTTTAAGCAGACTGTGTTTTTCAAATTGTTGTGACTTAGATGAAGATCAGAGCACATTTTATGACCAATTCATGCAAAACTCCACGTAATCCCAAAGGGTTCACATACTTTTTCTTGCCACTGTATAATATGTCTGGGTCGTACAATAAAACATGACTTCAGATCGCGTTTAAACATGATGAGCAAAAGTGGTAAAAATTAGCTCAGCACACAGAGGTGAAATGGCTCAGCAGTGAAGGGTTAATTTAAAATGAGTATTTTTATGTAAAATTATATTTTTGCCAATTTTTTTACATAATTTTAAAATTAAAAAATTTTTTGCTTGCATAATTATTTTTATACAACACTATTGGAAAAAAGTTTTTTTCATATTAATTATTTTTACAAACATTATCATTTTTCCCTAAAAAAATTATTTTACATTAAACTTATAATTTTATATTAAGATTATTTCATATAAATTATGCACCATTTTAGATTAAAAATGGATGTTGTTGAACATGTTACTTTGCTTAAAATATTATTTAATGCGCAATGTCGGTTTAGTAAAACCGGCATTTTACATTATAATAACCCTGAACTTGCACGTTGTCTAAAGTGAAATCACGTACAGTACAGGCAATGAGGAGTCTGCCTAAAGTGAGATTGCCTCTTTTACATGCAAATGAGCAAAGTGTACTTTGTTTAAAGTGAAAGCCTGCAGTGCGAAGTCTGTTCTCAACAAGAAGCTCCATAATATAAAAATGAGCACTGCCTGCTCAGCCTCACCACGTAATTACAAACTGTAAAAACGAGCAATGCCTGTTCAGCCTCAACACAAAACCCTGTGTTGTAAAAGCTGCATTTTCACTTTAACCCCTTCACCACCAAGTGATTTTTGTTGAATTTTTTTATCATAACCTTTATTTGAAACATTGGATGTAAAGTTAACAATTAAATATAGGGTAAAATAGAAACGTTGCACTGAAATTGTTGCTCTGAGATAGTTAACCCTTTCGCTGCTGAGGCATTTCACACCTCTGTGCTGAGGTCATTTTTACCCGTTTTGCTCATCATGTTTAAATGCGTTTTGAAGGCTTATTTTAGTATATGACCCAGACATATTATATATCGTTCTTTCCGTCAGACTCGGCAGATTAATAACATGTCATTATCATATGTATACGTCATGTCCTGTCTGTATATTATAACAAAAAATGCAATAAAATATGAATTTTCAATAATTTACAACGTGTAAAGTCGTTTTTTTTCACATTTTAACATGCGAGCAATTGCGGTTATATTTTGTATGGGGTGCGCTTGTTAAAAAAATTAGAGATGGGGTCTCGTTACATTTTTTTTTGGGGAAAATTACGTGATTTTTAACAAACGCACCGCATACAAAAATCGTTAGTGCAGCATCATTGTTCACATTATAATTGAAATGGGAACAATATTGCTGCATTAACAAAAAAAAAAAAAAAACTTGTTTGGTTTTTTTTTAGAATTTTTTTTAATATTTTTTTATTTTTAATTTTTATTTTTTTTAAAAAACTTTTTTCACAGTGGTGTTTGGTATCGTTGGAACGGCCATGCTCTGGCCGATCCAACAGTACCAAACATTAACCCCTAGCTGCCACGGATCGGGAGATAGGGGGTTCATTGGAACCCCCTATCTCCACCGTTGGTGGCAGCTAGGGGTTAACTCCAGGCCTGGGTCATCGTGCATAGCAGCCACTTGGCTGGACGTGCTGAGCGCGTCCATAGCAGCCAAGTGGTTAAAAGATTAAAATAATGCAAATTTGCTCATTTTGAACTTTTAATTTATTCTTTTATCCTTTACAGAAATATTGTTGGAATGAAAGGTTCTAAACTCTAGATGGCATTCCTTATATCGCACAATGTCACAGGGGGTCTGAACTATCAGCAAACAGGCAGAAATGGCCTTTGTGTCAATACTGTAACCGTGATAAAGATAAATAATAAAAAAGGTCATACAGTATCTCCTGCTTATAACAGGGTTATTCAAAGAGAATCAAAAAGTCACCGCACGTTCGGTGACTTTTCGTTCTCTTCAATTCAGCTTGATTCAGCGATCCCATTTCGGAGACCCTGCGGTGTATTCAGCAAGCACCACAGGGCCGTCGTAGTGCAGGGAAAAGCCACCGAAAACCTGCCGAACACTCACCGCAAACCCCAGGCGACTGCACACCGAAACCCGCAAAAACATCTGGATTAACCACTCCGAAGACACCGGAGAAACCCAAGCAGGAGCCGTTCAGAGCACAGAGCAGCCGCCGGAAACACCCGACACCGCAGACGAATGGAGTGAAAAAAAACAAAACCGTACGCTTGAATGTTTGAAAAGTGAAACGCTGTTTACAAACAAACTACTGAGCGAAAATGTCTGAAATTTACATATAAGATCCAAGGAATGATAATAAAAAGGGCTGTTACAGAAAAAAGAAAAAACTTTAAAAAAATCAAAATAAAAAATAAATAAAATCGGAGATTTTTTTTTGCAAGAAAATTCCAAAAAATGCTTAAATGATCCTAATAAAATCTATAGATAAAGAGACTTTTTACTGCAGAATATTATAATAAACAGTTTATTAGATATTAGATTAAAACGGGAATATTCTTAACATTGAAGCCTATGGGATTTGTCTGACTAAATCTGTCGAATGAAGCAACCGAATGGCAGGGCATTTCGGCAACTTTTCACTGCTAGTTTTTGTTCTCTGAATAGACGAAGCTATGGGGATTTCACTGCCCTCAAACAGGCACTGAACAGGCACCGCATGTGCAGGCAATTCGCCAACATTTGGCAAATTGCCTGCTCTCTGAATAGCCGAATGGCCAGGAAAGGTAACCGAGCGCTGATTTTCGGCGATCGGTTACCGTTCGCCAGCAATTCGCAGCTCTTTGAATAACCCTGTATGTATTTGTAGTGATCATCCGGAGATTATTAGCAATGCAGCTTCCAAAAAAATGCAAATAGAATCTAAAAATAGTATCTGTATGCGGCATAATGCCTGAATATGAATATTACAGTAACACTGTGTATCTGTACAGAACAGGGATTTTCACTCATTATAACCTCCTGAATCTAATCCCTGTACAGCAGTAAGTGACCCAAGAGTTCTCCCTGTATTCTGTGAAATCCCTGACTGTTGTACTACAACAGTAAGGCTGGCCGTCAACTGGAACCGATTTTGTGCGATGGTGCGATAATACGATATCGTCTGTCGTCGTACGTCCGATCCTGTAACATGAATGTGAATGGGACCATCGTCCATTGCAGCAGACTTCTGGCGATGGGTAAAGAAAGCAGCAGATGGGCGATCACACCTTGCAGGCTGAGAGTTCAGAATGATTGCTGGGCAAGATGGACGTTGACAAACTCATTAAGGGCGTTAAAAAAAACAATTTATATTGTTTTTTCTGTTTTTTGAACTCCCATTGAAAAGAAATGGTGCAGACATGATGCAAGTTTACCAAAACACCTTTTTGCATGTTGGGACTAGCTGTGTAACATGGTGGGACTAGCGATGCTGTTGCGCAAAGGGGTTTATTTACTAAGCACTGACATGCCTCCCGAAGGGCACTGAATGTTACGGTGCAATTTTGTTGCTGTTTGTACTGTAAAAATGATGGCGAAATATGGTGCAGTTTGCTGCAGATCGCTGCACATCGGCAATCTGCAGCGGCAGAGAGTACAAATATCAGAGCGCAGTACTGCACTGAAGTGTTGGCATCATGCCCTGATTTAGGGGAAAGTTTGAAAGGTTTACACGCATAGTAAAAATAATAGTAACAAAAAATAAGGACTGCACTGGTACCAAAAAGCAGAATGAACTTGTTTTTTGTATATAAAACCAGTTCATTCCGGTTTTGGCAGCCTCTGCACTCCACCTCTGATTTTGATTTAGATCGTCTGTGGTCGCACGACAGATCGCACGCAGTGGACAACCCTAGTCTGACATAGTCAGATGATCAACGTCGTCCATGGTCTGATGAAAAAGTCGGTCGTCCGACTACGGATCCAGTGGACGGCCAGCCTAATGCATTTGAAGCTTTTATCTCGGAAACCACTGCTTTTTCTGTTATTTCACTATACAGTATATGTTGGCAAAGGTATTTGACTCCATGGAGCAGATGCTGGGGACGGCGCTTTAGTGCTGCCCCCAGCATCTGCGAGCCTAGCAGCCGCTATGAGGCAGGCTACTGCAATCAGCACCTGCCCCATAATCTGCTGGTGAAACCGGGACACAAAGGGGAAATTTGCAATCGCTAATTTTTACCCTTAGCTTCCCGGTTTTAGCAAGCGGCACGCGATAGTACCCAATTGTTTAGACCTGAAAAGCTGCTGGCAGGAAGTAAAATCAGCTTGTGCAAATTTTTGCACTTACTTTCATTTTTTCACCTTTAACGGCAACTGTAGAATAGGGCCTATGGTCGGTACACAGAAATTCAAATATAAATAGAGTGCACTCTCGAGAACAAAGAACCATGATTGGTCTCAGAACAGTGTCTAAAGTCTACAAGATCTACAGAAGCTCTCATTGGTTGGCGTCTGTCTCAAGCACCAGGTACTGCAAGAATAGGGCTGACTGCTAGAACCACAAAGAATTGGCGTGCCAGAATGATGCATTGCCATGGCATCGTTAGTAGTCGGCATCATCAAGCGTGCAGTATCAGAATGGTTATATAGAACTAGACCCAGCCAGAGGAAGACGACGCTCAAGTTACCAGGAGAAGAATGACACAAAGTAGCAGAACAGATAGCGGGGGTCATGATGACAGGTGGACATTGGGTCATGCTGACCAGGGTTAGAGCCAGCAACAAACCTTCACCACCTTCAGTACCAGTGCAAAAAAATTATTCCTAAAAACAGTGAGTGAAGCAGTTTAATTGACATCTATTTGCTAAGTAAGAAAGAGAAATATTTTTACATGACCATATACACATAAAAAACAGTTATCATGGCTTGCATATTGTGATGTATTTCGTGTAGGAAAGCACTCCTTGACAAACATTATTCAAGGAAAACTTCTTTTTTCTATAGCAATGCAATTGGTTGTTTACCCATACAATGAAAATCCAATTAATTTTCTATTCACTTTAGATGATGGTGCAAATTTTGATGGCTAAATAGAAAACTGTTACAAATGCAAATGATTGCATAACGGAAAGAAAACCTGTTAATAATTGATGACAATGACCAGGATTAGTTAAAATGGTTGATATCGACTAACAAATTTCACAACAGATGCTGCCAAGTTTCCATCACATCAAAATTCTTTCCCCAAAGATTCAATATACAAAAAGCTTTCATTTTCTATCCTACCAAAGCCAACATACTAATCGACAGATAACACAGGTAAAACAAAAGAATAAGAATGACTTATTATAGTGAATAAAAAAATACTATTTCCATGCTGGTAATTAGCCAATTTGCGTGAATAATTCAGACAACCCGAATCTCTAGTTACAAAGCATTGATGCCATGGTTCCTTAGTGCTTTTGTTTCTTTATCTATCGTTCAGTTCACCTTACCTCATTGCGATATTCCACTCTCTTGGCTGTGGCGATGAGGTCCTAAAACATTTAATTTGTTTACTAATAACTTCTATTCGCAGACACATTCCAAGCAGCCAGTAATGGGAAAACAATCTCATAGCTAATAAAAGCTGATGAACTGTAGCAATTACTAAGAGCTACCATGCCGGAAGCAATATCCCATAGAAAAGCCTTTCTTATTCACAGACAGTATGAGAATTGGCAAACATAGTTATGCTAACAGCAAATGGGTTAACTTTAATGAAGTCATGTGGAATTATTCTGCAAATAGATCCACATTATAGATATGTGATAAACATGGATAATTACTTTTAAATACTGTCATATATTATTGTGTGATGTAGAAAAGATAGGTTATATGGTTCTGCATTGTATCTCTAATGCAGTTCTGTAAACAAATGAGTATTCCATGAGTTAAAAGTACAATTTTAACTGTAATGTTCTATAAGGTAGCAAAAAAAAAACATATAAAAAGAGCGATTAGATGGGCTATACTAGAAAATGAACAAGTGATAGCCAATGAGAGCAAGACAAACCCCAAAAGATTCTTTAAGTACAAAAATTCTAAAAAACCCAAGAGTGAAAGTATAGGTTCACTAAAATCAGAGACAGAGGTGTTAGCAACTGAAACTCAAGAAAAGGCAGAAATGTTGAATGCTTATTTTTCTTCAGTATGTATCAAAGTGGGACCTATGACAAGATACATGCAAATCATTGATAAAACGTACTAATAAAATGTGATTGGCTGACTCAAGAAAAGGTGCTGCAGGGACAAAACAAAGTGAATGTGAACAAAGTCCAAAGGCTGGATGGAATTCACCGGCGAGTACTGTGTGAGCTATGTGTGGAAACATGTAAACCTCTGGTTTTAAACGTTCAGGATTCTTTTCTTTCAGGAATCATACCAGAGGATTGGAGAAAATCTGATGCTGTCCCTATATTCAAAAAAAGGTTCAAAATGTCTGCCTGGGAATTATAGACTTGTGAGTTTAACATCTGTGGCAGGGAAAGTATTTGAGATGTTACTAAGGGATAAAATTCAGGGATTCATTGGGAGGCATACTGTCATTAGCAGGATTCAGCATGGATTTATGAAGCACAGATCATGTCATCAGTGTTTCCCAAACCTGTCCTCAGGACTGTCTAATAGGCCAGATTTTACAGATCACCTTGGGGAAATGCTGACTGAATACTGAAATCATGAGCAGCAAATTAGATCACCTGTGCTGTGCTTCATATACTGTATCTTGAAAACCTAGCCTGTCAGCGGGTCCTGAGGACAGATTTAGGAAACACTGATGTCGGACTAACCTAGTTGCATTCTATGAAGAAGTAAGCAAAAGTTTAGATCGGGATTGCAGTGGATGCAATTTACTTGGATTTTGCCAAAGCCTTCGACACCATTCCACAAAGGAGATTACTATTGAAATTAAGAAAAATTGGTCTAGATAGGAACTTTTGGATAGAACATTGGCTAAACGTTAAAGTACAGAGGGCAGTATTACGAATTTGGTGCCAACTTAACCAGATAAAACACCAAATGAAAACACTAAAAATATATTAACATGTATAAAATACATTGACCAGGATGTGTTTTGCCACTCGTGGGCTTCCTCAGCTGGCATTTTTAGTGTTTTTATTTGGTGTTATTTTTATTTGCTGAGAATTCTGCTGCTATCGTGTAAAAAGGTTTTCACCAGAACAAAAAAAATCATAAGTGCTCTATACAGAACCTGGAAGGCTCATTTTATAGTAAGTGGGCATTTGTCTGCGTGACATTGTGTATAATCCAGCTCTTAACAGTATTACACTGCGGGGACTCTGTTGCAGCTATTCTTGTATCATAGTTTTCTTTTTTTCATACTTGAGAGAGGGGGCAAAGAATCATACCAAGAAGGTGAGGAAAGGTGTGTGGGGACCTGAGAAGGTGACGGAAGAAAAATACCCACCTAGAGCCGGTGGAAGGCTCTTAAATTTGTGAGTGTATTTTATCCTTTATCTTCAGAATACCTTGGTACCTCAATATGCTGCAGAATACTGGATATCCTTTTTTTCTTACATGTGCTAAAAATCCAAAACAACATTTGGAAAGACTTTGTTCTATTTATAAGCTGTGATTTCCCACGAGCAAATTGATGTATTTGTGCTATGCCCATTGTTTTCCATTGTTAAAGTTACAAGTATTTATAAAGTGCTAAAAAGTTCCGTAGCTCTGTTCAATGGGTGAGATATACATTCACCGGCCACAATATTAGGTCCACCTTGTTAGGTGGACCCCCTTTTGCCTTCGGAACTGCCTTAATTCTCCATGGCATAGATTCAATAAGGTGTTGGAAACATTCCTCAGAGATTTTGGTCCATCTTGACATGATAGGATATACAGCATAGGACATACATTTTTACACCACTGTTTTATTATTCAAATAATCTTTCCAGTTGGGTAGTGTACCAAAAGACTGGAGTAAAGCAGATTTGGCTCCCATATTTAAAAAAGGTTCCAAAATGCAACTGGGCAATTACAGGCCTGTGAGTCTAACAGGTAGTTGGAAATTACTTGAGAGGCTACTGAAGGTTCACATTCAGAAATACCCCTTGAACAATAATCTTATCAGTATCAACATCAATTTGTGAAGGACCAATCAAGTCAGACCAACTTACTTTAATACTAGGAAGTTGTGAGTAAAATATGTCTGAATAGATCTATTTAGATTTTGCTAATGCCACATAAATGGCTCCTGCAGAACCTAAGAAAGAGAGGATTATATGAGCATACTTGATCTTGGCTTGAAAACTGTCTCAATGACAGAGTGCAAAGAGTTGTCGATGGTAAATATTCAAGTTGGTTGTGGGGTACCTCAAGTTTCTGTCCTGGGCCCAGTCCTTTTTAACATATTTATTAATGATCTTACAAAGGGTATTGAAAGACATTTATAGATGATGCAAAACTTGGCAAGTTATACACTCTAAACAGGATATAACATCTCTGCAAAAGTATTTGTACATACTAGAGCAGTGTCTCCCAAACCTGTCCTCTGGGTGCACTAACAGGTCAGGTTTACAAATTATCTGTGGTACAACACAGGTGGTACCATTTGCTTCTCAGTAATTGCAGTATTCAGTCTGCATTTCCGAGGAAATCCTTAAACTCTGGCCTGTTAGTGGGCTTTGAGGACATGTTTGGGAAACACAAAACTAGAGGAATGGTGACGGCAAGTGGAAGATGAGATTTACTATAGAGAAGTGCAAAGTTATGCATTTTCAGGCCCAAAAAATCACACAAACTATACTCTAAAAGGGATTGAGTTGGGCTGGCAATGAATGAGAAGGACCTGGGTATGCTCATAGACAATAACCTGAAAAGCAGTATGCAGTGTTAAGCAGGGGCACAAAAACCCTGTAAGTCCTGTCATGTACAGTTGTGTTCAAAATTATTCAACCCCCAATGCTGTAAAGGGTTTTAGGGAATTTAGTGTACATTTGTAATTGTATTCAGAATGAAATCCTACAAGGACTTTTTAAAGAACCATATGCAACTAAAATGACATCAATTGGTTTTGTAATACAGTAGTAAATGTTTATTTTGTGAATTCTTCATTGACACAATTATTCAACCCCTTAAAGACTACCACTTTGAAGAACAGAGGTTCATTCAAGTGTTTTCAATCAGGTATTGAAAACACCTGTGGATGTCACGGAGCAGCAATAAAGCATAATAAGCACCAATTAGGCAGCTCTAAAATGACTGTGATACTCAGCTCCTTCTAGACATTTACTGGTGTGGTTACAAACATGGTGAAGTCAAGAGAATGGTCCAGGAAGACAAGAGAAGAGGTGATTACTCTTCACAGGAAGGGCAATGGCTATAAGAAGATTGCAAAAAAGTTAAACATACCAAGAGAGACCATAGGAAGCATCATTCGCAAATTCAAGGCAAAAGGCACTGTTGAAACGCTACCTGGTCGTGGCAGAAAGAAGATGCTGACTTCGACTGCTGTGCGCTACCTGAAGCGTAGAGTGGAGAAAAGTCCCCGTGTGACTGCTGAGGAACTGAGAAAAGATTTGTCAGATGTGGGTACTGAAGTTTCAGCTCAGACAATACGGCGCACACTGCGTAATGAAGGCCTCCATGCCAGAACTCCCAGGCGCACCCCCTTGCTGTCTCCAAAGAATAAGAAGAGTCGACTGCAGTATTCCAAAAGTCATGTGGACAAACCACAGAAGTTTTGGGATAGTTTTCTGTGGACTGATGAAAAAAAATTAGAACTGTTTGGGCCCATGGATCAACGCTATGTTTGGAGGAGGAAGAACAAGGCCTATGAAGAAAAGAACACCTTGCCTACTGTGAAGCATGGCGGGGGGGTCAATCATGCTTTGGGGCTGTTTTGCTTCTGCAGGTACAGGGAAGCTTCAGCGTGTGCAAGGTACCATGAATTCTCTTCAGTACCAGGAGATATTGGATGACAATGTAATGCAGTCCGTCACAAACCTGAGGCTTGGGAGACGTTGGACCTTTCAACAGGACAATGATCCCAAGCATACCTCCAAGTCCACTAGAGCATGGCTGCAGATTAAAGGCTGGAACATTTTGGAGTGGCCATCGCAGTCACCTGACTTAAATCCGATTGAGAACCTCTGGTGGGACTTAAAGAAAGCAGTTGCAGTGCGCAAGCCTAAGAATGTGACTGAACTGGAGGCTTTTGCCCATGACGAATGGGCGAAGATACCCGGAGATCGCTGCAAGACACTTGTATCAAGCTATGCTTCACATTTAAAAGCTGTTATAACTGTAAAAGGATGTAGTACTAAGTACTAAGATTGAATGTCACTTGGGGGTTGAATAAAACTGATAATGATGTGAGCACAGAAAAGACATTTGTGGTTATTTCATTATAAATGTTATGTTATATTTGTCTGACCTACACGTGCCTCTTTGATTTAATTGTAAGCAAGATGACTGAATGATCAAAATCAATGTCAAACTGGCCAAAACACTCAATTTCAGTGGGGGTTGAATAATTTTGAACACAACTGTATATAAAAAGGGGAATTAGTTCACGTGATAAAAAGTTTTATCTCTTAAGCATTGTACCTCTTTTTAAAGCAATGGTAACACCCTTTCTTGCCTATGAGACTCAGTTTCGGCACTAGTATTGAAGAAAGATGTTATGGAGTTGGAGAAAGTGCTGGGTGAGCTACAGAAACTAATAAAAAGATTTGGAGATTTTACTTATGAAGAGAAACTAAAAATACTGAACTCGTCTATCCTTGAAAAAAGGCATCTAAGAGGAGATATAATTAAGTTTTTGAAATGCATATATGTCCAATACAATGAGCTCTCTGGAGACCTATACATTAACAGGGCTTTACAAAAGACACAGGTCATCCACTGGAAGGAGGAAAGAAGATTTTGGTGACTACAAAGGAAAAGTTTGTTTTACAGTCTGAACAATCCTCTCACAGCTCCTCTCACAGCCAGGGCTCACGCGCTCTCTCACTGCGCCAGCATGTCTGCTTCCCCCTGCCAGGTCTCACACACTCTCTCAATGCTCCACCAAGTCTGCTTCTCTCTCACAACCAGGCCTCACACACTCCCTCACTGCTCCAGTGTGGGACCACCTGTGATATTATTGCAGAACCACTGCCCTCCTAAGCTCTGTAATGGCACCAGGTTGCAAGTAAAAGCACTCCATAGAAATGTGATTTAGGCTACGGTGCTAACCGGTTCTGGCTGGGGGAGTTGGTGTTTGCATCACGAATACATCTTATACCTTCAGAATATCCGTTTCAATTCAAAAGACTTTAGTTCACTCTGAAAGTTTGTTTCGAGATGACCAGCATCAAGTCTCAGAGTCAGACTTTGAAGGTAGCAGGGATTGACCTAAGGGAAGACTGCTTCTCACATGGGCAGTTTTACATTGCCTGTTCCAGAGTGAGCTCACCTAACTCTCTCCTGATCCAAGCACCTGAAAGAAGTTTACAAAGAATTGCTCGAATAGGTTATTTTTCTAGGTGCCAGATGCCAAAAAACAAAATTTAATTTTTTTGTCTCTCATTGTCTGTTTGGATTTACAACACAAATATATCCATGGACGCATATGAATAAAACAACTTTGCTTTGTAGCCAATATGCCCTGACTAACAACTACAATAAACATTACATATTTACTTTAAGACATCAACCTGTAAATTATATTTTGTACAGTTTGGACAAAAAAATCTCATGTTTCTTTGGAATGCTTCTCTTGAATAAAGGATTTTTTTCCCCTTTTTGGGCACAACTGGAAAATGTAATAAGATTGAATGGAATCGAGTGTTGGGTGTTGTAAGGAGCCTTAGTAAAGTGTTAATACCTCTGCCTTAGAGAAAGTGCCTTCAGCAAGGTTTTAGCAAGAACACAGCTGCTTGTTCACGCGGTACATCTCATACAGATACATCAAGGTCAGGACACAGGCGCACACACACACACTCCAATGAAACTTCTTGTTGTTACGATCCTCCCCTATAGGGAGTGAGAGGGGCCCTTTAGGCTGCATATTTTTAAGCCCTTTAGGCAGGTTTGCGGTCATATTGCAGGATCAAGCACACACTAACAAACTAGAAACAAGAGAGATAGTGCAGATGACAAACACAAAGGGGGGCCCTGTACTGGGTAATTTCTCAACTAAAGGAAACAGCAGGGATGTGGTTAAACACAAAGTGACAAATCTGCAAGCAGACAACAAGTAATAAACAAGTTTGCAGAAAGTAGAAAGATCCCTAAGCCCTGACTGAGATCCTTGAAAGGTAGTCTCGAAATACTAACTATGCTAGGTCTGCAAGGTGTATAAAACATAAACCAGACATACACCAATGTATGCATGTATACAGATTCCAGGGAACAAACCAGGATATATGCTGCAACAAATCAGACACATGAAATCATAAGAACACAGATACAAGACACATAATAGAATATCCAAGAAACCGGATCATACACGGGTTATCATAAGCACAGTACAGGGGACAGACAGAAGAGAAGATCCGATATCCAAAGCCAGAGAGTCATATAAACCGAAATCAGAATAACAGAGTGTAGCACAATCCAAGGAGCAGGGATACTAAAGGTAGAACCTATCCAAACCCAAGGATCTGATCCACTACTGGCTCATATATAGGGCAGGACTGGTCATGTGACTACAGAGTATCAGCCACAGGAGAGACGTTCTGCAGAGACCAGCCCAAATAACCCACAGGAGCTGCTGAGCTTTGCTCTCACCACCAGGGGGCCTGAGTACCCTGTGGAAACGTAACACTTGTCTAGGCAACCCCCCCTTCTGTTTGTTAACCATAAAAGATGTATGTGAAATTCAAGTAAATGCTCCATTTTATTTATTTATTTATAAAGTATTTTACCAATTTAAAATCACGTTATGTGTGTGTCTCATTTCTGCATATAGGAAAAGAAGTCGATGGGTGGAGCCAGTATAACAGCAGTCACAGGGCCCAGATACGGTTCCAAAAATAGATGTATCGACTCTTAGGAGGGTCGAGGTTCCTATGTAACAATGGGGTCGATTTCTCATCGAATCAGATGTCTTAAAGAGCAAATGGTGATGTGGGATGATGTAGGAGATAAACAATATATAACCCATATAAAATATATTTAAATAATTATCAATGTTTAAACCAGAAGAAATCTCTGTGGGTTTAGAGTTACAAAGTAGCATAAAATTATAAGCACAAAAGAGCAGGTGATTGCAAAATGCATCTATTGTCCTGTGTGTAATCGACGTGTTTTTTTTTTTTTGTTTTTTTTATAGTTTGCCAACGTAATGTAAAAGGATTAACAGGATGAAAAAAGACACATAAGCAGCACAATGGCTGCTTATAGTTAATAAGTAAACCTATATCTTAAATGCAACCTGCTACTGATAATTTAGGTTCATAGCCAGCTATCCTGTATATAATGTAATATGAGCTATAAAATATTACATCTATATACATAAAATTGTTTCTGTCCGTCGCCGTCATGGATGTGAGGGCATCCAGCACAGCAGGGGTCCTAATGCCCGACTCCTGGGACTGGCAGTTCCAGGTGCCGGGCAGGAGTTTTTTTTCCCCCATTTAGCCCTGCTTCGGGCAAGAAGCAGGGTTTGAGCAGATACTCGAGTTTTGACTGCCCAGCATGCATGTGTGCTGAGCACCAGGTGCTTCCGGTATACTGTAGGGCCCAGCACTGTGTGGGACACGGCTCAGTGCCGATCTGACTCCGAGCAGGGACGTCAGCCCAGCCCACTCTGTGGGACTGTCCCAGGCAGCGGACAATGACTTCACAAATGAGGATACCCCTCCTGACTGGCAGGGGAATCCCACAGGAGATGCTGGGGTTCTTTGGGCCTTTGTATCTCTGGTTCTATATGTCCTACAAGGACAATTGAGGTATCGTTGGAAAGGCCAGAGTTATTATTATATATATTGTATTACTTTTTTTGTTCTAAATGCAGCATCCCCCCTTTAACAATGCCACTGCATTAATTTATATATTTAAAATATTTTAATTTATACAAGTTTATTTTTATATATATTTTAATATGTTACTTATAATTGTAATAATACACTGCATTTTGATATATGCTTTCATTTACTAAATAATTAAATTCATATAATTCAAATAAACAGCATAATTGTTTTTGAGTGTTACTGCTGTGGAACTCATACACACTGCACATTATTGTGAGTTTTGATGCTGTGGAGCTGTGCAATACAATAATGTGCAGTGTGTATGACCGTGAGTTTTATTGCTGTGTAGTTGTGTGATACACTCATTCGCACCGCACATTACTGTGTATGCGTGTGAGAAAACTGCAATGCAATAAGTGTTCTATTTAAACTAAATACCTGCATTTATTCTTAACCACATAGAGAACAAATATCTAATGCTATTTTGTTGAAATAATATTTCTTATTGGGACAAGTAGATCGGGCTTCCACTTTAGTCCATTGGACAAGTAGATTTTTTTAATTTCCGCACCCCTGCACAGTTGGCTGCACGCTCGGCTCACACACACAGGGAGGCAGGCTACCCGTCTGGGAGGGGCCCCCGGCCGGCTGTGCGACCTGGGTGTGCCCCTATCTGCCGATTGTGTGCCCCCCTGTACTCAAACGCCTGGGTGCCTGCACCCCCGGTAGTTCTGCCCCTGCTCACATATACGTGACGCAGACTCACTTTATATACTGTACATGCACACATATGTTGAGCATAGAGTGTCAGGATCGCCACCCTCTGGCCCCTGTCACCCACGCCAACCCTGCACCATGAACAATGCACATTACTAACCTTCTGTATGTTCCCAGCATCCTAGCCCTAGAACCTCACCTGACCTCACCTTCCCCTAATTATCCCTGTATATCAAGAAGCTACGCCCTCCAGACTTCACTTCCACATTGAAGTTACTGACTGCGATACCTGTGTACTAAAGCTCCCTGAAACTGCCTGACCTTCTCCTGAACTCTCTGCCAAGACCCCAAGGACCTTCTGCTACAATCTGGACTCTCATTCCTTCACTCACCGGTAACCCTCCCATCCTGCTCCCCCTCTGCCCCCCATCGAAGCCTTGCCGTGTACCGAACCCCTGCTATACCACCGACTATTTTCTGCCAGCCTTGCCGTGTACCGAACCCCTGCTATACCACCGACTATTCTCTGCCAGCCTTGCCGTGTACTGAACCCCTGCTGTACCACCGACTATTCTCTGCCAGCCTTGCCGTGTACCGAACCCCTTGCTGAATCCTGACAACTCCATTGCCTGAACCCTGTCTGATTTAATGCTACTGTGTTTATGTGCAAATAAACACTCTTTTGTTATTCTAAACCTGCCTTCATCACTGCATCCTGGGCTCACAACCAACCTGCTACACTACCCGCAGTCTAAACGTGACATAGAGACACACTTTACATCCACACACACGTACTTGAGCATACAAACACTACTCATACATGACATATACAGACAAACTTTATCTACACAAACATACATGAAGTATACAGACACATTTTACATACACGCACAAGAAATATATAAGCGCACTATCTTCTCTCCCTCTGGCTCTCCGCCCAGAGCGTTCCCACTCAGGCCCTGGGTGGATACAGGGCCTGGGACAGCGGTATCGTAATCCAGGCGATACACAACAGCAGTGACGTCTTTGACTGAGCAGCCAGATCCTTGGGAGCAATGAGCAGCCAGATCCTGGAGAGCACCAAGCAGCCAGATCCTGAGCAGCCAGATCCTGGGTGCACCGAGCAGCTAAATCCTGAGTGCACCGAGCATCCAGATCCTGGGGAGCAATGAGCAGCCAGATCCTGGGGAGCACCGAGCAGCCAGATCCTAGGGACCGCCGAGCAGCCAGATCCTGGGGAGCACTGAGCAGCCATATCCTGGGGAGAGCCGAGCAGCCATATCCTGGGGAGCAATGAGCAGCCAGATCCTGGAGAGCACCAAGCAGCCAGATCCTGAGCAGCCAGATCCTGGGTGCACCGAGCAGCTAAATCCTGAGTGCACCGAGCATCCAGATCCTGGGGAGCACCGAGCAGCCAGATCCTAGGGACCGCCGAGCAGCCAGATCCTGGGGAGCACTGAGCAGCCATATCCTGGGGAGAGCCGAGCAGCCAGATCCTGGGGAGCACCAAGCAGCCATATCCTAAGATCACCAAGCAGCCAGATCCTGGGTACACCGAGCAGCCAGATCCTGTGGAGCACCGAGCAGCCAGATCCTGGGGAGTGCCGAGCAGCCAGATCCTGTGGAGCACCGAGCAGCCAGATCCTGGGGAGTGCTGAACAGCCAGATCCTGGGGAGTGCTGAGCAGCCAGTTCCTGGGGAGCGCCAGACAGCCACATCCTGGGTGTGCTGAGCAGCCACATCATTGGGAGCACTGAGCAGCCACATTATTGGGAGCACTGAGTAGCCACATTATTGGGAGCACTGAGTAGCCATATCCTGGGTGCACCGAACAGCCAGATCCTGTGGAGCACTGATCAGCCAGATCCTGGGGAGTGCCAAGCAGCCACATCCTGGGAAGCGCCGATCAGCCACATCCTGGGTGCACCGAGCAGCCAGATTCTGGGTGCACAGAGCAGCCAGATCCTGGGGAGCTCCGATCAGCCAGATCCTAGGGAGCAGGAAAGGTTTCACAATACCTATATATGGAGCACTGGGTGAGGTGACAAAGGTACCTTTTGGGTGCAGCTCTGTGATGAGTGGGTTGACAGAGTCAAAACCCCAAAACACTCTGTCTGTAATAACAATTTTTAGAAGAGAGAGACACACTCCAGAGCGCAAACCTGTACCTAATGAAAGAGTGGGAGGAGAGGTCTTTTCTCTCTAGGTGGCGTAATGCTCAAAGGTTGAGTCTGTGTGTACATATATTCACACAAAATTGCATACATTCACACAAAATTGCATAAGCAAAGATGTAAGCATACATATATCATATAAAATTTAAAAACAGCATTGCATATATGGTCTGATTGACATAAAAGATCCTTTGTAATGCTGTATTGGTGGTATATCGCCACCTAGTGTCCGTATTTCAAAAAGTCTTTCAATTGAAGAAATTTGTAATAAATAAAAGTTCTTTCCAATCTGCGGCACTTCTCTGTCTCTCTTGTACCTCCGAGAGAACAGGAGAGTGTGATTAGAATTGTGCCAAGCACTGCATATTATTAGTCTGAATGATGGATGCACACTTACGCAGGTTTATTCCTCGTTTATTTATTCCCAATAAAGAAGTGGATTTTATTCACATAAGTATAAAAAAAAACAATAAAATGGGCTTGGTAGAGATATAAAACGCGTTTCACCGCTCAGGTGGCGGCTTCATCAGTCATGGATCATCCATGACTGATGAAGCCGCCACCTGAGCGGTGAAACGTGTTTTTAAAGGACACCATTTATTTTCATTTGTTTTATATCTCCACCAAGCCCATTTTATTGTTTTTTTATACTTATGTGAATAAAATCCACTTCTTTATTGGCCATCCCTGCTTCTGGTATTGCTTTCAACCAAGGCACCATACAAAGAATCCTAGCACCCCCAGAAGGGAAGTCCTGGATCTGCTGGGCCCTGGGACCGATCACCACAGGAACAGAGGAGTAAGCACCAAAAGAAGAGTGGTTTCACAGACCAGCCGCTTGCAGCATGAGGAATAAACCTGCATAAGTGTGCATCCATCATTCAGACTAATAATATGCATGCTTGGCACAATTATAATCACACTCTCCTGTTCTCTCGGAGGTACAAGAGAGACAGAGAAGTGCCGCAGATCGGAAAGAATTTTTATTTATTACACAGATCCTAGGGAGCACCCAGCAGCCAGATCCTGGGGAGCACCAAGCAGCCATATCCTGGGTGGGCCGAGCAGCCACATTCTGAGTGCGCCGGGCAGCCACAACTTGGGTGTGCCGAGCAGCCACATCATTGGGAGCAATGAGCAGCCACAATATTGGGAGCACTGAGCAGCCACTTCCTGGGTGCACCGAGCAGCCAGATCCTGCGGATCACTGATTAGACAGATCCTGGGGAGTGACGAGAAGCCAGATCCTGGGGAGTGACTAGAAGCCAGATCCTGGGAAGCACCAAGCAGCCAGATCCTAGGGAGCGCCGAGCAGCCAGATCCTGGGTGCCCCGAGCAGTCACATTCTGAGTGAGCCGGGCAGCCACAACCTGGGAGTGCCGAGGAGCCACATCATTGGGAGCACTGAGCAGCCACATTTTTGGGAGCACTGAGCAGCCACATCCTAGGTGCACTGAGCAGCCAGATTCTGGGTGCACAGAGCAGCCAGATTCTGGGTGCACAGAGCAGCCAGATTCTGGGTGCACAGAGCAGCCAGATCCTGAGGAGCGCCGAATAGCCAGATCCTGGGGAGCGCCAAGCAGCCAGATCCCGGGGAGCGCCGAGCAGCCACATCCTGGGTGCGCCGGGCAGCCATATTCTGGGTGCGCCAGGAGGCACATCCTGGGTGTGCCGAGCAGCCACATCATTGAGAGCACTGAGCAGCCACATTATTGGGAGTACTGAGCAGCCAGATCCTGGGTGTGCCAAGCAGCCATATCATTGGGAGCACTGAGCAGCCAGATCCTGGGTGCACCGATCAGCCACATCATTGGGAGCACTGAGCAGCCAGATTCTCTACAACAGTGGTTCCCAACTGTTGTCCTCAAGTACCCCCAACAGGCCAGGTTTTAAGGATTGCCTTGGGGAAATGCGGACGGAATCCTGCAATCACTGAGCAGCAGATCATATCACCTGTGCTGTACTTCGTATATCGGGAAAACCTGACCTGTTGGGGCTACTTGAGGACCGCGGTTGGGAACCACTACTCTACAACAATGGACTGACCTCCGAGCAGGATTAACTCCTAGTTGAGAATAAAATTAATTTGACAGTTGTTAGCCATAATGGCTCCAGCCACTAGCATTTTGGCTCAAGACATCAAACTGGCATGGACATTATGGGTTATATTCCATAGTTGTCAGAGCGATTCTAGTCTATGGATTTGATAAGTTTACAACAGCATTGGTTAAGTTAGCACCAACTTTGGAATACTGTCCTATATCTGCTACTTTAAATTCTGTAAATTAATGGCTCCTATACTTTGTATATGGAGAATGGGGGAGTTCTTAGGTGGGAGCTGACTGGAAAAACCTCTTTCACCTACAGAATGGAGATGAGAGAGGGATTAACCCCTTCACTGCTGAGCCATTTCATGTCTGTGTGCTGAGCTCATTTTTACCGCTTTTGCTCATCATGTTCAAACGCGATTTGAAGCCACGTTTTATTATATGACCCAGACAAATTATATATCATTCTTTCTGGCAGACTCGGCAGATTCATAATATATCATTTTATATGTATGCGTCATGTCCTGCCTGTATATTATAACAAAAATGCAATAAAATTAGAATTTTTAATCATCTACAGTGTGTAAAGTGTTTTTTTTCTAATGTTATCAGCCGACCCTTTGCGGTTATATTTTCTATGGGGTGCGCTTGTTAAAAAAAATTGAAATGGGGACTCGTTACATTTTTTGGGGGGGAATTTTTAGCGAGTGCACCCCATAGAAAAAAATCATTAGTGCAGCATCACTATTCACATTATAATTGAAATGGGAACAATATTGCTGCATTAATAAAAATAACACAAAAAAAACAAGTTTTTTTTTTTAAAATTACTTTGAACATGGTCATGTTTGATATCATTCGAAAAGGCCATGTTCTGACCTTTTGATGATACCAAACATGACCCATATTCTATCTGCCACTGTTCGGGAGATACGGGGGGTTCAAAGGGTTGCTGCACTTGCATCTGAAGAAGATATTGAATCTCTTTCCTAAATGTCAAACAAAAATGGAGCAGGATGTTAGGGTTAGGATTAACTCTAACCCTAAATGTAACTCTGAAACTAACTTGACTGATGATAAAAGTTAAAAAAAAAGAATTTTAAAAACTAATTTGCTTATGGCTGTTTGTAAAACCATTCAATTAGAAGCAAACATAAATTTTTAAACTGGTCCCAAAGATTTTGATTGTTCCTGAAAAACACTTCTGAAAACAACTCAAGGCAAGAATTGTGAAGCCTCTGAAGTGGAGCATGTGTTTTTAATGAGGTTAATTTCTAGCCACTTCTATCTTACGACACATCACTGCAATCAATATTGACTGATGCTATTTCCAATCATGCTATTCTTTGGGTTAAATTTACAGGGTTATTCAAAGAGATCCGAATTGTGGCTGAACGGTAACCGAACAGTGAAATTCAGCATACGGTTACCTTTCCTGCCATTCGGCTATTCAGAGAGAAGGCAGTTCGCCAAATGTTGGCGAATTGCCTGCACATACGGTGCCTCTTGCTTCGTCTATTTAGAGAACAAAAATCAGCAGTGAAAAGTTGCCGAATTGCCCTGCTGTTCGGTGGTTTACATTCGACAGGTTTATTCAGGCAAATCCCTTAGGCTTCAATGTTAAAAATATTCCCAATTTAATTCAATATCTAATAAACCGTTGATTAAAATATTCTGCAGTAAAAAGTCTCCATTAGGCAGTTTTGTAGGATAATTCATTGGTTTCATTGATTCATACCATGGAACCATAATGCAATGTTTCCATTGTTCTTATCTATACCAGCCTGTCTTGGAATTTGTTCTTCTTTAAACCACCGAATGATAGTGTCTTTTGAGATAGGACGAGGTGGCCTCTCCCATGATTTCCTACAGAGAGAAAACATACATCTGTTACAGCAGTATTGAATTTATTTTTTTGCAACTTAAATAAAGCTATGTTTGTCTCCAGATCACGGCCGGATTTATAACTAGGCAGAGTAGGCATGTGCATACAAGTGCCTGTCACAAGGGGATGCCTTGCTATGTAAAAACAAAATACGTTTTTTTTGTTTTACAGTTTACAATCATTTAGACCCCTGTATCTCTGGAGCCCTAAGGGCTAGAGGGACATATGAGGTATCATTGGCTTGGCCAGATTATGGCCTATCCAATCATACCAAATATAACCAGGTTGGATTTATCTAATGATAAAATAAATAAATAAATTTCTCTGTATTTTCTAATGCATCACTATTATTCAGTTTACAATTATAAAGTGACAAGGTGGAAAGCCTGCCCAGAGGGCAGTCTATTGTGTTGTGGATATACTGCCCCTGCTCATGGATATATGCCCCAGCTCATGGATATTGCCCCAGCACGTGGATACTGCCCCAGCTCGTGGATACTGCCCCAGCTCGTGGATATTGCCCCAGCACGTGGATATTGCCCCAGCTCCTGGATATTGCCCCCCAGCTCCTGGATATTGCCCCCAGCTCCTGGATATTGCCCCCCAGCTCCTGGATATTGCCCCCCAGCTCATGGATATTGCCCCCCAGCTCCTGGATATTGCCCCAGCTCCTGGATACTGCCCCCAGCTCATGGATACTGCCCCCAGCTCCTGGATATTGCCCCCCAGCTCAATGGATACTGCCCCAGCTCATGGATACTGCCCCCAGCTCCTGGATATTGCCCCAGCTCCTGGATATTGTCCCCAGCTCCTGGATATTGTCCCCAGCTCATGGATACTGCCCCCAGCTCCTGGATATTGCCCCCCAGCTCCTGGATATTGTCCCCAGCTCATGGATATTGTCCCCAGCTCATGGATACTGCCCCCCAGCTCCTGGATATTGCCCCCCAGCTCCTGGATATTGCCCCCAGCTCATGGATACTGCCCCCCAGCTCCTGGATATTGTCCCCAGCTCATGGATATTGTCCCCAGCTCATGGATACTGCCCCCCAGCTCCTGGATATTGTCTCCAGCTCATGGATATTGCCCCCCAGCTCCTGGATATTGTCCCCAGCTCATGGATATTGCCCCCCCAAGCTCTCATGGATATATGCCCCAGATCAGACCCCAGACCAGACATGGGGCGGCTGTTCGAATGCTCTATCGGCATTCGAACAGCCGCCCCATGAGCTCCGCGCCATACTTACCTTTCCGAGCGGCGCCGGGGAAGTGAAAGTTTCCCCGCTTCCGGTCATTGAAGGACCCAAGTCGCGGTCACGTGGGACTCCCACGTGACCGGGGCTTGGGTCCTTCAAAGAGCGGAAGCGAGGGAACTTTCCCTCCGCCGCTCGGGGGTTGGATGCGCGCGGCAGCCGGGTAGAGGCTGCGAGCGCAGCCTCTACCCGGCTGCTGTGTGCATCTTGTAACCGCCGTGGCGAGCGCACAGCCGGCTCGTGCCGCGGCGGTTGCATGCGCGCGCAACCAACCGCCGCTGGTTGCGCGCGCATGCGCAGAGTAGGGCTTGGCGACGGACACGCCAAGCCTTACTCAATTATAGTATAGATGCTGCACTAACTCACCTTCTCATTTCCCTCACTGCCAGCAAGTGTAGAGCTGATGAGGCAGCGCATTGTTTGATCGACAACCTAGACTGTGGCACTGCAGTGAGGCGAGATGGGGGTACTTTGGAACCTGCATCTCTGAATTGTAGACTGCACAAGGTTAAGTGAGGTGTCATTGGAAAGGCCAGAGTCTGGTCTTTACAATGATACCAAACATGACCATGTAATGTGTAAAAATTAAAACAGTGAATGCAAAATGTATTTTTTTCTGTTCTACGGCAGAGGCAATATATGCTTTTACATAAAAAATAAACAATGCCACTGCACTAACTCAACTAAGGGCAACAGATTCTGCCCCTTTTATTGATTTGAGCACAGAAAGAAACTGATTTTCAGTTTTTTAAAATGTTTGTGTTTTTTTTAGTTTCCTCAAAACTACCAACTCTCTCTTACCAACTCTGCGCTACTGGTAACAGTGGAATAGGTCCATACAAATGCTCACTAGTGTGATCTATTCACTCACACTTCTCCTCACAGGCTGAAACTCTTAGCTCATACTTTGTGCATACCTCATCAGAAGCATAAGATTAAGCATTTCCTTAAACAGGGGAACTTTCATTACTTCATCATCAGGGTCAATAGCATTTTCAAAATGGAGCTAAGTATTCATTCAAAGCTTTATCTTGGTCTGCCACAATTATATATCTCAATATAATGCCAGAATTTGTTGGGACATAGTTTTACTTGTTGGCCATATATATAAATATAATTTTTTTTGAGAAAGGATTTTACCAGGAAGTATACATTGAGATTTCTATCATTTTCAAGTATGTCCTGAGTGGCGAGTATGTACCGTTAGGTGTCTTGCCCAAGGACACTTACTGGAGAGGTGCTCTTGCCGGGATTCGAGCCTGTGTCTCCACGGTCATAGAGCAGTGATGTTACCTCTACTCCACCCAACCAGTGCTTGTTTATTAAGTCGCCTACTGATGACTGGGTTGGACTTCAGGAGACAAAAAACCACACAAGAAAACGCGAACAAATAACTGTGGAATAATATATATATTTATTATATATAGGCCACAGCTAAAACTCCACACTATAACCCCACCATAATAACATAACAATTTAATAACAAAATAACAATAATCCAGTGCTGAAAGAGGACTCCCCACAACCCCCATACACGTCCAAACCAACCAACCACCAAAAATCTTCCCAACTCCCAACCATCTGACCAAAAAATCCTAACTAAAAAGGAACCCCTAGCCAGCACTGCCTACAAGCCCCCGCCACGAGCTCCTCACATAACACCTTATGGGAGAGCTCCCCCACCAAGAAAAAACAGGGCTTGTTCAATCCCCTCCTTGAGCCCCAGGATGAACAGATCCTTGCCCACATCTGTCAGGTGAACTCCATCCTCCATAAAATAACACTCCGCCTCCTCCTCTTCAAAAGGTAGATGTCGCACCACCACACCCTCCATCTTCCTTACGATCCTTCCCATGCAGCGATTAAGCTTGATACGGCCCAGCCACACCGCCTCCTCATTCTCCGCCTGCTCCCACACCATCCTTGGCATCACCTCAGACCACACCACCACTGTCCATGGTGACCACACCCTCAACTGCCGCAGATCTTCCTGCATCTGCTCCAGCAGCATCCAAAGAGGGACCACACCCAAATCGTTCCCTCCCATGTGAACCACCAGCACATGGGGAACTTCACCGTGCCTCAGGGCACCCAAAATCGTCGGCTTAAACTCCTCCCACAGGAGTCCACGGATTCCGATCCACCGTACCCGTGTTGCCGACCCAAGCAGAACCATCTGAACTCCAGAGGATCGCACCAACGCCCTTCTTCTCGCCCAAAAAAAATCAACGAATCTCCAACGATCCACACCACTCTTGGAGGATCTGCAAAAACAAAACACATTACCAACATCTCCACCACACAAAAATACTTTAAAAGAAAAAACTCACCACACAAAAATACTTTAAAAGAAAAAACTCACCACACAAAATACTTTTAAAAGAAAAAACTCCCCACCAAACCACCACACATCCCTCCCAATAACCATGACCATACCTGTAAAGAAAAGCATATAATAAACAAGCACCAACTCCTTGCCTCCAAATACTCCAAACCCCCACACTCAACCCCAAACAACAAAAAAAGTACAAAGATAAAATAGAATAAATATATATATTCCGTATAAAAGGTATAATTCATATTTCATGTAAAATGTGATATTTTTCATATTTCAATTTAAAAAAAAAAAGTTGAAAGCATAACATAACATACATCAAACAGTGCTCCACATTACCTCCCAACTTTAACAGATGATTACAAAATTCATGACAACAAACCAGGACGAACGTAAGACTTAAAAGCCCTTGAGTTCCATCCTCCCAATTCTTGAATTTCCGTTGCCTTCAAACCCAACCTTGAAGCTTCCGTTGCTGCCCCATTCGTGCTTGTATCTGCACCCTGCACGGAACTTACACTGACCTTCGTTAAACTGCCAGCATGATCCCTTTTTAACACCAGCCGGTGGGGAACTGACTCCTCCCCCACCGGCTCCCCCTGGAAAGGGAGACGCCTTTTGTGCCCCCATCAAACGCAACCACAGCGTAATGTCCAATTGATCCCACCCCATGCCTGGGTGAGCCGCCAAACGTTGTCTAAACTGCTCATCGTATTTCCACCACGCCCAACCACCATAAGTTCGATAAGCCTCCAAAATCCCATCCACATAACAAAACAGACCCGAATAGTGCTGTGGGCTCTTTCCCCAACCACACTTGCCAAAATACAGAAGGCCTGGAGCCAATTCCCGAATGACATAGGAATCCTCCGAAACCTCTTCTTCCTTTCCTCCTCTTCCTTTAAACCATCCTTAGACGAATCATCTTTCACCCCAGCCACCTCATCCAACGGAAGCAGGGAAAAAAAGTTCCACGTACTCCCCCCCGCCATATGCCTTCCTTAACCTCCTGCTTCAAATGAAACCAAAGGCCCAGAAAATGACAAGTAAGCATTCCTCCTTGCCACATCCGCCACTCCTGTGGACTCACCGAGTGAACACACATTGCCACTCGGCCCACTTGAAGCCATAACTTCGCCACCAAGAGCTCCATTGGCTCTCACAACAGGCCCACCTGCCTCCTTCCAGGCTTGAGCCAAATCCACACCCTGGTTCACACCCTTTGATGAACCCGACCAAGCCTCAAAGGCCCCCTGTAAAAAAGACATGAAAGAACCAACATCGCCACCATTTCTGTTACCTGTCGCCACACGAGGACCTCCCGAACTTCCTGGAACCTCCATTGCCACCGACTCCAAACCTCCTGCTCCACCACCACCAACTCCAGCAGCCTGGAAACTAGGGATGAGCTGTTCGGTTCGATCAGTTCGGAGTTCAAACCGAACTTTGGTTGTTCGAAAGTTCACGAACTTCGAACTTTTTGCGTGTGTTCGGTTCGAGTTCGCAAAAAAATAAATTTTGAAAAAAGTATAGAAAATGCATAAAAAAATACAAAAAAATCTAGAAATAAAGAGACTTTTTACTGCAGAATATTATAATCAACAGTTTATTAGATATTGAATAAAAAACTAATGTGTACGTGCAAAGATTCTCAACTCTAAATGACCTGTGTTTTTCAAACGGCATAACAGGTGTTTTTAGTCTGGTCTAATCAATTTGATACATTGTAGACTATACTGAGGGGGTGGGGTGGTGTCTGCTTCTGATTGAGATTTGAGAAGTGTTAATTTCCCTCCTAAAACTTCTAATATGTTGTAATTTGGAAAAACAGTGGAAAAATTCCTAGTGGCGCAATAATTAGATATTCGTTTTGGTATAGCTCAGATAATATCAGGGCTAATTGCGTGTACCATAGATACAAGGTGCAAATGCAAATCACAGGGGATATAAAGTGCTAGTACAATATCCTTAGTGTGCAAACAGGGTTCGAAATACAGATGCGATACAATTAAATTGCAAGTGCAACAGTACAGATGGGAGACAATGTAGAAAGGCTTATTGGAGACAGAGTAATAATAGCTGGTGAAGTCCAGATTTGTTAGGGCTGTCTGCCAATGGAGGTCATAGAGGTCTTTATTGATGGTTAGTCCGGTACCTAAGTGGATGGGTGATGCATCAAAAGTGCTCAAGAATATTGTCAATTTTACCCTTTCCACAAATACAGCGAGTCCGTTGGAAGTGTCTGTTCTCCTAGTAGTCTTGATGGACTCCGCAATGGGGGATGTAATGAGAGAAGAGAGGTAATAGTGTGATACCTTCTATATTTAAAGTGCAATGGATTTAGAAAAATGCACACTTACAAGATCCAGAGCCTTTTGAATCCAGGCTCTGGAGTGGAGTGCCTTGATAAGAGTGTGAAAAGAGCTCAAGTACTCTCATATGAGGATTGGAAAAATATATTTATTTAATTGTGCAAATATTACAAAGTGCAAATATGGTTAAAAGTAGGTAAAATAGGGGGGAGTCGAAAATTGGGGGGGTCGAGACGCGTTTCGGTGCAGCAAGCACCTTCCTCAGTCGATATATGTGAGAAGTGGGGGGATCTGAAACCTTCGCGGGGTCCCCTTTTTAACTGGGGAGCGTGGTTGGTGTGTGGAGACCATTCGCAATTGACTTCCGGGTATGTGCGGTGCCGCGGTCACGTGCTGCCGATGACGTCATCGTTCAGCGCCGCGGCCATCTTTGATTTGCGTTCCACCGCTATGTTTGCGTTCCATTTCATACTAGTCAGCGCTGAGTGCGTACATGGAATAATTAGAGGTCCCAAATGGTCTTGATGGCTCAATAAAACAAATATACAGTAGGGGGGACAGAAAATCCCTCTTTGGGGATATTGTACAATGATGGAGAATCTTAATAAAGCGGCATTTACACGACGGGCTATAAATCTGAGATATATCATGAAGACACATGCAAGGGATAAAAATGGGTTAAAAAAAAGGGATTGGTATTGGATACATGGGTCCCTGTAAGGGATAATGCACATTATATTGAAAGATCCCAGCGGTTTAGCATTCAATGGACCAAAAGATAATAAAAATTATAAAAATAAAATAAAAATAAAAATAATATAAAAGTTGATTTATTAAAAGTGATAAAAATAATAAAAACTCATAAATGATATTACATGGGTCCCTTCTGGGAATATTAGTGTGTCATAGGATCAAGCGTATTGATATTAGGTGGACTGCAAAAAAATTGTAATAAAAAAATGGTAAAAAGACCAAAGGGTAGAGGGTCTAAAAGGTGTGAAAATCGGAGAAGAAAAGACAAACAAAGCAGAGTGGAGGGACTTACAACCTAACAGATACACCCCTCACAGACGCGCAAACTAAACTTCTGAAGAAAGGCCTGAAATGTGCCCCCACAACTCACATGGACATATTTGATGTCTATATAGATCTCCAGAAATTTAAAAAGAACCTCTGCCTGAAAAAATACTTTGCAAAAAACCCTATAGAGAGAGCGAACACCATGCAATTTTACCGGCACACACCCTTGAAGGAGAAATCAACCTTTTATCCCAAATCCCTCATCTCACAGGAAATAAACACCTTTGAGCAGATGGTAATGGCAGATTTAGGGAAGCTCAAAATATCCACCAAAATGGACAACCTCACTAGAAAAGAAAAAGGAGCCCTAAAAGAACTGGTTTCGAATGAGGCAATAGAAATTAAACCGGCAGACAAAGGTGGAGGAGTAGTTATTATGACCGCAACCTACTATACAGATGAAGCCAATAGGATCCTCGGAGACATAGGAACGTACAGACGATTGAACAAGAATCCGACGAAGGAAATACAATACAAATTTGATGAATACCTAGAACAAGGACATACTCTAGGTATACTTAACAACCACGAATTCAAATGTTTGAAAGTTGCACACCCGAGAACCCCAGTCTTCTACTTCCTACCGAAGATTCACAAAAACCAAACCACCAGGAAGACCGATCATTTCTGGAGTCGGCTCAATATCAAGCCGGGTATCAGAATACCTTGATCACCAACTTCAGCCCTATGTCGTTAATACAATAGCACATTTAAAAGACACGACCGACATTTTAAATGTCTTGAATGAAGTGGTATGGCAAGATGACTTCCTATTAGTCACTAGCGACGTACAATCTTTGTATACTATTATTCCGCACGACAAAGAGCTAGAGGCTATTGAATATTTTTTAAAACAAGCCGACACACTGCAACCAGAACAAACTGTTTTTATTTTAGAAGGCATTCGTCTGATTTTAGAAAACAATTATTTTTATTTCAATGATGATTTTTTTCTGCAACTCAACAGCACTGCAATGGGAACTCGTTTTGCCCCATCATACGCTAATCATTTTATGGCCCATTGGGAGGAATCTTTTTTATCTCTATATCCTGATAATTTAGTGTGCTACAAGAGATATATTGACGATATTTTTTTAATCTGGAAAGGAGGGGAAAACCTTTTACGGGAGTTTTTAACAGTATTGGATCAGAACAGTAGGGGAATTAAGCTAACAACGACATGGAGTAATACACACATCAATTTTTTAGACCTGAATATCTACATTCAATACAACAGAATAAGAACTGAAACATTTTTTAAGACTGTGGATGTGAATAGTTTTATCGAGAAAACCAGCTGCCACTTACCTCAATGGCTAGACGGAGTACCAAAGGGACAATTCCTACGTATTAGAAGGAACTGCACAGACCTTAACGCTTACGACAAACAGGCAACCAAACTGAAAGAAGATTTCATCGAAAAAGGATACGATAAGGACGTATTAGAAGAAACTAGATCCGGAATAAGAAACCTTCAACAAGATGACCTACTGAAGAAAATGAAAATAAACGAATCCGTGGGGTTTAATTCCAACGTACCATTCATTTTCACCTACAATGCACAGAACAGAACGGTCAGGAAAACAATAAGAAAATACTGGCCGATCCTGCGAAAAGACCCGATACTGAAGGACCTCCTACCAGAGAACCCAAGGATAATCTGCCGCGGTGTGAATAATTTAAAAATGAAATTGACACACAAACATACACAGAAAATCACCGCACGACCTAATCATTTTAACATTAAAAAAGGCTTTCATCAATGTGGCAATTGCCTAAACTGTAGGAACACACGAAGCAAGAAACAAATTATTACAACACTAGATGGAATCACGGGACCCATAAAAATCAAAGATGTCATTACTTGCTTTACGAAAAACGTGATATACCTACACACATGCCCGTGTGGCCTGAAGTATATAGGTAGAACCACTAGACCACTTAACGTTCGCGTGCAAGAGCACATCAGGAATATTAGAAATGGACTTGAGAACCACAGCGTCCCTCTACATTTTAAACTCAAACATGCCCAGAACCCAGAAGGCCTTAAATTTGTCGGGATAAAGAAGGTAGAGGCACCCTGGAGAGGCGGCAATTTTGAGAAAATAATCGGACAAGCAGAAATGAGCCTGATTTTCAAAATGGACACCATGCAGCCTCAGGGCCTAAACGCTGATTTCGAACTTTGCCACTTTCTCAATTAACCATTTATTATTCCACCTCCATTAGTATAGACGACCCTTTTGGACCATTCGTTTTAGATGTGAGCGCATCGACCGAATCATGCAGCTTTTTTCAATCCCCACCATGAATCATGCAGCTTTTTTCCAATCCCCACCATAACTCATAAACTCTCCCTTTTACTACACTTATAATTTTAATTTTATTTACTTCTCTTAATTTTATGTATTTTACATTTTTTGTATTTTACACCTTTTAGACCCTCTACCCTTTGGTCTTTTTACCATTTTTTATTACAAGCATCTTGTGCATATATACCAATTTTTTTGCAGTCCACCTAATATCAATACGCTTGATCCTGTGACACACTAATATTCCCAGAAGGGACCCATGTAATATCATTTATGAGTTTTTATTAATTTTTATCACTTTTAATAAATCAACTTTTATTTTATTTTTATTTTTATTTTATTTTTATAATTTTTATTATCTTTTGGTCCATTGAATGCTAAACCGCTGGGATCTTTCAATATAATGTGCATTATCCCTTACAGGGACCCATGTATCCAATACCAATCCCTTTTTTTTTAACCCTTTTTTATCCCTTGCATGTGTCTTCATGATATATCTCAGATTTATAGCCCGTCGTGTAAATGCCGCTTTATTAAGATTCTACATCATTGTACAATATCCCCAAAGAGGAATTTTCTGTCCCCCCTACTGTATATTTGTTTTATTGACCCATCAAGACCATTTGGGACCTCTAATCGTTCCATGTACGCACTCAGCGCTGACTAGTATGAAATGGAATGCAAACATAGCGGTGGAACGCAAATCAAAGATGGCCGCGGCGTCAAACGATGATGTCATCGGCAGCACGTGACCGCGGCACCGCACACACCCGGAAGTCAATCGCGAATGGTCTCCACACATCACCCACGCTCCCCAGTTAAAAAGGGGACCCCGAGAAGGCTTCAGATCCCCCCACTTCTCACATATATCGACTGCGGAAGGTACTTGCTGCACCGAAACGCGTCTCGACCCCCCCAATTTTCAACTCCCCCCTATTTTACCTACTTTTAACCATATTTGCACTTTGTAATGTTGGCACAATTAAATAAATATATTTTTCCAATCCTCATATGAGAGTACTTGAGCTCTTTTCACACTCTTACCAATTTTTATTTTGGTAAAATTATCAAAAGTACCACAGATACCCTACCAATGACCTGGACGCAGAGCAAGCAGAGTAAGCAGCCAAAGAGGTCCAGGAGCTCACCGCTAAGGAGCACCACATGCGTAACAGTTGAGCCTGGACCATTAAGGCTCCTGAATTGGTGAGTGTGACTCTTATCTCTCTCAAATATACGTATTTAAGGCTGATGTCATGCTATGAGAGCGCTGTCTCTCTCTTTTTTTCTGCTCTTATGTCCCCCCATCTGAGGTCGAATAAGAAGACCATGTAAAGAAGGGCAGTGACCACCCTAATTTTAGGCACAAGGCACTCCACTCCAGAGCCTGGATTCAAAAGGCTCAGGATCTTGTAAGTGTGCATTTTTCTAAATCCATTGCACTTTAAATATAGAAGGTATCACACTATCACCTCTCTTCTCTCATTACATCCCCCATTGCGGAGCCCATCAAGACTACTAGGAGAACGGACACTTCCAACGGACTCGCTATATTTGTGGAAAGGGTAAAATTGACAATATTCTTGAGCACTTTTGATGCATCACCCATCCACTTAGGTACCGGACTAACCATCAATAAAGACCTCTATGACCTCCATTGGCAGACAGCCCTAACAAATCTGGACTTCACCAGCTATTATTACTCTGTCTCCAATAAGCCTTTCTACATTGTCTCCCATCTGTTCTGTTGCACTTGCACTTTAATTGTATCGCATCTGTATTTCGAGCCCTGTTTGCACACTAAGGATATTTTACTAGCACTTTATATCCCTGTGATTTGCATTTGCACCTTGTATCTATGGTACACGCAATTAGCCCTGATATTATCTGAGCTATACCAAAACGAATATCTAATTATTGCGCCACTAGGAATTTCCACTGTTTTTCCCGATTCTATTTGCACAACCTCTCGAGAGCCTGTGCCACTCCCCAGTTGGCAGCAACCACTTAACACTATACGTCTCTAGATACGAGCGCTTCCACCGAACCCCTTTATTTCCTAATATGTTGTATTTCACCGCTGTGTGCTCAGCTCATTTTTACCGCTTTCGCTCATCATGTTTAAACGTGATTTTGAAGCCACATTTTGTTAAATGACCGACATGTTAGATATCGTTCTTTCCGGCAGACTCCGCAGATTCATAATATATAATTTTTATATGTATACATCCTGTCCTGGCTGTATATTATGAAAAAAATGCGATAAAAATTTAATTTTTAATCATCTGCAGTGTGTAAAGTGTTGTTTTTTTTCACATTTTAGCACATGAGCGTTTGCGGTTATGTTTTCTATGGGGTGCGCTTGTACAAAAATTAGAAATGGGGACTTGTTACATTTTGAGGGGGGAATTACGTGATTTATAGCAAACAGACCAAATAGAAAAAAATCATTAGTGCAGCATCGTTCACATTATAATTGCAATGTGAACAATATTGCTGCAGTAATAAAAATAACACACAAAAAAAAATACATGTTTTTATTTTCTTTTTTCTTTTTTTACTTTATACCTGGTCATGTTGGGTATCATTCGAAAGGCCATGCTCAGGCCTTTAGATTGACACCCTCCATGACCCACTAGATGCCTGGAGATATCGGGGTTCAAATGAACTCCCTATCTCCACCAGGGGATTGGCCTGGGCAATATATATACGCATGATGTGAGCTGGCCTGGGCAATATATATATATACGCATGATGAAAATTTGCAAAGGATAAGGCACGCAAAGTGAAATTTTGATGTGTCTGAAATTGAAACTTACGTGACAACTCTTATTTTTTTTTTCGTTAATTTATATTTGTTCAATACAGTTAATTTTAATTTGTTTAATAGAGTTAATTTAAAATGGTTTAATACAGTTTATTTATATTTATTTTACCTTTACTATTGGTGCTTTTCAAACTTTATTCTTAAGTAAAAAGAAATTTAGTAGTTTCATGTTGTGTCGTTTTTTTTGGGGGGGGGGGGTGCAAGTAGCTGGTCTTGCCTAGGGCGCAAAATAGTCTAGCACCGCCCCTGACCGCATGGTCCACCCCTGCACTCTTCCACAATACCACAGAGGGGTTACTGTATGATGGTACTTGCTGGCCTGGCACCAAAGGCACAATATTTGGCTGCACTGCCACTGACGCCTGTATCAGATTCATATCCTCAGAGGGGTGAGACTGTGTGACGGCACTGTTGCCGACGCTAAAGGCCCAATTTTAGGCTAGGTCAAACGAACGCATTTTTCGTAGCGAACGTCAAAAAGTGCGTCCGAACGCATTGAGGTGTTTTTTCACGGAAAGTGCTTAAATGGTCATACGATGCGCGTTTTTGTGCGTGATTTTTTACGGATCCAAACCAGGATCCAAACCTGGACGTTTTGTTGGCCAGACATGAGCAGCGTCTGACGTCTCCTAATCACGCACACACGCCGCTATGCGGACGCAGCGCACTCTGTACGTCAGTACTAGCGGTTCAGCGTTCTCGAAAAAATGCATTCATTTTCCACTTGCGTTGCGCGGCCGGACTTTCATGCGGCCGTACTTCGTATATTGGCCGTCATTGCGTGTCATTTGCTGCTAGTGCGGCAAAGATTAAGTGCGCCTAAACGCACGTTAAAAGTGCGCTAGTCTGACCCCAGCCTTAAAGCACCTATTGTTACTTTCATTCAAAGCCTGCATAAGTTTCACAATAATTTAGCCAAAAAAAAATCACTAAACTTTTTCTGCGTGTCCGAAAATGTCTCCTCTTTTCATACAGGCTGCCGCCCCAAGCAGTTGTTTATGGATAGATTAAAGGAAAAGCATTTACCGTCATTTGAAACGTAATTTTTTTGTTTTTAAGTGTTGCTATACATCCTAGAAATCCGCCACTTCACGGGCAGGTTATGGGGACCTCCTAAGCACGATATTTGAAGGAATTTTTAGTTTTTATTTTTAACCCTTATTTCATGGAAAACTCACTGTCCCTTTAAAAATGTTTTTTTTTAAACTTTTTGTCCTTGTTTCCTGTCCCCCAGGGCACTACCCGGACCCCCATACACCTTTTATGGCAAATATCTAGCATATATGCCCTTTTGGAGGGCACTCTAAAAACCGAATTTTCAGCCCCATTGACTTGTATTGAGTTCGAGTACGGGTTCGGATTCGAACATTTGGAAAGTTCGGGTTCGAATACGAACCGAACTCGGGCGTGTTCGGCTCATCCCTACTGGAAACCACCCACCGGCTGTGGACTCCTCTCCTGAATCATTGGAACTGTGGACGAAAAATTAACAGTGCGATGAGCCCCAGAACCCGAAGTACCAAAATCAACAACTCGCTCCCTCACATCAACCTCCGGAGCCCCATCATCTCCACCAACTGAACACCAATTTACTTCGAGCTCTTGGGTGCCCTCATCCCGCACACCAACACTCTGAGCCACACCACCGTCCACCTCCCTATTCACCAACTGTCTTACCGCCGAAACATCAGTCCTCGAGACAGCCCTTGCTCCTCCTCTGGGACCCCTGGCGGAACACCGACCTCTCCTTTTCCCCGAGGAACTCCTCGAACTCCGCACTCCTCTTCTCAGAGGGTAGAGCTCACCACACCACCCCTCTGACAGGAAGGATCTGTAGCCCCCGAAGCCGGCCTCAAGCTCCTACCTTCCACACGCCTGGAAGTGCTCATGCCAGCCTCAACTCCAACTGCGTCACCACCAGCCAACATCCGTTGGACCAACTGACCACGACCTCTCACAGCCTCCAATCTCGATCTCTCGGCCGCCGATACACCACTGGATTCGCCTCCCGGATTAAACCGCACTGGAGGCCTCGAAATCCTGGCAGGCCAAGAGACCCCATCCGCCGCCAACACCTCCGACAGGCTTCTTCTGGCCCACTCCACACCATGATGCCGAGACGCCTCCCGCACTTCCTCCAGTAGCGACTCCAGATCACCCCCTTCTGCCATCTCCAAAAACAATATTAAAGGCAAAAAAACAAAAACCACCGCTTCTCTGATGCAGCACAGATTTTCACCGCTCTACCTCAGGAGAAAAAGGCTCGCAGACCCTTTCCACATGCGCCTTAAGTAACCTCCTGCCGACTCCTCCCACACCGCTCCCGCTCAATCTCCTCACGCGCTGCCAACCTTCTAGAAAAATCCTCCCTGCGTCCTGGCATCAGAGGCAACTTAAGGGCCCTACGCCCTACGTGCTTCAGGCCTTATTTATTTAGTTAGTTATAAGAACTCTGCAAAAGACTGTTGTTGTTTTTTATTTAGCTGGTAAAAATGAGAGACATACTTGGGATGAGGGGAATAAGCAAGGCTGGGATTTAAAATAGTTCTGATCCAATGCAGGTTAAATTAAATAATGTTGGGGGCGTGGCTGGCTACCGAAGGGAGCAGACGTGTTTTCAAGGAGCTCCTCACGTCTGCCACCCTTGGAGACTGATAAAAGACTCTTTTCTCTGTGCATCTCTGGATTTCAGGCTCCAGATAGCTGGCCACCGGACTGGAGATGTCCGGAGGCCGTTCTGTCCCCCCCTCCAGACCTGGGTCTCCCTCTGCAGCTGCCAGTGTGTGGCCGGAGCGAGGAGCCGGTGGCCATTTTGCGGCCTTCGTCACGGCCCTTCGGGCCTCTGTCCCTGACTGTCCTGCCGCCTCCACCAGACCTACCTCTGAGTTGGGGATTGGGGAAACGGTGGGCCCGCGTTTCCTGATCGCCCAGAGGGGAGGTCAGATGAGAGAGGACAAGCGGTGCGGATCACCTCCCCCCACGAGAAACGCTGAGGCCTTCTTTGCAGGCCTGGAGGCCTGTCTGCAGTTGCTGGACGGGGAGGAGGAAGATGCGCCGCTCACTAGAGGAGTCTGGCGGAGGATGATGTCGGTGATGCGGAGCTGCCGGGAGAAAGGAGACTCGAATTTAGAGGAGGATGCGCCGGATGGGTGCATGGCTAGGACCTGCTCAGTGGTTGGAACGGGGAATGGCGACACGATCGGCGTCCCACCTGGGAAGCTGGCGCTTGCATCTACACCTGGAGGAGAGACCGAAAGGATGCCTGGTCCAGAGCGCAGAGCCCTGCTCCCGATGACGACGCTGGAGGTGCGCGAGGTTGCTGGGAGGCCTGTGAGTTGGGGCCTAGCTGGGAAGGCGACCACGGAACCGGTGGTAGCGGCTCCCTCGGTGAGGCCTGTGCTGACGGCGCAGTTCTGTACCCTGAGCGTGGGCACTGTTGAGGGGCAGTGCTTGCCTTGGACCCGGGCTGTCCCCAGCGCGGCAGATGGAGGGACCTGGTTGCCGGATGTCTCAGACGCTGAAGGAGGTGAAAGAAGGCTTGAAGCTGCTTTCTGCCCAACGTTTCTGCTGGATACGGGCTGAAGGGATCTGCCCTGTCGATCTGTTACGCACTGTTTTTGACCCTGGCACCCTTACATGGCCTGCTGTGTATTTCTCCCCCTGTGAATCTTTTCTGATGACTTTGTTTTTCTTTTTTTTCTATTTTTTTTTTCTTTCTTTACCCTGATTCTTGCTGAGTAAAAGCTGTTTTTTGTTTTTAGTTTTGCTTTTATAATCCCCCTTCGCAGTCTTCTAGCTGTGTTTTGAAGTCCACTATGTCTTAACGTTTCCCCCCCCCCTTGTTTTATGCTGATCTGAGACGCTTCGGGTCTTTATTTTATTGTTTTTTCACTGCTGACACTCCCCAGAGGGGACTAAATTTGAGACTTTTGGTTTTCTTTTATTCTTACCTTTTATTTTTCTGAGGTGTTTTGGATGTTTTTTGATGGCTTTCTGTTACTCCCCCCTCCCCCCTTTTCCGAAATTCTGCAGATTTTTCATTCGACCCCCCCCATGTTATTTTCTTAAGAAGTGTTTCTGTTGATAGCGTCACATGTGGCCCTGCGAGGCCCTTACTCTTTCTGTTTATATGACGACTTCATTACAAAATAAAAAACTTTAAATATAAAAAAAATAATTAAATAATGTTAAGGGAGAATAGTTTTTCAGAATTTTGTTTGTTTCTCACAACAAAAAATGGTAATGTTTATTGTTGCAAACACATTTAGAAATGAAATACTCCCCTTTCTACATCACTATTAAAACAAGATTACAGTTTATGTATTTTCTTATGCTCTTAAATGTCTGGTTTTACTTATCATTCCCATAAGTGGAGAGTAACAAAGAAACATGATTATAATAAAAAGTAAACAAAATCTGTTCTTTCATGCTGTGGTTTGTACTCTTCAAGAAGTCAAAAATTATGCTGTGACAGATTTTTAATCATGTTTCAGAAATGAAAATCACATTTCTTCCAAAATCAATATGCTGTTACCAATAATATCACAGAAATACAACATGACTAAGATGTAATTCCTATCCTAGTGTCAGGTGTACAGAGGGGTTCGAGCCCAACGTGCAGTAATACAAAAGGGGAAGCCAAGTATCGGATAAGAAATGAGGATTTAAGTACAAATGATAAGGGAAGCAAATTATAATCACTGGAGAACTACCAAGAATGGAGGAAGCAGTATAAACAAAGGAACACAGAAATATATGTAATAATAAAAAAGATACAGGGGAGACTGGAATGAGACTGAGAGACAAGCAAGAGACTGAGGCAGGGACAAGCGGAGGTGAGGATGGGCACAGGAGAGGTAGAGGCGAGGATGGCCACAGGGGAGACAGGAAAAGGCTTAGACATGATATAGACAGGAAAGACAAAAGAGGACTTACAGGAGCGCACTGAAAAGATACATACAAAGATGGGCACTAAGGAGACAGGCAAAGATGGGTACGAGTACTGGCTGGGATGTAGGCTGGTGTAAGGCACAATGTGACACAAGTACTGCAGAGGCAGGACTGGCACATAGTGGAGCAGGACTGGTACCTAGTAGAGCAGGACTGGTACAGTGGAGCAAAGAGGAACACTGGAGACTTGCAGGAGCATATGGTTTGTAGGGAACTGGAGAGAGGCACACAGAGGTAGGAACCAAGGATGGCCTAAGACTAGAGGAGAGGAACTTAAGAGTGGTATTATTTATAAAGTGTTTTACCAGGAAGGATACTTAGAGATGTCTCTTGTTTTCAAGTATGTCCTGGGTTCATGAACATTGAATTTTACAGTAGGTACAGAAATACAATGTAATAAATTGCAAGATATTAAAAACAAAACACAAATATACAGATTAACACAGGAAATAAATAAGAAATACTTCTAGGCTGGTGATTACTCACTCAATGCTGATGCCTGGAGTGAGGGGTGTGACTTCCTATTAAAGGAAGTCCAAGTCTGCAGTAGGTGCACCAGGCCTCTCTGTAGAGCCTGTCTAAAAACAGGAGTGGAATCTAGGAAACCATGGCACAGGGTCCAACCCTGCACTCTTCCACAATACCACACAGGGGTTACGGTGTGACGGCACTGTTGCCGACACTAAAGGCCCAATTTTAAAGCACCTATTTTTACTTTCATCCAAAGCCTGCATAAATTTCACCATAATTTAGCCAAAAAATCACTAAACTTGTTCTGCGTGTCCTAAAATGTCTCCTCTTTTCATACAGGCTGCCACCCCAAGCAATTGTTTATGAATAGATTAAAGGAAAACCATTTACAGTCATTTAAAATGTATTTTTTTTTTTTTTAAATGTTTCTATACATCCTACAAATCCGCCACTTCACGGGCAGGTTATGGGGACCTCCTAGGCACGATATTTGAAGGAATTTTTCATTTTTATTCTTAACCTTTATTTCATGGAAAACTCACTGTTCCTTTATATGTTTACAAGCCTCCGTGTGCATCTGAAACTTGGGAAGCATCTTGGGTAGTTGGATTTTTTGCACCAGAGCAGAATTGTATTTTCACTTGAATGTGGAGTGCGGGGTTACATATATATATATATATATCTACAAGTGTTGTAGTGGAGGACAAAAAGTGAGATAAAAGGCTTCCACACTATAATAAGTGTGTTTATTATTGCAGAAGCCACCTGCACATCACAGCAATTCGAAGAATTGCATCCCAGAGCTCCTGTGCCACATTCCCCATACGCAACAAGGAACTCTGGGTAGGATATGCAAATGACATCTGTCTCACTTTTATGCATCCTGGGTCTGTTATTACACAGAGCCCTAAAATCAATGTTATGCCACACTGTGGCTTTGTAGCAGAGATAAGGTTTATGCAAGTGGCTATAAATATATATTGATTTCTCGACTTTTAGAAAAGTGTCCCCGAATTCCACTTTTTTTTCATACATCCCTTAGCAAAAGTTGTTGTAAATAGTGTATACTTTTTATTTGACCAATTGCACATTAGTATTTTTGTGAATTCAAATTATATATATATATATATCGTTAAAATAATTTTATAAGCCCTTAAAAAATACCTAATTTGCACACATCATAGTCAGCAACTTTACAAACATGTCTTAAACATACACAAAAACCCAGACCCACATAACTCACAGTCACTCTACATACTGTAATTTCAACAGGTATGTACCGGTCATCGGGACTACCGGGAGCATCCCGGTGGGCCGATGGCTCAGTGGGCCGGTTTGATGAGCCACCTGACTGGGCCTGAGCCTCAGGCTTGCCTAAGTCAGCATGCTGCCTGGGGATCGCCCAAGTCAGCCGGCTGGCTAGACCTGTCCATAGCCTGGGAATCTACGAGGTCGGCCGGCCAGCCGGCTAGGCCTGCCCAAAGCACGGGGGTTGCCTAGGTCAACCGGCCACCTGGGGATTGCGCAGGTCGGCCTGCCAGCTAAGCCTGCCTGAAGCCTGGGGATTGCTGAGGTCGGCTAGATGGCTAGGCTTGCCAAAAGCCTGGGGCTCGCCTAAGTTAGCCAATCGCCTGGTGCTCCCCTTGGTCGACCAGCCAGCTATGCCTGCCCATAGCCTGGGGCTTGCCTAGGTCAGCTGGCCACCTGGTGTGTGGCCAGGTCGGCCTGCCGTTTAGGCCTGCCAGGAGCCTGGGGCTTGCTTAGGTCGGCCGCAGCCTGGGGCTTGCCTAGGTCAGCTGGCCGCAGCCTGGAGGTCGCCTAAGACGGCTGCCCACAGTCTGGAGCTCGCCTAGGTCGGCTGCCCACAGCCTAGAGCTTGCCTAGGTTGGCCAGCCTCCAGGGGATCGCCCCAGTTGGCCAGCCGGCCAGGCCTTCCCACAGCTGGGGGCTCGCCAAGGTCGGCTGTCTGCCTGGGGCTTAACTCGATCGGCCGGCCATCTAGCCTTTTTTTTTTACTTTGCAGAAACATTTTTATTCTTTGATCTTTTTAATATTTTTTTTAGCCATTTTTGTTTTTTATTTATAAAAGACTTTTAATTTTGTGAAAGATCTTATTATTTTTAAAGGACCTTTTTATTATTTAGACATATTTTTATTGATTTAAGCCCCTTTTAGGAGAATAGAAACTTTTTTTATTTTCAGTTCAGAGAAATTTTCCAATGCCAATTCGACTCAATGCAGTGGTTACTGGAGCAATTCGCCGACGTTCAATAACTCCCTTGGTGACTCAATGAAGAGCGCCGAAACAGAAAGCACCGAAATTGCACACAATTTAAAATAATATAAAATATGTTTTCATTTCACTAAATGCCAAAAAACCTAAACAAAATCTTTAGCTCCAGTCCAGATCTTAATCCTGCCCTGCATGTTTGCATAATCAGAGTGGGTCAGTCTGGATTAAGTCCAGGGCCGATTTTTTTCTTGTCCCAGTCTGACACTGAATGTCACATACATTCCTCACATAGAAACATGTCATCACACATACACTGGTTTCTATGAACAATGCTGCACTATGTACATTTTTGTGAGTTATATTGATGTGGAGCCGGACATTACACACTGGACATTACAGTACTTTGAGTTTTATTGCTGTGGAGTTCCACGATATGCTCATACACACTGCACGTTTCAAAGAGTTTTATAGTTATATTTAGGCCCAAGCCAGACGAACGCAGTGATCACGTCCGTGTTGCCACACAGTTTAAAGTCCGTCGTAGCATAGAATCATGAGCAATAGAGACACACACACTAAGTGCGTCCGCTCCGAACAGCTCACACACAATGCATGTGGCAAACGGACGCAAGTTAGGCAATAACGTAAAACCACTACCACGTACGCACAGAGTGCGCTACGTCCGCGTAGCGGCCTGGGTGCGTGAGGATGCAACTTCAGACACAGTGCATTTGCGGCCTACATCACGTCAACATCCCAGAAATTTCCTGCTTTTGGCTGACTGTACCTGTCTACCTGCTGCAGCCATGGACGTGGAAAGACTGATCGCTGCAGTGCAACAGCATCCCGAATTGTGGGGCACAGCCTCAGAACTGTATAAGGACAAGATGAAGAAGGCAAGTGCATGGGTTGAAGTGGCCAAACAGGTGTACCCAGCATATGATACCTGGCCAAATCATGAGCAAAAGCTGCTAAGTATGTATACAATTTTTTTATTCATAAACAAAAGCTTAACGAACATAAAATGATGTAAATGCAAACAAATAACAGATAGTCGTCAGATTTCAAATCATCTCCTGCTGCCATGGCACCTGACCAGGTTCGCTAGAAAAATAATTTGCCAAAGCATTGCGAAACCTAGTCGTTTGTCTGTTGACTGGCAAAATATCCTCATTCACATATTTCTCCAAACCCACAACACTCATTGAATGATCAAAATTATACCCATCCCTCTCCCGAACAAAATTGTGCAACACACAGCAGCACTTCACAATGTCAACAGAAAAATCAACATTAACATCCAATGGCCGATGGAAAATACGCCATTTGTTGCTGAGAATGCCAAAGGAGCACTCGACATATCGTCTGGCCCGTGACAGGGGGTAGTTAAAGATACGTTTCTTCACTGTCAGGTGTGTCCCCGAATATGGATGCAGCAAATGAGTTGATAGCCCAAATGCCTCGGCCCCCACAAAAGCATTTGGGACTGTGATGTCACTGCCAGGCAAAGGTGTGGGTCTGGGAATGTTCAGGGTCCCGCTCTCTATCTGATCCCAGAGTGTGGATTTCAGGAACAATGTGGAGTCAGAGTCCTTGCCATAGAATCCTACATCCACATATGCGAAGCGGTAGTTGGGTAGTTGGCATCTGCCACTGCCAGTAGGATTATAGAATTTTTTTTGTAGTTTTGGTATAGGGATCCACTTTGCAGTGGCTTCACTATACGAATGTGTTTCCCATCCACAGCCCCCAGGCAGTTTGGGAAGTTGGCTCTGTCCCCAAAGCCTTCGGCAATTGCTGCTCATGACTCCTCTGTGGGTGTGGGGATACATTCCTCCTTCATTGTGTCCGAAACAGTCTGGCACACTTTTTGTACAATCTGGCCAGCTGTCGATCTCTCAATGCGGAAATTTGAATTTGACTGCAGCCATTCGCAAGATATCTAGAAAAAAGGAAAAAATATGTTTTGTGTTATTCTCACATTCAATGAACTTGACCTATGTCATTCCTGTCATGTTTGCAGCACAAGAAGCCGTGACAAAATGGCGCACTGTGAGGGACAACTACATCCGGAATATAAGGAAAATGGATGACTCAGCGCAGTCTGGATCAGGGGCAAAGAGGACACGCAGCTACATATAAATGGAGCAGCTGTCTTTCCTCCTGAAGGATCCAAGACCCAGCGTGAGCAGCATCGATTCTTTGCCATCTAGGTCACAGGATCACCAACCCATCCCACCTAGCGCATCATCCAGCTGCTCTGCTGATATGGAGCAATGGCAGGAAGAGTCCCAGGCTGAGGAGGAAGCTACTGCTGGACAGGTGCCAGATACTGCACCTACTGCCACCGCCAAACCCCCATCCAGCTGGAAGAGGTGAGCAGTCGTGAATTTGGAGGAGGCCATGGTCACCTTCATGGAGTCCCACCAGCCAACACCACCACCACCACCACGATCCTTGGTCGAGGAGAATGATGACCTGGCATTTTTCTACTCCTGCCTGCCCATGCTCCAGAGGCTGACACCTGAGCAGAAGCTGGCGTTTCGTATGCAGTCCATCGACACGATCCTTAGCATGCTAGACCAGCTCCCAAACCCTCCCATGTCCCATGGTGCTGTGCCTGAAACACCCCCTTGAAGTGGTTACTACTGCCACAGCCATACTCAGGTTCCAAGACAACCCATGTTCCGTGGTGCAGAGTCTCAAGCACACCCTCACAGTGACTACCAGCGTAGGTACATGCCAGGTCCTTATGACCCTGATGCGCCTCACTATGAGGATTTGTAGTCTGTGTTCAAGACATGCTTGTTTGTATACGTTATGTGCTGTACCTGTTTTTAAGAACAATATATGTTGTTAATATGTAAAATAAAATAAAATATAATAATATATTAACATCATATATTGTTCTAAAAAACAGGTACAGCACATAACGAACATGTATATTAAAATATAACAATATTTTTGTTGATAAAACATTTTCTTTGCTAACATTGTTGTCGGTGTCATAAATTATTGAGTGCGTGTGATGGAATGTGATGCCTGAGCGTGTGTAGGTATGCATGTGAGAATGGGCTAGTGGGCATATCACTGCAGACCTCAACAGTAGGGGCTCAGCACACCGAGCACATGTCTGCTGACTGGCAGCGAGGTCCTGAATGCTGGTGTTTGAGAGTACTTACCGCAATGTGATGACCAGCATCTCCTTTAGTGGTGTGGCGGCCCTCATATTCGTGTCCATCTTCGTCAGCGGCTCTCGTACCTTGGACAGCAGCTCGTCAAAAGAGTTGATGGACATCCACAGATAGTTGAAGAACTTCACAGGGTCCTTCTCTCGGAGTGGCCTGTACAGAGTCACGAAGTGGCCATGGGTGTATCTGGCAGTGTTGATAGGATGAACCCAACACCTTCTTTTTTTTCTTTCTTCTTGTACAGGTAGGCCATTGCAACAAACAGAACAGCTTCTCCTGCATCCATCTTGGAAACAACTCCACCCTCCACAAAATGGCTTTTTATATCCTTTTACCATTTTTTCCCACTTTGCAATTAATTAGATTTCTCATATTTCCCTTTTTTTTCTAGATCTGTCAAAAAAAACGGACCGTGTGGCGTCTACCGTGTCTTCTGTCAGAATGTACATCCGTGGTGCATACACACACTGTGCGCTCATGATGCGTTCGTATGACTCTAGCCTTACACTGTTCTCCCCTGCTGCTTTCAACCAAATACGTGAGACTATGGACTGCTGTGACATCATGTATTTTTTTTATATCCAACAGTGTCATTTGTCATGTTTACTTGATGCAATCTGTGGTCTACAATTTTTTTCAAGTGCTGCTCTTCATACACAGTTTGGCGCTTGATGTGTCCCCTCATTCAAAAGACGAAGGGCAGTATTACAATGTTGGTGCTAACTTAACCAGAGCTGTTGTAAACTTAAAACCTCCATAGGCTATAATGGCTCTGGTAAGTTTACAACAGCTCTGGTTAAGTTAGCACCAACTATGTAATATGGCCCGAATTGTTCTTTTTCAACTTTGATTTTCATAAATATAAGCTAAAATCTGTATTTGTCTTTTGATGGAGCCTGTGTCACAGTTCATGTTCGGCACTTTGGAATTGTTACTGTCACCTTTCTTAGTAGGCTTTCATGCTTTTCTGCATTTGCATGTATTTGCAAACATGCTGGAGACGTATTGGGGTTTTCCGTGCCTTATTTATTTAAGTTTCAGCTACACTTTGTCAATTTCATTTATGTTTTGGGCCTCACATACATTGCTATACATCTAATGGCATGGAAATAGCCGGGCCTCTAAGCTGCTACACTTCTAAGTGACTGTTATTTTTCTCGCAGTTACTTTTTTCTTTTACTTGTCAGAACTCACAGGTTAATTACCATTTCATTGTAGATGCTTATTAAATCTAGCCCTGTGTCTAAACAGAGCCAAATCTAACTGCATAACCTATCCCATTCAGCACTGGCAGATAGAAGGAATGTAATGTAAGATATTATGAGGACATGCACCACTCATCCTTAGCCCTCAAAGGGTTGGGTTAAAATAATTTTCATCTGTTTTTGTGCATCAGTATTTTAGTACTAAACAGGCATTATCCGTAATTATCCATTAAAGAAATTACAATAAAATAAATGTAAAAATTTGGAACTCACCCTAATGGCACTTGGTGTTTGAGCAGTGGATATATGATGGGGCTATCTGGACTGAATTCCTGCCCATTACTTAAACTTGAATTCTGAAATAGATTACTAAGTCCAGCCACTTTCCCTTTCTGTATTGCTCTTAAAGACTGACGATGGTACTCGGCACGGGCTCTACGGGCCTTATGTTGGCGATCCTCATCCGCCTCCTTAGACTTGCGTACTGTAAAATAAAAACCCATAAAAATTATAAGTCTAATATTGGAAAAATAAACACAATAAAGACATTAAATTGTACAACAGAATAATGGTTATTTACGTGTTACCTGAATATTTATTTTTCGCTAGATCAAGTAGAAAAGGTAACAAAATAAATCGAGATTTTTTTCCTCATTTAAATCTCTGAAATGAAACTTATGAAACATCTTCTAAGGTGTTTTTTTTCAAACTCTAGACCAATATAGTACATTATATAGACTTTAAACAGAAACCTATCCAATTATATTACACCGTTCAACAAAGAAATATCTTTGGTTTGCTACCTTACTAAAAATATTCATACTTTACAAATTTTCACAAAAAACACAAATATATCCAGAATTATTAGCTCTAGTTTTTGAGCTACATGGCTTCAGTAATATCATCATTGGGTGGCATTTATTAATTGTGAGTTTTTGGAAAATGTGGGATTTCAAAAGCTGAAGTGTTCTGCTTTTTGTATGTCTAGACAAAGGCAAAAGACAGCGTGAATCTGAAGCTTTTCTTAGTGGTTGTAAGATTATTAAGGCGTGCTCAATATAGGTCAGTGCTGCAAGCTAGAAGATATGTGTTTACAACCTCAAAAACACGAATATAATAGAAAGAAAAATACTTCCAGGCGCACCTTACTAAAATTTCCACTTTTTTTAAAACCAAAAATGGCCAATGTGCAAACATCTAATAAATTAATATTTAAACAAAACAGTGGTTATATTATAATGATAAATGTGTATAACTTAAGGAATACATATAGTTCAGTGGTGTTTCTTTTTTTTCCCTCTCTCAGCATGGGGTCCTGCGATGTAGCTGTTCGGTATCCCAAGAAAAAAGAAGGGGGAGGGTATTTCTCCACTTGATGTAAAAAAAAGGCAGCAGAGCGGCAGATAATTCAATTAAAATGCATTTATTAATCAATAAAAAGGTAGACCTTCAACTATAAAATCAATTGTTAAAGTACTAATTAAGTAGGATCAACAAAAACGCGCTTTCACGAATAGGCTTCATCAGTTGTTATCCTTTCTGAATGATCAGTCTGTGCAAGAAGTGCAAAAAGTCCAAAATGTCCTCCTTTTTTCTTGGGATACCGAACAGCTACATCGCAGGACCCCATGCTGAGAGAGGGAAAAAAAAGAAACACCACTGAACTATAAGTATTCCTTAAGTTATACACATTTATCATTATAATATAACCACTGTTTTGTTTAAATATTAATTTATTAGATGTTTGCACATTGGCCATTTTTGGTTTTAAAAAAAGTGGAAATTTTAGTAAGGTGCGCCTGGAAGTATTTTTTCTTTTCTAGGCAAAGGCAGTTACTTTTAAGCCCACCCAATGGATAAGCAAGAAATTGTCCTTTATAAGTAAATGAACTCGCAAATGTGGACTTTACTAACAGATCTGCTCATTGTCCAAGATGGAGCCAGGAGAAGCTTACGACCTCCAAAGAAACAGCTTATTTTATAAAAAATAAACGATTAAGGGTTAAATTCCTTAGCTGCATGCTAAAATGGGGACGCTAACAGGAAAAACCTGTGCCTGCAGGTTTCCTCATAGTGTCCCCATTTAAGTGTTAGATTCCGGGGCAGGAGCTACTTCAGCACCTTGCCTCAGAACGCAGAACTACCTTAAATTAATATTTAAACAAAACAGTGATAAGGTAGCGCTTACGGGCCGACATGAGCATCACCTCTTGGAGTTCTATGGACTCCATGGAGGGTTTCCCTTTTGGGCTGCGAGCCCTGCGCAATCTCACTCCAGAGGGAGACTGGGAACTATTTGTCCCCAGTCTCATTCAGCTCGCAGCCAGGAGAAGTGGCGGATCAGACCACCATTCTCGCTGCTGGATAAGAGTTGAGTTTAAAATTTATTGGGAGGGGTTTTAGGGGATGCTAAATGATACTGCAAAAGGTGTCCCTAAAATTTTGTGTAGCGCTGTGTTTAAAAAAGACTGTTCTACTGCATTTACTTGCAATGGCCACCAGAGGGAGACAGAGACCATGCTAAGATTATGCTGGACAAACACAGAAAACATTGGGACTACATTTCCCAGCATGCTTTGGGGGCAGACACAGGAAGTGGGTGGGACACAGAGACTTACATCCTGAGCCTCGTGGAGAGAGCTGGCAGAGCGCGCCAGGGAGTGAGAGGAGCGAGACACAGTGCAGCAGAGCGAGACAGTGGATGGGCCGGGGTGCAGGCGGCCTGACAGAGTTGAAGACCGGGTTGTTCAGCCTTATCAGAGGAGGACCCAGTGATTCACCAGACTACCCACGCTGATATTGAGAAAGCTGGAAGACCCCGAGTTAGGAGTACCGCAGATCGATCGGACAGGGAGAGCAGGCGGTGAACTGGACATCTTGTGGCAGCCACAGAAAGCCAGACAGCGGATCCAGTAACTAGGAGAACCCCAGTCAACATTGAGCGGAGAGACGTCCTGGGTCGAGCAGAGCATCAAGTATCTGGCGGATGGGTGAGAGGCCTTCTAGGCCATTGTGAAAATAAAGCACGCTGCTGTTTGTTTCCAAAAGCCACAGGGCCCCAACTTGACTAGTCGAAGATACCTCATAAGCAATTCACTGGCCAGTTGAATATTGTACCTGGGTACCACAACACACACACACACATACATTCTGGGACATAACCTGTGCGGGACTCACTCCCCAAACAAGAAAGGGGATTAAAGATATATTTTCTTCTTTTCTTTTCCGCTGCGCGTTTCTCGAATTACGAAGCCTTGTATTTTCTCTTTTCCGCTGCGCGTTTCTCGAATTACGAAGCCTTGTATTTTCTCTTTTCCGCTGCGCGTTTCTCGAATTACGAAGCATCGTATTTCTTTTCCGCTGCGCGTTTCCCGCATTATGAAGTACTGTAAATATATCTACGAACACCGTGTTATTCATTATATGCCATTTATTCTAGTAAACTATATAATTTATAAAATCCACAACGGTGCTGGAGTATATTTATTCCCTAGTGCGGGGAGACTGACCCGAGGTTCAATTTCAGCGGCTCCTCCGGGAGTGAGCGCTACACGTGGGGGCTCGTCCGGGATTCAGTCTCTGGAAAAAACGCATTTAAAGGGTTAAATATGGATCCAGAAGAAGCAGCAGAGTGGTGTAAAGCACAGAATGGCCAGTTAGGGTTGAGTGTAGTAATGGACATTCCTGCAGGCACTTGGGCAGAAGAACAGATCCGCCAGGCCGTGGCAGCGTTGGCACCTGACCAGCAGGGATTCATAGTGGACATTAAAGTGAACCCAGAGACTTCTCACACCTATGTTCTTTTTGAGTGGAGAAAGGGTGTTCCAGTGTGTTTTCAGGGCGCGAGTATGAAGCTGACCGACGATGTGGAAGTTCGACTGGTCCAACCAAGTACGCCACGTGGTGATCACGCGAATGTTCCCGATGTTACCCCACTACAAGGTTCCCTCCTGCTACATTTTTCACCACTATGGGGAAACTGGTGGAAACACTAGCCAAAAACTCTGCTGCGTCTCCAAATTACGGATATCGCAAGTTACGGTTTTATTCTGGTAAGGTCCCTGTGCCAACTGGAGAAGAGGACTTTGAGACTTGGATAGATCAGGCAGTGCAAGCAGTGGAAGAATGGGAAGTTGCTGACACCGTGAAGAGACAAAGGTTGATCGAGAGCCTAAGAGGTCCTGCTTCAGATGTCATTCGAAATCTAAAAAGGGACAAGCCCGGCTGCACTGCTGCGGAGTATCTAGAAGCTTTACAGGAAAATTTCGGGGGAGTGGAGGTTTGTGCCGAGCTTATCCACAAGTTCTCTCACACCTATCAAAAGGAAGGAGAAGAATTGTCCACCTATGTCTGGCGACTGGATAAAATCCTCCATCAGGTTATTCTAAAAAGAGGCATGGAGCCGAGTCGTGCAAGCAAAGCTCTGATGGATCAAATTTTCAAAGGTGCACTCCCACTGGATCCCATAATGTTGAAATTCCAGACTAGATACCAGAGCAAGAGACTGACCTATTTCAAACTGGTCAAAGCTATCCGAGAAGAAGAGGCTTTAATTAAGGCTAAAAAGATTGCTAATGCTTCACATGCAGTTTTCACCGCAGAAGTAGAAACTCTTGGTGTAGCGGACATACAGACTGAAGTGATGGCTTTGAAAACTCTGATGTCGAAAATGATAGAGTTGATGACGTTGCTGTCTACTAGGATTGCCGTACCTGAGGAGGGAGAGGCAGTGCGGAGTATTCCTGCTGGAGAACCCTCTGGGTCGTTGATCTGCTACAACTGTGGGGGGTTGGCCACTATCGACGTGACTGTCCCAGCCCACCCAAACCGCGAAGAGGACAGACGTTTCTAGCAGATATACGAATGACAAGAGCGGCTGTGGTTCCTAACAAGGGGTTTTCAAATGAGGCGCAAGAAGAAAATGTGCCCACACGCTCGAGGAAAATATGTTTTGGCTGCAGGGAAAAGGGTCATTTCAGGGCTCAGTGCCCGAAAATGAGGCCCATAAAGAGATCGGTCGAAGAACTCCTGAAGGCCTTGAAGGAGCAGTCGCCTGTCTTGCAAAGGGAAAATCTTAGAGGACCCCGGTTGAATGAGCAAACTGGGTCCCCACCTTGTACTACAGCGGAGAAGTTCCCTGACAAGTTGATCGGTCCTTCGTCCATCATCCCGGTCCAAGTGGAAGGGGTCTACACAAAGGCTCTTCTAGATTCAGGTGCTCAAGTAACTCTGATTTACCGAGATTTCTATCAGAAACATTTGAAGCATATACCCTTGAAGAAGTTGAAGGATCTTGAAATCTGGGGTATGGGGACTGAGAGGTTTCCCTATGATGGATATCTACAGGTGAAGCTGGAATTCAGTTCAGCGACCGTTGGACAACCAGCAGTATGTGACACGTTGGCCATTGTGTGACCTCATCCCTCGGGAACTAATCGAAGTTCTATGATAGTGGGGACGAACACTGACTTAGTGAGATGTTTTCTAACCCCGCTGAGGAAGGAAGAGAGTCTTGCTCCCAAGAAGGCACACTCGATGTCAAGGCCGGTATGTCAACGGATGGTCAAAGAACAGAGAGCCCCTGCAGAAGTGAGGCGGCTGAGGAAAGCGGAAGGAACAGAGAAGGTTATGCAGTCCAGAGAAGTCCCCGAAATAATCTCTGGAAGAGTTTTGAAACGGACAAGTGAGAGAGTCTCAGTCAGCGTGTGCAATGTGTCTGATTCTCCAGTAGTCCTTAAAGCACGACTGCCTATTGGGCAAGTAGCGTCCGCTACACCCCTCTCTACCGATTTAGGGGGGGAAGTGAATAAAGTGATTCAAGCTGAACGGTTCTACCCTAAAGATGCTCCTATCTCGTTCAAGCGGAAGAAGCGGGTTCAGTCTCCAATACTCAAGTCGAAAAATTCGTTCTCCAGGTATGAGTTTGACGTGGGATGCGCTAAGAGCACTAAACACTGCATTCGTCTCCAGGATGATAAGCCTTCTCGAGAAAGGTCAAGGTGAGCTTCATCGAGAGATCTAATTGAACTGAAAAGAACCCAAGGAGTGGTTGGAACAGAGGAACTGATTGAGCCAGAACCAAAACGCTCTGTTCGACCGCCCCAGAGACTCACCTACGACTCACCAGGACATAGCACTGAAGAGGCCGTCACCACAGTGCGAAGGTTGCCCGAAGTGTCTGCTATGTTAGCTGAGGTAGCCCAAAACATGAGTCAACTTGAGGGAGTGTATATAACCCACTGTATGCTTGCTGCTGAGCCTGTATATGTTACCTAACCTGTGTTGAAATGTAATGCAACTGTAGTACCTCCTTGGAGAGACCCAAGAGTTCTAGGAGGGGGAGAGTGTAGCGCTGTGTTTAAAAAAGACTGTTCTACTGCATTTACTTGCAATGGCCACCAGAGGGAGACAGAGACCATGCTAAGATTATGCTGGACAAACACAGAAAACATTGGGACTACATTTCCCGGCATGCTTTGGGGGCAGACACAGGAAGTGGGTGGGACACAGAGACTTAGACACAGAGAGCGCGCCAGGGAGTGAGAGGAGCGAGACACAGTGCAGCAGAGCGAGACAGTGGATGGGCCGGGGTGCAGGCGGCCTGACAGAGTTGAAGACCGGGTTGTTCAGCCTTATCAGAGGAGGACCCAGTGATTCACCAGACTACCCACGCTGATATTGAGAAAGCTGGAAGACCCCGAGTTAGGAGTACCGCAGATCGATCGGACAGGGAGAGCAGGCGGTGAACTGGACATCTTGCGGCAGCCACAGAAAGCCAGACAGCGGATCCAGTAACTAGGAGAACCCCAGTCAACATCGAGCGGAGAGACGTCCTGGGTCGAGCGGAGCATCAAGTATCTGGCGGATGGGTGAGAGGCCTTCTAGGCCGTTGTGAAAATAAAGCACACTGCTGTTTGTTTCCAAAAGCCACAGGGCCCCAACTTGACTAGTCGAAGATACCTCATAAGCAATTCACTGGCCAGTTGAATATTGTACCCGGGTACCACAACACACACACACACGTACATTCTGGGACATAACCTGTGCGGGACTCACTCCCCAAACAAGAAAGGGGATTAAAGATATATTTTCTTCTTTTCTTTTCTGCTGCGCGTTTCTCTAATTACGGAGCCTTGTATTTTCTCTTTTCCGCTGCGCGTTTCTCGAATTACGAAGCCTTGTATTTTCTCTTTTCCGCTGCTCGTTTCTCGAATTACGAAGCATCGTATTTCTTTTCCGCTGCGCGTTTCCCGCATTACGAAGTACTGTAAATATATCTACGAACACCGTGTTATTCATTATATGCCATTTATTCTAGTAAACTATATAATTTATAAAATCCACAACGGTACTGGAGTATATTTATTCCCTAGTGCGGGGAGACTGACCCGAGGTTCAATTTCAGCGGCTCCTCCGGGAGTGAGCGCTACATTTGTTTAGTCCATCAGTGCGATAATTAGCGCTAGGATTTGTAATACCTTACGTATCCTAACTAGGGATGGGCATTCGGTTCGATTCGAACGTGAGTTCGAATCGAACATCGGCCGTTCGGGTGTTCGAAGAACGCCGAACATTATAGGATGTTCGCGGTTTGTTCGACCGCGGACATTCCATAATAAAAAATGCGTCCACAGGTCTCCTAAATGTACCGGCGGCTGCCAGTACATTTAGGAGACCTGTGGCTGCAGCCCCCGGCCCCTGTAACTCACCTGTCCTGCAGCTGTCCCGGCCTCCTGTTCCCCGGTCCATCAGCTCCTTTGGTCCGTCTGGCCATGGCTCCTCTGCCCCATGTCTTCGTGCTGAATGATCTGATTGAGCAAAGTCCTGCACCTGACCTGGACTTTGCCCAATCAGGGCTCTATTCAATATTTAGCCCTGATTGGGCAAAGTCCAGGTCAGGTGCAGGACTTTGCCCAATCAGAGCTCAGCATGAAGATGAGCTGTGACCAAGCTCTGATTGGTTAAAGTCTTGCGCCGACTTTAACCAATCAGAGCTTGGTTGAAGCTCTGCCCCACGCCTCATCTTCATGCTGAGCTCTGATAGGGCAAAGTCCTGCACCTGACCTGGATTTTGCCCAATCAGGGCTCAATATTAAATTAGAGCCCTAATTGGGCAAAGTCCAGGTCAGGTGCAGGACTTTGCCCAATCAGATCATTCAGCATGAAGACGTGGGGCAGAGGAGCCGCGGCCAGACAGACCGGAGGAGCTGATGGACCGGGAACAGGAGGCCGGGACAGCTGCAGGACAGGTGAGTTATGGGGGCCGGGGGCTGCAGCCACAGGTCTCCTAAATGTACCGGCAGTCGCAGGTACATTTAGGAGAACTGTGAACACAATTTGCGTGTTCGGCCCCCATTGATTAACATTGTGTTCGAGTTCGTGTTTGACCATTTCGGCCGTTCGGCTGTTCGGATACGAACCGAGCACAGGGGTGTTCGGCTCATCACTAATCCTAACACTAATTACTGATTGAGCTCTCCATTTAGGATCAGCAAAGTACAGTAAGCTTGCAGAAGCTAGCACAATAACAGATGCACTATTGGATTTTTCACAACTTTAGTGTCAGGAATGTAATATCGGGCATGCGTTAAAGTCACTTATTCTAGCGTTAACACAAACTCACCCTAACACTAACGGTAGTGCCAACTATCTAATTTAGCCCTAAAAGTTGCAAAATACACACCAATGGTTCCCAAACACCTTTTTTCAACAAACATAATATTGTCAAATAGCTGGATGGTATGTATCATGCTTAAAGAGGGTACAATCCTTTCCCATCATACATCCAGTGCAAACAATTACCATATATAGATAAGCATATTTGGGAGACCAAGTAACATATCTGGCCCTAATGCTGATAGATTTCTGCTCTAGCCCTACACAAACATTCATACCAGACTTAACATTTTAAAAGCAAAACAGCTTGGCGCTCGACACGTGTTTTGCCGACACGACGTCTGCTTCAATTGGAGCAAAATTGACAGATTGTACCCTCTAAGTTATTATTATTAAGAATGATGACAGTAGTGATATAGGCATTGATTATCCAGTCTACATATTTTTGGCCACTTTAAGAATTAACCATTGCTCTGCCCAACACTATTTTTGTGTGATGTTTTTAATCATTTGCTCTCCCACAAGTGCCTCTAATGAAGGTGTAGTTAGATGGTAATACCCGGCACTCCTGTTCGTGTGTTGGTATCTCCTTTGTGAGATTCCGCTTTTTTGTTGTTATTTTATCATGGTTTTCTGTATGAAATTTTATTCAATTTCCTTATTACTTACATTGTTCTTTCCACTCCACCTCCTCATTTTCATTTTTTTGACTCTGCTGCTGGGCTTTTTTGAGACTCAAATATAGCTCTTTTGCTCGAAGTTCCTCTCTCTGACGAATCTGTTCCTCTTCCATCCGTCTCTCTTCATCTTCCCGTCTCTGCGTCAAAGTACAAAATTAGTCTATGTTGGCTTTTTAACTTGAGCAGTTAAAAAAAATTTGTTAATGCATACAGGTCTATTCACTAAGGGGTGAAGTCAGGAGAATTGGCAGTAGAAGTGAAAATTCTAAAATAGCCAAACCAGAAACATTCTCCCATTTATCTCACTTTCCAAATCGGCTATTTGGTCTAGATTGTTCTTTTCTCCTGCCAATTCTTCTGAGTTTCACCCTTTAGTGAATAGACCTGTATGTGAGCAACCTTTGGCTCTTCAGACAGAGCAGATATTGGGAATTAAATTCAGTAATTGTACCTCGTCTCTACACCAATAACCAAATTCAAGGTCAAATACATGTTTCAGATTGTTATACAAAGTGACATTTTCAGATTTTTTTCCTTACTTTTCTAAGGTATATATCTAGTACATGTATTTTAAAGACCTGTTTGCACTTTTCATGAAATAAGTATTGTAAAGTTATTCATGATATGTTTATTTTTTTCTAGTGAGGAACTTGTAGAAAGGAACCATGCTCTAATTCACATTATTGCAATGTGCATTGCAAACATGCACAAAACAGCTTTAGCTTACTTAAAAAGTTCTCAAAATTTGCTCAAATTGCTAACACTTGTAGGGCTAGATTAAGAATTTAATGTTAAAATGGGGATGCTAAAGGGAAAAACCTGCAGCTGCTTTCGTGTCCCTGCGAGTATCACCTCCTGGAGTCTATAGGACTCCATGGAGGGTTTCGCTTCCAGGCCGCGAGCAATGTGTGATCTCGAGTGCACAGCAGCGCAGAGGGAGACTGGGAAGGGAACTACTCGTCCTGAGTCTCACTCTGCTCCCGGCGACAACAAGTGGCGGGTAGGGCCAACATTCTCGCTGCGGGTGAGACATGAGTATTGGATTTATAGGGGGTTTTTAGGCAGTGCTAAATGATTTTGCAAAAGCAGGATCGGTTAGCACCAGCTTTTAGATGTTGCTAGAATTTTGGCATGCGCATCGCTGTGGTAATTAGCACTAGAACCTTGTAATACCATAATTATTGAAATTATAGTATATTAGTATTAGTATATTAGTGATTAAGCTCCCCATGTTAAGTATAGGATTTGCAAAGTACATTAGCCCTTTCACTGCTGAGGATGTGTGGGGAACGTCCTCATTGACTCCTAAGGAAAGATAGGGGTGGAGATGGGGGTTCCTTTGTTTTCAGCTAGCAGGGTCATGTTTGTATCATTAGAAAGGCCAGAGCATGGCCTTTCCAATGATATCAAACATGACCATGTTTAAAGTAAAGAAAAAAAATAATACAAAAATAAATTTTGTTTTTTTAAGACGTGAAATGGCTCAGCAGTGAAGGGGTTAAGCTCGCAGAAGCTAGCGCAATCACTGATGTGCTAAAGGATTCTTTACGAGTTTAGTGTCAGGAATGTAATATGGTGGTCATGTGTTAATTATCCTAGCATGAACACTCATCCGAATGCTACCGTTAGCGTTCACTATGGAATAGGGCCCAGAATTGGGAATATCTGATTTGGAGTGTCCAAATTCAGCTACGTCTGATTTAAGAAGGTGTCCAAATTTGAGTGTTTTTTGTAATGATGAAACTGTTTTAACCCCTTAAGGACCCAGGACGTACCATGTACGTCATTGCAGCGGGTCTCTTTTAGACCCGCTGACGTACATGGTACGTCCTGCGGTTTTTTGAGCGCTGGAAGCGATCGGATCGCTTCCAGCAGCTCAACGCCATTGCAGGATGCCTGGGAGTCCAGGCATCCGTGCAATGGCGGTGAGAAGTGCCGGGGCACCTTGTGATCGCTCCCCGGAGCGATCAACATCCGGTTTTACCGGAGAGGTGCCCGGCACTTCTAGAGAGCGCTGGAAGCGATCGGATCGCTTCCAGCTGCTCTGTGTATATTGCAGGGATGCCTCGACATCGAGGCATCCTTGCAATATGCTTACCTGCCGCCGGTCCGCTAAGTGATCGCTCCCCCCGAGCGATCACTTCCGGTAGCGGCAGGAAGTACTGAGTGCCACGAGGTATCGTGGCACTCAGTACAAAACGATCACATGAGTGATCAGGTGCTCTGCTGGTGCCTTGAGGGATCAAGGCACCCAGCAGAGTAAAAAAAGTGTAAAAAGTAAAATAAAAATCAATAAAAATGAATAAAATAAAATAAACTGACAGCCAAGATGGCGCTGCCCTTCTAAGGGCAGGGTCATCTTGGGGCTGAGTGGGATGTTCCTAGCCTGCCTCATCAGAGAGGCAGGCTAGCAACATCCAATCAGAAGTAAAAAAAAATCAAAATAAAAATTTCTAATTTGTCAGGTCAGGTCAATATTTTGTAAATATTGGCTCTGACCCTTGTGATTCTCCCTCCCTCTCCTCACTTGTGTTTTGGTGAGCGAGAGAGAGAGATCAGATTTGACAGGTTAGAGATTTTAGTGAGATTAGAAAAATTGAGGCAGATTTAGAGAGTTTTAGTGAGATTAGAAAAATTTAGGCAGATTTAGAGAGATTTTAGGGAGTTTAGAAGAATTGAGGCAGGTTTAGAGTGATTTAGAGAGATTTAGGTGTTTTATTTGTATTTCTTGTGAAACCAACGGTTCTTCTAAGAACCAACAATCCGCTTATTATATATAATAATTATATAAAATTTTATAATCTATTATATAATGTCTGAGAGGGTGTACAGCGCCGAGGAGGCATATGCCATCCTGGCGTCAGAATCTGAGGCATCTGCGTCAGACTCCGACCCTGATTTCGACCCCGCAAACTGCTCAGAGACGTCGCTAGATACATCATCTACGCTGGCTGATGTATCTAGTGATGTTTCTGATGCAGATCCTGGGTCACCACCTGCCAGCAGAGACGCACAGCTCCAGCTGAGGAGTGGGTAGTGCATCATCGCCAGAGGCCAGATATCCCTCCTTTCACGGCAAATCCTGGCATCAATATTGATGTTGCAGGATTTACCGCCACACAGTTTTTGCAGGTGTTTATGGGGATGATTTGTTGGGCCACATCGTGGCCCAATCAAAATCTGTATGCCATCAGCATTGTGCTTGCGAAGCCAGACTCCTACTTGGCAAGGCAGCAATGGACCCCGCTAGATGTGCCAGAATTTCTGAAATTCTGGGCACTTACTATGCTGATGGGCATCATAAAGAAGCCCTCAATTCGCTCCTACTGGAGCAATAGCCCCATCTGCTCTTCCCCCATTTACCCCCATCAATGTCACGTAGAAGGTATGAAAACATTTTGCGTGTTTCATGCACTTCAGTGACAACAGGCCTGTGCCCTCCTAGAGAGCATCCCCAGTTTGACAGGCTGTATAAAATCCGCCCCCTGATTACCCACTTCACCGCCAGGTTTGCAGAGGCTTATACACCTGGAAAGAATATCTGCGTGGATGAATCCCTAATGAAATACAAGGGAAGGCTGGGATTCAAGCAGTATATTCCTTCCAACGCTCCAGGTATGGAGTGAAGGTGTATAAGCTCTGTGACAGCGAGAGTGGGTATACTCAGGCCTTCCGGGTGTACGAGGGAAAGGATAGTAGCCTTGACCCTCCAGGTTGCCCAGAACACATGGGAACCAGTGGCAAGATTGTGTGGGACCTACTTTTTCCCCTCATGAACAAAGGGTACCACTTGTATGTTGATAATTTTTATACAAGTGTCCCTTTGTTCAAGCTGCTGTATTGTTTTGATACAGCAGCATGCGGTACTGTTCGCAAGAACCGCGTAGGTTTCCCAGCACAGCTTGTCCGCACCCGTTAAAAAGGGGGGAGACCTCAGCTCTGCGCCAAGAGGAGCTGTTGGCGGTCAAGTACAGAGACTAGAAGGATGTATACCTTCTATCCACCATCCACACTGAGAGGTCTGTGGAGGTCTCTGTACGTGGCAGAGCTGAGCGCATCAGGAAGCCAGTGTGCATCAAAGACTATAACCGGCATATGGGTGGGGTTGATCTGGCAGATCAGCTGCTCCAGCCCTACCAGATTATGCGGAAGTCAAGGGCCTGGTACAAAAAGGTTGCAATTTACCTGATGCAAATTGCAACCCACAATGCCTTTTTGCTCTGCAAAAAGGCAAACCCCGGAGTGACGCTGTCCTTTTTACAGTTTCAGCTCCAGGTCATTTCGGGGCTTTTGTACCAGGATGCACCTGCTCCCCGGGCGGTGTGATGGGGGACAGAGTTGGGGCTACGCATTTTATTTATAAAATCCCCCCTACTAAAGGGCAAACAGAAACCCAAAAGGTGCAGGGTGTGTTTCAAGAGGGGGCAGAGGAGAGACACAATCTTTTTCTGCCCAGAATGCCCTGGACAACCCGGTCTGTGTCTTGGGGACTGTTTCAAGATATATCACACTGTGCGTGATCTGTGATTTTTTTTTTCCTTTCTATTTTTTCTCACACTCCAGTTAGTTAGTTCAGTTTAGTTTTTTTTTTCTTTACTGCACCAGACTTTTACATTTTATTCGTACATTTTTAAGTTCTACAATTGGTGCTGTATTTTGCCAAAATCTTTGCACACTATGCATGGGGGGCATGGGTGTACTCAGGAGACCTTGCAGAAAACAACCTGGAGAGTTTTCATGCAGTAACAAACAACAGTGTCTCCTAAATCACAGTCCAAATCTAATGTGGGCGTAAAAATAAAAATTGAAAAATTACCGCCACACACCTTCTCAAATGTTTTGGGCTAAAACCGTTGCATCCATGGCATCAAAGCACTCCATATGCATACCTTGGGGTGTCAACATAACAAATATAAACAATTTTCTGGCAATAATTCAAACTGGGGTATGCGGTAGACCCAAAACCAAAGCTAGGCCTAGCTGAAGAAATAATCTCAATTTCAACTTCAATGACAAAGTCATAAAAATTGTATTTGAACCTTCCCAAAATCCTGGCAAACCTATGCATGGGGGGCATGGGTGTACTCAGGAGACCTTGCAGAAAACAACCTGGAGAGTTTTCATGCAGTAACAAACAACAGTGTCTCCTAAATCACAGTCCAAATCTTAATGTGGGCGTAAAAATAAAAAATTGAAAAATTACCGCCACACACCTTCTCAAATGTTTTGGCTAAAACCGTTGCATCCATGGCATCAAAGCACTCCATATGCAATACTTGGGGTGTCAACATAACAAATATAAACAATTTTCTGGCAATAATTTCAAACTGGGGTATGCGGTAGACCCAAAACCAAAGCTAGGCCTAGCTGAAGAAATAATCTCAATTTCAACTTCAATGACAAAGTCATAAAAATTGTATTTGAACTTCCCAAATCCTGGCAAACCTATGCATGGGGGGCATGGGTGTACTCAGGAGACTTGCAGAAAACAACCTGGAGAGTTTTTCATGCAGTAACAACAACAGTGTCTCCTAAATCACAGTCCAAATCTAATGTGGGCGTAAAAATAAAAAATTGAAAAATTACCGCCACACACCTTCTCAAATGTTTTGGGCTAAAACCGTTGCATCCATGGCATCAAAGCACTCCATATGCAATACCTTGGGGTGTCAACATAACAAATATAAACAATTTTCTGGCAATAATTCAAACTGGGGTATGCGGTAGACCCAAAACCAAAGCTAGGCCTAGCTGAAGAAATAATCTCAATTTCAACTCCAATGACAAAGTCATAAAAATTGTATTTGAACTTCCCAAAATCTTGGCAAACCTATGCATGGGGGGCATTGGTGTACTGGAGGAGACCTTGCAGAAAACAACCTGGAGAGTTTCATGCAGTAACAAACAACAGTGTCTCCTAAATCACAGTCCAAATCTAATGTGGGCGTAAAAATCTGAAAATTGAAAAATTACACCACACACCTTCTCAAATGTTTTGGGCTAAAACCGTTGCATCCATGGCATCAAAGCACTCCATATGCAATACCTTGGGGTGTCAACATAACAAATATAAACAATTTTCTGGCAATAATTCAAACTGGGGTATGCGGTAGACCCAAACAAAGCTAGGCCTAGCTGAATAAATAATCTCAATTTCAACTCCAATGACAAAGTCATAAAAATTGTATTTGAACCTTCCAAAATCCTGGCAAACCTATGCATGGGGGGCATGGGTGTACTCAGGAGACCTTGCAGAAAACAACCTGGAGAGTTTTCATGCAGTAACAAACAACAGTGTCTCCTAAATCACAGTCCAAATCTAATGTGGGCGTAAAAATCTAAAATTGAAAAATTACACCACACACCTTCTCAAATTGTTTTGGGCTAAAACCGTTGCATCCATGGCATCAAAGCACTCCATATGCAATACCTTGGGGTGTCAACATAACAAATATAAACAATTTTCTGGCAATAATTCAAACTGGGGTATGCGGTAGACCCAAAACCAAAGCTAGGCCTAGCTGAAGAAATAATCTCAATTTCAACTCCAATGACAAAGTCATAAAAATTGTATTTGAACCTTCCCAAATTCTGGCAAACCTATGCATGGGGGGATGGGTGTACTAAGGAGACCTTGCAGAAAACAACCTGGAGAGTTTTCATGCAGTAACAAACAACAGTGTCTCCTAAATCACAGTCCAAATCTAATGTGGGCGTAAAATTCTGAAAATTGAAAAATTACACCACACACCTTCTCAAATGTTTTGGGCTAAAACCGTTGCATCCATGGCATCAAAGCACTCCATATGCAATACCTTGGGGTGTCAACATAACAATATAAAACAATTTTCTGGCAATAATTCAAACTGGGGTATGCGGTAGACCCAAACCAAAGCTAGGCCTAGCTGAAGAAATAATCTCAATTTCAACTCCAATGACATACAGGGTTATCCAAAGAGATTCGAAAAGTCACCGCACGTTCGGTGACTTTTCGTTCTCTTCAATTCGGTTCCTTTTGCCGATTGCATTTCGGTGACCCTGCGGTGTATTCAGCGAGCACCACAGGGTCCCCGAATTGCAGGAAAAGCTGCCGCAAACCTGACGAAAACTAACTGAATGCACGCTGAAAACAAGCAAAAACATCTGGATTAACCTTCGAAGAGGAGCCAAACAGGAGACGAACAGGAGCCGAAAAGGAGCCGAATCACACAGAGCCGAAGCAGCTGTGACGTAGAGGAGGCAGTGAAAAATTAGAAAACCATTTGTATGAATCTGGGAAAAAGAAAAGCTGTTTTGCAAAGAAACTACTGAGCGAAAATGTCTGAAATTTTCACAGGAGGTCCAGGAATGATAATAAAGAGGGCTGTTACAAAAAAAATAAGCAAACTGAAAAAAAAAAAAAAAATCGGACTTTTAATTTTTTTAAAAAATTCATAAAATGCTTAAAGTATCCTAAAAAATCTATAAATAAAAGAGACTTTTTGCTGCAGAATTTTATAATGAACGGTTTATTAGATATTGAATTAATACGGGAAATATTTTTAACATTGAAGTCTATGGGATTCTCCTGAATAAATGCCGAATTAAAACCACCGAATGGCAGTGCATTAGGGGACCTTTCACTGCTGGTTTGTGTTCTCTGAATAAGCCGAAGCAGTGCTTTTTCATGGGGATTTCACTGCTCTCGAACAGGGACCGAACAGGCACCGTATGTTCAGGCAATTCGACAGGATTTGGCGAATTGCCTGCTCTCTGAATAGCCGAATGGTCAGGAAAGGCAACCGAACGCTGATTTTCAGCGTTCGGTTACCTTTCTCAAGCAATTCGAATCTCTTTGGATAACCCTGAAAGTCATAAAAATTGTATTTGAACCTTCCCAAAATCCTGGCAAACCTATGCATGGGGGGCATGGGTGTACTCAGGAGACCTTGCAGAAAACAACCTGGAGAGTTTTCATGCAGTAACAAACAACAGTGTCTCCTAAATCACAGTCCAAATCTAATGTGGGCGTAAAAATAGTGAAAATTGAAAAATTACACCACACACCTTCTCAAATGTTTTGGGCTAAAACCGTTGCATCCATAGCATCAAAGCACTCCATATGCAATACCTTGGGGTGTCAACATAACAAATATAAACAATTTTCTGGCAATAATTCAAACTAGGGTATGCGGTAGACCCAAAACCAAAGCTAGGCCTAGCTGAACAAATAATCTCAATTTCAACTCCAATGACAAAGTCATAAAAATTGTATTTGAACCTTCCCAAAATCCTGGCAAACCTATGCATGGGGGGCATGGGTGTACTCAGGGAGACTCCTTGCAGAAAACAACCTGGAGAGTTTTCATGCAGTAACAAACAACAGTGTCTCCTAAATCACAGTCCAAAAATGTGTGGGTGTGGAAAATGAAAAATGACCACCAAACAGTATCCAATTTGTTTGAAGCAAACGGTTGCATCCATAGCATAAAACACTCCATTTACAATACTTTGGGTGTTTAGCTTACCAAATATATGCACGTTCATAAAACTGGGGTATGTAAAAAGGCCCCTAAAAGAAGATAAGCAAAGACGATACTGTATGTCAAATAATTAAAAAATTGACAAGCACATGTCAAAGATTGGCGTAGCACCCCAAAAACAACAGAACAAATCTATATATATATGGGTGGTATCACTTTACTCAGAAGAAGATGTTGCTGAACATATTTTGGGGTGTTTTTTGGCAGTAACCCATAACTGGATTTGACAATTTCATGCCTAAAGTACAATGTGTGTGAAAAAATAACACAAAAAGTGACTAACTGAAAGTTTGACATAGAGCTAGTGCATGGAAAGTGTTAAAATACAACTCTTTTGCAGCACCTAGGTGTGCCTTTCTAAAATATATGATTTGATGGGGTAAATTTACTTTGGCCGGCTTCAAAAATGCCCAAATAGGACATGGGTGCATGATGACGAAATGTGAAAATTCCAAGTTGGAAAACTGAAATGCGCACCCCCCACATAAGGCCTATTAGCCCCCAAATGACCCGACATACCTATACATGGGTGGTTATCAAATTACTCAGAAGATGTTGCTGAACATTTTTGGGGTGTTTTTTGGCAGTAACCCATAACTGGATTTGACAATTCATGCCTAAAGTAAAATGTGGTGAAACAATAACCCAAAAGTGACTACCTGAAAGTTTGACATAGAGCTAGTGCATGGAAAGTGTTAAAATACAACTCTTTGAAGCACCCTAGGGTGTGCCCTTTCTAAAATATTTATGATTTGATGGGGGGTAAATTACTTTGGCCGGCTTCAAAAATGTCCCAAATAGGATGGGTGCATGATGACGAAATGTGAAAATTCCAAGTTGGAAACTGAAATGCGCACCCCCCAAATAAGGCCTATTAGCCCCAAATGACCCGACATACCTATACATGGGTGGTATCAATTTACTCAGAAGATGTTGCTGAACATATTTTGGGGTGTTTTTTGGCAGTAACCCATAACTGGATTTGACAATTCATGCCTAAAGTACAATGTGTGTGAAAAATAACCCAAAGGTGACTACCTGAAAGTTTGACATAGAGCTAGTGCATGGAAGTGTTAAAATACAACTCTTTGAAGCACCCTAGGGTGTGCCCTTTCTAAAAATATATGATTTGATGGGGTAAATTACTTTGGCCGGCTTCAAAAATGTCCCAAATAGGACATGGGTGCATGATGACGAAATGTGAAAATTCCAAGTTGGAAAACTGAAATGCGCACCCCCCAAATTAGGCCTATTAGCCCCCAAATGACCCGACATACCTATACATGGGTGTTATCAATTTACTCAGAAGATGTTGCTGAACATATTTTGGGGTGTTTTTTGGCAGTAACCCATAACTGGATTTGACAATTCATGCCTAAAGTACAATGTGTGTGAAAAAATAACCCAAAAAGTGACTACCTGAAAGTTTGATATAGAGCTAGTGCATGGAAAGTGTTAAAATACAACTCTTTGAAGCACCCTAGGGTGTGCCCTTTCTAAAAATATATGGTTTGATGGGGGTAAATTACTTTGGCCGTCTTCAAAAATGTCCCAAATAGGACATGGGTGCATGATGACGAAATGTGAAAATTCCAAGTTGGAAAACTGAAATGCGCACCCCAAATAAGGCCTATTAGCCCCCAAATGACCCGACATACCTATACATGGGGGTATCAATTTACTCAGAAGATGTTGCTGAACATATTTTGGGGTGTTTTTTGGCAGTAACCCATAACTGGATTTGACAATTCATGCCTAAAGTACAATGTGTGTGAAAAAAATAACACAAAAAGTGACTACCTGAAAGTTTGACATAGAGCTAGTGCATGGAAAGTGTTAAAATACAACTCTTTGAAGCACCCTAGGGTGTGCCCTTTCTAAAAATATATGGTTTGATGGGTGTAAATTACTTTTGGCCGGCTTCAAAAATGTCCCAAATAGGACATGGGTGCATGATGACGAATGTGAAAATTCCAAGTTGGAAAGCTGAAATGCGCACCCCCCAAATAAGGCCTATTAGCCCCCAAATGACCCGACATACCTATACATGGGTGGTATCAATTTACTCAGAAGTGTTGCTGAACATATTTTGGGGTGTTTTTTGGCAGTAACCCATACTGGATTTGACAATTCATGCCTAAAGTACAATGTGTGGTGAAAAAATAACCAAAAAGTGACTACCTGAAAGTTTGACATAGAGCTAGTGCATGGAAAGTGTTTAAAATACAACTCTTTGAAGCACCTAGGGTGTGCCCTTTCTAAAAATATATGGTTTGATGGGGGTAAATTACTTTGGCCGGCTTCAAAAATGTCCCAAATAGGACATGGTTGCATGATGACGAAATGTGAAAAATTCCAAGTTGGAAAACTGAAATGCGCAACCACCAAATAAGGCCTATTAGCCCCCAAATGACCCGACATACCTATACATGGGTGGTATCAATTTACTCAGAAGATGTTGCTGAACATATTTTGGGGTGTTTTTTTGGCAGTAACCCAAACTGGATTTGACAATTCATGCCTGAAGTACAATGTGTGGTGAAAAAATAACACAAAAAGTGACTACCTGAAAGTTTGACATAGAGCTAATGCATGGAAAGTGTTAAAATACAACTCTTTGAAGCACCCTAGGGTGTGCCCTTTTCTAAAAATATATGGGTTTATGGGGGGTAAATTACCTTGGCCGGCTTCAAAAATGTCCCAATAGGACATGGGTGCATGATGACGAAATGTGAAAATTCCAAGTTGGAAAACTGAAATGCGCACCCCCCAAATAAGGCCTATTAGCCCCCAAATGACCCGACATACCTATACATGGGTGGTATCATTTACTCAGAAGATGTTGCTGAACATATTTTGGGGTGTTTTTTGGCAGTAACCCTTAACTGGATTTTGACAATTCATGCCTAAAGTACACAATGTGTGTGTGAAAAAATAACACAAAAAGTGACTACCTGAAAGTTTGACATAGAGCTAGTGCATGGAAAGTGTTAAAATACAACTCTTTGAAGCACCCTAGGGTGTGCCCTTTCTAAAAATATATGGTTTGATGCGGGTAAAATTCTTTGGCCGGCTTCAAAAATGTCCCAAATAGGACATGGGTGCATGATGACGAAATGTGAAAATTCCAAGTTGAAAACTGAAATGCGCACCCTCCAAATAAGGCCTATTAGCCCCAAATGACCAGACATACCTATACATGGGTGGTATCAATTTACTCAGAGATGTTTGCTACATATTTTGTGGTTTTTTGGCAGTAACCCATAACTGGATTTGACAATTCATGCCTAAAGTACAATGTGTGTGAAAAAATAACCCAAAAAGTGACTAACTGAAAGTTTGACATAGAGCTAGTGCATGGAAAGTGTTAAAATACAACTCTTTGAAGCACCCTAGGGTGTGCCCTTTCTAAAAAATATATGGTTTGATGGGGGTAAATTACTTTGGCCGGCTTCAAAAATGTCCCAAATAGGACATGGTTGCATGATGACGAAATGTGAAAATTCCAAGTTGGAAAACTGAAATGCGCACCCACCAAATAAGGCCTATTAGCCCCCAAATGACCCGACATACCTATACATGGGTGGTATCAATTTACTCAGAAGATGTTGCTGAACATATTTTGGGGTGTTTTTTGGCAGTAACCCATAACTGGATTTGACAATTCATGCCTGAAGTACAATGTGTGTGAAAAAATAACACAAAAAGTGACTACCTGAAAGTTTGACATAGAGCTAATGCATGGAAAGTGTTAAAATACAACTCTTTGAAGCACCCTAGGGTGTGCCCTTTCTAAAAACATATGGTTTGATGGGGGTAAATTACTTTGGCCGGCTTCAAAAATGTCCCAAATAGGACATGGGTGCATGATGACGAAATGTGAAAATTCCAAGTTTGAAAACTGAAATGCGCACCCCCCAACTAAAGGCATATTAGCCCCAAATGACCCGACATACCTATACATGGGTGGTATCAATTTACTCAGAAGATGTTGCTGAACATATTTTGGGTGTTTTTTGGCAGTAACCATAACTGGATTTTGACAATTCATGCCTAAAGTACAATGTGTGTGAAAATCAACACAAAAGTGACTACCTGAAAGTTTGACATAGAGCTAGTGCATGGAAAGTGTTAAAATACAACTCTTTGAAGCACCCTAGGGTGTGCCCTTTTCTAAAAATATATGGTTTGATGGGGGTAAATTACTTTGGCCGGCTTCAAAAATGTCCCAAATAGGACATGGGTGCATGCATGACGAAATGTGAAAATTCCAAGTTGGAAAACTGAAATGCGCACCCCCCAAATAAGGCCTATTAGCCCCCAAATGACCCGACATACCTATACATGGGTGTATCAATTTACTCAGAAGATGTTGCTGAACATATTTTTGGGGTGTTTTTTGGCAGTAACCCATAACTGGATTTGACAATTCATGCCTAAAGTACAATGTGTGTGGAAAAAATAACACAAAAAGTGACTACCTGAAAGTTTGACATAGAGCTAGTGCATGGAAAGTGTGAAATAAATACAACGCTTTGAAGCACCCTAGGGTGTGCCCTTTCTAAAAATATATGATTGATGTGATGGGGGTAAATTTACTTTTGGCCGGCTTTCAAAATGTCCCAAATAGGACATGGGTGCATGGATGACGAAATGTGAAAATTCCAAGTTGGAAAACTGAAATGCGCACCCCCAAATAAGACCTATTAGCCCCCAAATGACGACCCAACATACCTATACACATGGGTGGTATCAATTTACTCAGAAGACGTTGCTGAACATATTTTGGGGTGTTTTTTGGCAGTAACCCATAACTGGATTTGACAATTCATGTCTAAAGTACAATGTGTGTGAAAAAATAACACAAAAAGTGACTAACTGAAAGTTTGACATAGAGCTAGTGCATGGAAAGTGTTAAAATACAACTCTTTGAAGCACCCTAGGGTGTGCCCTTTCTAAAAATATATATGATTTGATGGGGGTAAATTATTTTGGCCGGCTTCAAAATGTCCCAAATAGGACATGGGTGCATGATGACGAAATGTGAAAATTCCAAGTTGGAAAACTGAAATGCGCACCCCCACATAAGGCCTATTAGCCCCCAAATGACCCGACATACCTATACATGGGTGGTATCAATTTACTCAGAAGATGTTGCTGAACATTTTGGGGTGTTTTTTGGCAGTAACCATAACTGGATTTGACAATTCATGCCTAAAGTAAAATGTGTGTGAAACAATAACCCAAAAAGTGACTACCTGAAAGTTTGACATAGAGCTAGTGCATGGAAAGTGTTAAAATACAACTCTTTGAAGCACCCTAGGGTGTGCCCTTTCTAAAAAAATATATGATTTGATGGGGGTAAATTACTTTGCCGGCTTCAAAAATGTCCCAAATAGGACATGGGTGCATGATGACGAAATGTGAAAATTCCAAGTTGGAAAACTGAAATGCGCACCCCCCAAAATAAGGCCTATTAGCCCCCAAAGACCCGACATACCTATACATGGGTGGTATCAATTTACTCAGAAGATGTTGCTGAACATATTTTGGGGTGTTTTTTGGCAGTAACCCATAACTGGATTTGACAATTCATGCCTAAAGTACAATGTGTGTGAAAAATAACCCAAAGAGTGACTACCTGAAAGTTTGACATAGAGCTAGTGCATGGAAAGTGTTAAAATACAACTCTTTGAAGCACCCTAGGGTGTGCCCTTTCTAAAAATATATGGTTTGATGGGGTAAAATTACTTTGGCCGGCTTCAAAAATGTCCCAAATAGGACATGGGTGCATGATGACGAAATGTTGAAAATTCCAAATTGGAAAACTGAAATGCGCACCCCCCAAATAAGGCCTATTAGCCCCCAAATGACCGACATACCTATACATGGGTGGTATCAATTTACTCAGAAGATGTTGCTGAACATATTTTGGGGTGCTCTTTGGCAGTAAACCTTAAAGTTCACAGTACATGTATTCTTAAATTGCGTTAAAAAAAAAATCACCAAAATTTTTTTTTTCTCAAACTTTGGCATAGATTTGTGATAAAATGGTTTGCATGGAAAGAGTCAAAATACCCCAAGTTTAATACCTTGATTTGTGTACTTTAAAAAAATATGTATATGTGGAGGGTTATTCAGGAATTAGTGACAGATATCAGTGTTACAATGTCACTATCACTAGTTTTGAAAATAAACTCTTTGGAAATGGCAAAGTGCTACTTGCACTATTGTTGCATAAAATAAGGAAAAAAGCGAGGAATATGTAAACATTGGGTATTGCTAAACTCAGTACTAAATTTAGAAACTACTAAGGAATTAATTTTTTTTTGACGGTTGTTGATACATAAGAAATTTTGGGGGTCAAAGTTCGAAAAAGTGGTGTTTTTTCAATTTTTTTGTCATATTTCACAATATTTTTTATAGTAATTATATGAAATGATGAAAAAATGGTATCTTTATAAAGTCCATTTAATGACGAGAAAAAACAGTGTAAAATATGTGTGGGTTACATAAACGAGTAAGAGGAAAATTTGACGTAAACACTAACAGCGCAGAAACGTAAAAACAGCAGCGGTCACTAAAGGACGGATTTGTGTAAAACCGCCCGGTCACTAAGGGGTTAATGCATTTTTTTCTCTGCATCTTTCCAATAGGATACTAATTTGGTGCAGGGGATGGGTCAACTATTAACCTAATAAAAATGAAAATGTATTTTGTGAATTTATTATACACCTGCTAGACAAAAGAAGAAGGACCAACAACATTACAGGAGTGAAAGAAAGGTCAGTGGCCACGATAATGTGTGAGTTGAAAGGTTTAAATATCATGTATCTGTTACGGTTAAAGCCTGAAGTGCGGTTAATCTTAAAATTACCAGGGTAATCCTGACATTATCCAAAGCCGCTGGGTAAAGCTGCAAAAAAATGAACAATTCGGACTTTACCTGGGTAATTTTAGGACTAACCAACTGCCCTTGGGTAACAGTCTGGAAGAGCTGCAAAAAAACACACTTCACCCGCATGATCTGCAGTCTATCCAACCCCTTTTGGTTAAAATCTAATTTTGTTATCGTTCAGATAAAAGTCTGAAGCTTTACCCGGATAATTTGAGGACTATCCACAGCTTCACTTGGGTAATCTGCAGAGCATCCAACCCACCTTGGGTAAAAGTGAATTTTGCTATTATCTATGGATATTATCAATGCAAATGGCAAAAGACAAACATTAAAATGTATTAAGGAGATAATGAATATACAGAGTAACAGGATATGTTTCTTATACGAATGTTAAAGAGTTACATGATCTTTATTATGTGTCATATTTGCTTATATATCATTTATAAAACATAACAACCATTAGGTTACTCTTTATTTATAGGGTTATTCAAAGAGATTCGAAAAAAAAACGCACATTCGGTGACTTTTCGTTCTCTTCAATACGGTTCCTTTTGCCGATCCCATTTCGGTGACCCTGCGGTGTATTCAGCAAGCACCACAGGGTCCCCGAATTGCAGGGAAAAGCTGCCGCACACCTGACGAAAATGAACCGCAAAACCCAGTGAATGCACACCGAAAACCCTCAAAAACATCTGGATTAACCTGCCGAATACCACGGAAAACCCGAGCAGGAGCCGATCACACGCAGCTGAAGCCTCTGGAGAAAGCCGACACCGCAGAAGAGGCAGTGAATAAATTAGGAAAATAGTTTGCATGAATGATTGAAAGTAAAACGCTGTTTGCAAAGAAACTACTGAGCGAAAATGTCTGAAATTTACATATGAGATCCAATGAATGATAATAAAGAGTGCTGTTACAGAAAACATAAGTAAACTTAAAAAAAAAATCAAAAAAAATCGGACTTTAACCACTTGAATGCTAAGGACGCGCTCAGCGCGTCCTCAGCATTCCCCCTGTTATGCGGAGGACGCGCTGAGCGCGTCCTCGCATTGGGGTCAGCGTTCGGCCGGGTACGGCCGATCGCTGGCCCCTCCGGTGCGGGCTGACATCCTGGATGTCAGCCCGGCATCCGGAGCGTGGCCGCCATTATTATATGTCATCGCGCCCCCGCGATGACACATAATTCAGGCGCCCCCCCCGCATGTGCGGAGGAGGCGCCTGAAAGGGAGGGGGGAGGGAGGTCTTCGGACCTCTCTCCCTCACCGATCGGCGGGCTCACAGGGGCTTAACCCAGGCATCATTTGGAAGGGCACAGCCTGCCCTTCAAATGATGCCTGGCATTAACCCCTGGGGAGCTGGATCGCAAATCGGCGCTGAAAAGCGCGATTTGCGATCCTTCCCGGGAGCTGGCCGACATCTTGGATGTCGGCAAGCTTCCGGGAACTCCCCCAAGAGGACTGGCGTCATCGTGCGCAGCACAGATGACGCCAGTCCTAGCATTAACCCCTAACTGCCACGAAGTGTGGAGATAGGGAGTTCCAATGAACTCCCTATCTCCCGATCCGTGGCAGTTAGGGGTTTAAATTTTGATATCGTTGGATCGGCCAGAGCATGGCCGTTCCAACGATACCAAACATGAAAGTAAAAAAAATTGTAAAAAAAAAAAAAAAAAAGAAAATAAAAATAAAAAAAAATTAAAAAAAAAAAATAATAAAAAAAAAATAAACACTTTTTTTTTTTTTTTTGTTTTTGTTTATGCAGCAATATTGTTCCCATTTCAATTATAAGTGAACAATGATGCTGCATTAACGATTTTTGTATGCGGTGCGTTTGTTAAAAATTGGTGTCATTTTCCCCAAAAAAAAATGTAACGAGACCCCATCTCTAATTTTTTTAACAAGCGCACCCCATACAAAATATATCCGCAATTGCTCCGCATGTTAAAATGTGGAAAAAAACACTTTACACGCTGTAAATTATTGAAAATACATATTTTATTGCATTTTTTGTTATAATATACAAACATGACATAACGTATACATATAATAATGACATATTATGAAATCTACCGAGTCTGACGGAAAGAACGATATATAATATGTCGATGTCATATACTAAAATAAGCCTTAAAAACACGTTTAAACATGATGCGCAAAACAGGTAAAAAATGACCTCAGCACAGGGGCGGGAAAAGCCTCAGCAGCGAAGGGTTAAAAAAAAAAAATGAAAAAATGCTTAAAATATCCTAAAAAAAATCTATAAATAAAGAGACTCTTTACTGCAGAATTTTATAATGAACGGTTTTATTAGATATTGAATTAAAACGGGAATATTTTTAACATTGAACCCTATGGGATTCTCCTGAATAAATTTGCCGCATGAAACCACCGAATGGCAGGGCATTAGGGGAACCTTTCACTGCTGGTTTGTGTTCTCTGAATAGCCGAAGCATTGCTTTTTTATGGGGATTTCACTGCCCTCAAACAGGCACCGAACAGGCACCGTATGTGCAGGCAATTCGCTAGGATTTGGCGAATTGCCTGCTCTCTGGATAGCTGAATGGCCAGGAAAGGTAACCGAACGCTGATTTTCAGCGTTCGGTTACCTTTCTCAAGCAATTCGGAGCTCTAGGCTCGGGTCAGGCTAGGATAAGGCTAGGGTCAGACTAACGCATTTTTCGCAGCGACCGTCAAAAAGTACGTCCGAACTCATTGCTGTATTTTTTCACGGATTGCGCGAAAACGGTAATACGATGCGCATTTTTGTGCGTGATTTTTTACGTATCCAAACCAGGAAACTTTGGGTGTCTGGACATTATGTTGGCCGGACATGAGCAGGGTCTGACGTCTCCAAATCACGCACACACGCCGCTAGTGGACGCAGCGCACTCTGTACGTCCGTACTAGCGGTTTCTGCGTTCTCGAAAAATGCATTCATTTTTCCACTTGCGTTGCGCAGCCGGACTTTTGTGTGTGTGACCGTACTTTCGTATATTGGCCGTCATTGCCCGTCATTTGCTGCTAGTGTGGCCGTGATTAAGTGCGCCTAAGGCTAGGGTCAGACGAACGCATTTTTCACGTTGTCCGTGAAAAAGTGCGTTCATACGAATGGACGTATTTTTTCACGGAATACGCGATAGCGGTCATACGATGCGCATTTTCGTCCGTGATTTTGAACGGATCATCAATAAAACCCTTTTGCGTCTGGACGTTATGTTGGCCGGACATGTGCAGTGTCTGACGTCTCCCAATCACGCAAACACGCCGCTATGCGGACGCAGCGCACTCTGTACGTCAGTAGTAGCGGTTTGACGTTCTCGAAAAAATGCGTTCGTTTGCCACTTGCGTTGCACGGACGAACTTTTGTGCGGCCGTTCCTCGTATGTTCCCCGGCATTGGACGTCATTTGCTGCTAGCACGGCCGTGATTTCGTGCGGCTAAACGCACGTTAAAACTGCTTTCGTATGACCTTAGCCTAAACGCACGTTAAAAACATTTTTAAAAATGATTTTTTTTTAAACTTTTTGTCCTTGTTTCCTGTCCCCCAGGGCACTACCCGGACCCCCATACACCTTTTATGGCAAATATCTAGCATATAAGCCCTCTTGGAGGGCACTCTAAAAATCTAATTTTGAGTCCCATTGACTTGTATTGAGTTCGAGTTCGAGTTCGAACTTTTGAAAAGTTCGAGTTCGAATGCAAACCGAACTCGGGTGTTCGGCTCATCCCTAATGATAAGATGACAAGAGCAGTTTTCCTTCTTTTCCATTGAAGTCAGGGCATTCATCAGCCGATTTTACACAGTTTGAGATCTTTGGGCATTTCGACTTGCTGATATGTTTTTTGAGAAAATGACCAATATAATTAAATTGTGCCCTTAGTTTCTTCTCTTAAAAAGACTATCTAGATCTGGCAAGATCCAATTTAAATGCAATAGTAAGTAGACCATACTTTTTATATGTTATTGAATACAAATGAAAGAAAATGCAAGCATCTTCTATAGTGATTATCTGCCAACACTACAATCTGTAATTATATGGATCTCTAAGCAGACTTTCTAGAATAATCATTACTTTCTCGACACATGAGGGTGAGCACAGAGATGGTACTAGGCAAGTGCAATTCGTCTCATTATGAGTTCCACTTCCAATTTGGAGATATTTTGACTGGTTCAGGATTTGTTCCTAAGTAAATGCCTCTCCAACATATCAACAAAGTATGAATCTTTGGTAGATGAAATTGATCCATTCGATTAATTTCTTTGGTGCTAGTGTAGTGAGCAGAAGGGTTAAGTAGCAGCTCTCCTGCGCTTGCTAGCAAGCTGCCAATATCCCCATGCTTGTATGTATGGCCCTCAACCTGCTACCCATGGGTGGATGCTGGGGGGAGGACATATGTCCACCCCTATTGTCTTTTAATCCTTCACCCATTGGTAGATGGAAGAAGAGGACGATAAAGCCATATCCTTTGAATAGGGACCAGTTGCTAGCATTTATCACCATTCATGAAAAATCTTATTTTTTTCTGCTAATTAGCACTCTTTGATGCAATTCAAAATATGCAAAATGAACCAAATACTTCACCAAAAGGTAGAACTTAATCTAAAAGGTTTACCTTTAGTTCTTCCTGAAACTTTATTTCTAGCTGTTTTGCTGCTTTTCGATCTTCAATCTCCACTTTCCATTTTTCAGCCACAATCCTTGCTTTTTCTTTGGCCATAGCATCTCGGAACTTCTTTTCTATTTCTGCTTCCTTCTGCTTCCTATATTAAATATAAATGTAGCAACAGAATTTCAAAGAGTACATAAACATAATGTATATTATTGATTTAATATTTGATTAAATCATTAGTTTCAGTTAGACAATGAAAGTCCAGCATAGCCATTATAGCCGTAACAAAGGTGACTCCCTAAGTCCTTGTTGAGGAATATTTTAATCTTTCTATGAATGCGTATTCTTATATCAAATTGATCCTCAGATAAACTCTTTGTATGAGAGTAGGAAACAGATGTTGAACACCTGCCTCAATCCTTGAAGGATCATCAATTATGGCTTCCAGCATTTATTGAGGAAGGATTCATTAAGTCAAGGTCTTTGTTTGTTTCTGACAAGACTGTAAGAGTTACCACCTAAGCTCTGTTTGATGTAAGGAAGAGAGCATCGAATAGGTGTTAAAGGATGTTGTAAAGTTTTTCACTGTTTAGGGTTAATTTGAATAACATATTGTATCCCAGCTCTTTTGTTTGAAATGGTTTGGAAAACGCGGCAAAAGCTTGGATATTACAGGATGTGTTTTATTGTGTTACTGTGACGTAATTTTCTGTACTTAAGGAGACCATGTGTATGGTTATTCAGAGGGCAGTAACTAAAAGACTTAGAACCTATGTTTGGTGTCTGTGGTTATTCCTCTCTCCAGATATCTGCGATTCTCAATTTGTAGTTTTATGTTATCTAAGAAAATAGTAAACACAGCCGGTTGTGAGAAAGAACAGAGGACTGACCAACGCCAGAATATAACATCATAACAATTTGGTGTCGTAGAAGTGGACGAATATCTTGAAGTTAAAGGTAAGAACACTTCATGTTAGTGCTGTCTTCTTACCTTTTTAATTTCTCTGATATTTAAGAACCCATGGTGTTTTTTGTTTGTGGATGTATTGTGGTATTGGTCGGAAGTCTAGTTGCCTCTGTATTTTATGTAGGTATAGAGTCCTGCATATGGTAGTAGGTATCAAGTCCTGCTCATGGGTTAAGGGGTATAGAGTCCCGCTTAATAGATTTGTGGATTGAGTCCACGTATGAAACTACAAATTGGAATCAAACTTTTTGTTTTGTCATTGTTTGTCTTGTTTTGTTTTATGCGCTATGCTGTATTGATTGATGCATTATATTTTATTGCTTGCCTCTTTATCCTGTTGGCGTATCCACGTGTCATGATGTAGATTCTGGTTTTGTCTTAGTCATAAGGAATGGAGCTCTCTGATGTTATTAGTTTGAGTATCGAGTCCCAAGCTACTGTATACGAGACATTGTGTTTAGCTCACATGTGCTCAAGCCCAGAGTTGGAGGTATAGAGTCCCCAAGGCTTTCTCTATATGGAAAGAGATATACAGATGGACTTGTAGAAATCATATTCCTCCCTTTGTGTTTTGTGTTTGTTTGTTTTTGTTTTGTTATGTGAAGCTTCATTGAGTGTTTTATATTGTTGTGTTGATGGTTATATTGTTTTGTTGCATTACCATATTTCTGTGTATTTTTGAGTCTGATCGAATCGCGTAATTTCAATAAGCCTGAGATTTTCTTATTTTCATGTTGCTGGTCTATCTTCTATTTTTCTTTCTTTGATCTCATGGATTTTTCTCCATTTGAATTTTAAAAAACACCATATGAACTGTGGACGTTTAATATGAGCCGCAGACTAGTTTCAATTCTCATATAGGGCTTAGATGTTTTAGTTTATAAACAACCTCCTTTGTCTTTATTTAATTGAGGCTGTTAGGAAAATATTTGATTGGCCCCTAATTGATCAACTCATACACAGTTTTTATGGATGCGATAATTACAATATTGGTATTTCAGGAGGATGATGATGATGATATGTGTATGTTTGCAGTACCCTGCGTATGTTTTTCGTATGTTGCGTATGTTGTCTTTTGTTTGCTTGCTAGTGGAAATGGGCTGTGTCAGTGTATATATATGTATAGGATGACTGCATTGCTGTTTATTAGTGCTTTATGATGGTGTATCTTATCTTGAACATAAATCGGAATACATAATGGCTGCCACAAATAAAGGGTTTGCTAGACCTATAATATAGCATTAGTTTAATTTATTATGTGTTTCGTTTTTGTGTCAGGATGAAGAGAAGCTGGATTTGGAGTTCTTGAATTTGGTGTGATATTGTCTGTGTGTGTGCATTTGTTTCAGGAGTATGAATTAGATTTGTTCTATGGTAATGTGAGATGATGCTGATTTTTCTAGTGTGGTGTTTCGGAGTGATTTTTGAATGGGGCACAGGCACAATTGATGTGTGTTTGGCTGTGTGTGCTGGGAGTGATGGTATGTGCGATGTGCCCAGTCTTCAAATGCTTGATCTTTTCAGTACTTGCATGAGATTTTTCACACCTAATCTACTAAATGACTTCTAATGGCATGGAATCCTTGCATGTGTTGAAATAATCCTTGTAACTTTAAGTATCAAGTGTTTTTCTTTTGTTTTTCTTTTCTCTGATTGTGGGCTGTGAGCAGCTTTTGCCCTGAAGCTTTTTTACCAAAAAAAAAAAAAAAAAAAAAAAAAGAGGGACTGAGAGAAAAGATTTAACAGTATGTAGTAATTTGAGATGGAAATTGGATGGATTAATTAGTAATGAAGGCAATACGTATGTGGGAATAGAAAGAAAGTTTTTTTTTTTTTTTTTATATAAGGAATTTATAAGAGATGGTAATTTTAAATGTCTTAAGCTACAGGAATTCGCAACATGTTGACACTAATGTGAACACGGATTTGCTTTCTTTTCAGAAAACATTTGATTAGTTTGGTCATTGCTAATTGGGGATCTGTGCACGTAAACAATTGATAAGATCTGAAACTAAAAAATGATTATCTTAACATGTGCTTTAAAGTTTTATTTCCAGGATACAATGTTTGCTATAGCCAAAGATTTTGATACGCATAGAGATCAAGGCTCTGCGATAAGAATATTTACTGATTGATGAATGCTAGCAGAATGATCTATATCTTCAAGCAAGTTTTTGTTACTTATTGCCAATTTATACAGCTGATACAGTGCAAAGATTGAATTGTCAAGGATCTACATTTTAAATCACAAGTTCCATCAAGGTTTTACGTCACAGTTGATACATATTATAAGAAAGATTATTCATTAAATCGAAGAAGATTTTGTCAGAGTTTGCACCAGCAAAGCGTGACACATGATTCTTTATCTACTCTACAACTATAACATTGTTTCATTTTTTTTTAAAAAAGAAGACAAAAACATATGCATTTTCAAGATCGTTCACTTTGACGAAGTCACCCCAGATGACATTTGTTTACAGAAAGCTCAAGCTATAATATGTCCAAGTGGTTATATTATTTTATTGATGGTTTTAATTACATGATTGTATAACTTGGTGAATTGGCAAACTATGTTTCACTGTTTTTAAGTATCTGTATGTGGTTCTTCAGAGAAATTAATTATTGGGTATGTTATTTTTTTTTTATCTGTTTTTTATCATGCTAGGATATATTTTTAAATTTGGGTCTAAGAGTTTAGGCAAACCATGAATATTGCAATTAAAAGTAATTAACAGGGTTTTTAATACATGTATTCAGTTTAGGCAGCATGATTGATGAGGCATTGCTAGAGTTTTTACGTTTTCGTTTGGCATTTGGATTTATCCCAATGTGCTACATTTCATTGAGATTTCTTTTTTCTTGCATCCTGAGGTTTAAAGTTTAACTTAGTGGGTCTGATATTCAGTTTTTGGTTGGGTTATATGATTTAAGACTCTATTTTAGGATTGGGTACTTAGAGAGATATGGTGGCCATGCAAACATTAAAAAAAAAAAAAATAGCCATTTAAATATGTAATTGCCATTAACCCCTCACATGCCACAATATCACCAGGGGAAAAACCTTGTAATTACGACAATGTGATATATAGCCTGACTGTTAACCCCTTTCATGTTGAGCTATTTGCACTCTGAAAGAGTTAAAAGGAGTGCTACTTTTTAAAAAAAAAAAAAAACAAAAAAAAAAACAGTGGGATGTGTCCAAGTTATGTGCTTGGATTGATAACATATTAGCCCTGATTTTAAAAGATAAAATTATAAGAGTATTATAAGAGTTGTTTTGTAACAATTTTTCTTTTCATTTTAATTGGTGGAGTCATTGGTCACAGATTAACTGAGTTTTAAAAATGGGAGAATGCGCACGTCAGTGCTTTGGCGGCAGAGTTAGAGTTTCATTACGTTTTTATAAATAAAACCTTCGAGGGAAGAGATATGGAGTAATATCTATGCTTTTAGTCAAGGTTTGGGGAATATTATTTTTGATTTTGGCCTGGTCATAAATTAGGAGATGTGTTTATCTGTGTATTTTTCTTTACAAAAACTAACGTTTTATTTTTTCAGTTTCATGTCTGAATACATGAGGATTTTTGTTTGTAGACACACCCTCTCAGTCCTCTTTCCATATTTTTATTGAGATACCGGTATACTTTCATTGTCATCATTGTGGGACTTGTAAGTCTGAAGATTATAAGGACATAGTGACTGTCATCAGAGGATCATGGAGATTTTCAAGTGCGCACCTGAGTCAATGCTAAGACACAGGTAAAATGCAATCAAGCACTTTGTCAAAGGACTACCACCGACTTCTTTCACCTGCTTGACATACAAGGAGCAAGGTACGAAGACAAGCTGGTATAAACCAGTGAAAACAATCAAGCCATGTTGGTTTGTCACTATTCTTTGTCACTTAAAGTGTCCTTTGGACGAAGATTTTTATACAGAGCAAATCATTGCATCTTCATTATGACTATTATTCTTTTACAGACCATTAAAGTTTTTATACAGAGGCTGATGAGAGGTGGTGCTACAGATGAAGCGATGTGTTATGAGACTGTCTTGTAATCAGGAAAATATTACAGATAAATACACAGATTTTTCTATTCTTTTTTTCTTCTAACTATTGCAGTATTATAAGCATTAAAATTATGATGTTATTCCTTTGGAATAAAATAGGGGAACTGTTGAGGAATATTTTAATCTTTCTATGAATGCGTATTCTTATATCAAATTGATCCTCAGATAAACTCTTTGTATGAGAGTAGGAAACAGATGTTGAACACCTGCCTCAATCCTTGAAGGATCATCAATTATGGCTTCCAGCATTTATTGAGGAAGGATTCATTAAGTCAAGGTCTTTGTTTGTTTCTGACAAAGACTGTAAGAGTTACCACCTAAGCTCTGTTTGATGTAAGGAAGAGAGCATTGAATAGGTGTTAAAGGATGTTGTAAAGTTTTTCACTGTTTAGGGTTAATTTGAATAACATATTGTATCCCAGCTCTTTTGTTTGAAATGGTTTGGAAAACGCGGCAAAAGCTTGGATATTACAGGATGTGTTTTATTGTGTTACTGTGACGTAATTTTCTGTACTTAAGGAGACCATGTGTATGGTTATTCAGAGGGCAGTAACTAAAAGACTTAGAACCTATGTTTGGTGTCTGTGGTTATTCCTCTCTCCAGATATCTGCGATTCTCAATTTGTAGTTTTATGTTATCTAAGAAAATAGTAAACACAGCCGGTTGTGAGAAAGAACAGAGGACTGACCAACGCCAGAATATAACATCATAACAGTCCTTGTGCCATCATCGGAGCCTTGTGCTGCTTGGGAAAAGGGTCAGACTGGCTGCTTGTAATAAAGTAATGTAAATGGCCTTTGCTGACTCTGGCCTCCCACAGTCTGCAGTTGTAGCAATCACAGCAACCTGCTGCAACTGTGGAATGGGGCACTTTGTAGCAGTTCAGCTCTGTTAAGGGAGAAAGGAGTGTGTGATATGTATGGTGAAGGACCCCCAATGACAGATAGCAGTGGAGGCCACTTGGTACAGCCACCATAGTTGCAGTTACATGGACTGAGTGAAAAAGACTTGTGTCCATCGAGTTCAGCCTTGCACATATCACCTGCTGCTGTTGATCCAAAAGGAGGCAAAGAAACGAACCTGAAGTGCTTTCCAAATAGGCAAGAAATTGACAAAAAATTATTTCTTGACCCCAAAATAGTGGTCAGATTTCATTCTGGATCAGGCAGCTTTTACCCACATGTTAAATCGTATAACCCTTTAATGTGATGTTTTTGCAGGAAGTCATCTAGTTATTTATTTATTTGTTATTTATTTATTTGCAAAGTATTTTACCAGGAAGGATCAGGACTGGCTTGTCCATGGAGCAGGGTGGATTAGCGGCTCCAGGCGGCCCTTCATCAGGGATAGCAAAATGCCCTGTCAAGGACCGCGGCATGGATGTCCAGCCTGGACAAGGCACGGCCCTCCTCCCCCAGGTTGCAAAGCCTCTCAGCGGGCCGGAGTCCGCCCTCCTCATTCAATCGGAGCTGTGCCCTTCACGCGAGCAGAGCTGCGCCCACCCCGTTCACGCGAGCGGAGTTGTGCCTGCCCCTTCACGTGAGCAGAGCGGCGCCCACCCCTTCACACGAGCTGGCTGACGCTCGCGCCCTTCACACGAGCAAGGTGGCAGATGGAGCCCGCCACTTTCAGCAGACCAGGCCCATGCATCTGAAGCCATCCAGCGATGCAAGTGGGGAGTGACCTTAACCCCTTCACTGCTGAGGCATTTCACCGCTGTGTGCTGAGCTAATTTTTACCGCTTTTGCTCATCATGTTTAAATGCGATTTGAAGCCACATTTTATTATATGACCCAGACATATTATATATCATTCTTTCCGGCAGATTCATAATATATCATTTGTCTATGTATTCGTCATGTCCTGCCTGTATATTATAACAAAAACTGCAATAAAATTTGAATTTTTAATCATCTACAGTGTGTAAAGTGTTTTTTTTTCATATTTTATCACATGAGCGTTTGTGGTTATATTTTCTATGGGGTGCGCTTGTACAAAAATTAGAAATGGGGACTCGTTATATTTTTGGGGGGGAATTACGTGATTTTTAGCAAACGCACCCCGTGGAAAAAAATCATTAGTGCAGCATCATTGTTCACATTATAATTGAAAGGTGAACAATAATAAAAACAACATCCAAAAAAATAATTATTTCTTTTCTTTATTTATTTATTTTTTTAAAATAATTTTTTTACTTTGAACATGGTCATGTTTGGTATCATTTAAAAGGCCACGCTCAGGCTTTTCGAATGACACCCTTCAAAGGAACCCCTTATCTCCACCAGGGGATTTCCTTGGGAAATCCCTGGACAGCTAGGGGTTCCCCGGCTATCTGATCTCATCACACTCTGCGTGATACGTCAGGAGGCGAGGGGGAACCCGGAGGTGGAGCCGCCATCCAAGATGGTGGCCCCCACCTGAGCTAGATCGTGATCTGGTGCCGAACGGCACTGGATCGCGATCTGGCACGTAAGAGGTTAAAAAAGGCACCGCTTTAAAGGGCAGACACTGCCCTTCAAAGCGGTGCCTTTTTTTTTTACTGTACACCCTCCCGTTCTGGAGGAAGAGGGATCCAAAAGGATCCCCCCTCCCTTTCAGGCGATCTCCCGGCATTGCCGGGGGGTCGCCTGGAAATGACGTCGGGAGGGACTTAACTTCAGCATCTGACTTCGCTGAAGTCAGAATGCCGTGGGACTGCAGTGGGACCCAGGACAGAGAGGTGAGTATCTCTGCCGGGGCTCCCGCTTGCGGATGACGTGTGGGGAATGTCCGCCGCATATAGCGGGAGTCAATGAGGACGTTCCCCACACATCATCCGCAGCGAAGGGGTTAAGGAAAAGGAATAGGAGACAAGACACTACCGACAATAGTGTCTAAGGTGCATGAAGTGTTCTCTATTCATTCTGAGGATTTCCAGAAGGTACTGATACAGAATAGAGCGGTGTCACCCTATAGTTGACATGAGGCGAGAAGCACAGAGCCGGTCTTTTAAAGCTCTGAAATATTTGCGTGTAAACTCTCGATTTCTTTTCCTTTTCAATTAAAATAAGACACAAGCAATACTGCACTATGTTTTGTATTTATTTTCTTTTTCTCTTTTGCAAGTGAACCTGGATTTATTGACATGGATCTGTTTTGCAATATAAGTGCAATATAAACATTGTTTTTATTTTTTGTTGATCACTGCTGCACTAAATTTCTCATCAAAAATATATTTGTATCACGTCCCACGCCGTCCAGCCTGTAGCCCAGCGGCCGGCACCGCCTTCCACACTGCTCGCTGGCTGGCCGCCTAGTGAAGTATTGGACGGATGCAATCACGTGGCAAGGCCATGGGCAGGGTGTGGCATGATGACGCATCGCCTGCCAGGTTTAAAATCAATAGCCTGAGACGTGTTCCTTGCCCTGACGTGGTTCTCCCTTGGCTCCTGTTCTGACTACCCACTCTGGCATATGACTCCTGGCATTTCTGACTATCCACAAAGGCATACAACCCCTGGCATTCCTGACTACCCGCTCTGGCATGACCCCTGGCATTCCTGACTACCCGCTCTGACAAACGACCTCTGGCATCCCTGACTAAGTGCTCTGGCATACAACCCTTGGCATCATCTGAACACCTGATTTGGTATTTAACCCTTTGTGTCTGGTTCAAGAGCAACCTGTTTTCTTGCTCATGAGCATCCCTGATTTTAACCCTGGCCTGTTGTTCTGGTTAAGTACTCCTCCGATTCTGTAATAGGTAGACGTACCGACCATTCTAAGGATCGGAAGTTTCGATTTATTCTACTCTATATGGTGATATACAAACACCATGAGGAGTATACAGTGGAGGAGTGTTGAAGAAATAAATAGTGTACACTGGTGTCCATTATACAGCAACTTGATGCATTATCATTTGAGTCAGGGCAGACTCCAGGCCATGTGAGTAGGACTGATTTATATATCTCTCCCCATTGGCCATAAATCTCTGCACTATATACATTTTCTTTCTTTTGAGGATAACAAGAAGAAGGAATTGCTATAGCTATGTGAAATATGCACCGCCTTGCCTGGAAGTCATCTTACAAGGATAGACTATAGTAACATATAAAAACTGTATTGAGAATACTAACCCCGCAGGAATAGTGTGCCCCACCAACAACAATCTGATGTCCTCTGTATATCAGATGTAGAAAGACACCTCTGAAGACAAATTTGACTGCGGTGTGAATGGTGTGTATGGTTCTGTAAGTGATAGGAGATATGAAAGGTGTGTGAATTGTCAGTAACATGGTTGGGTCCTTGACTCGGCATTACTGCTCACATGGCTACCCCATGTGCCATTCCAACTAATGTGACTGAATGTAAATTATATGTGGCATGCATATTGTGTGTTTGCACAACATTTTTGAGTCGTACTTGGTCAACACTACATAATTGTTGACAAGCACAAATTCAGAGGAAACATTTTGTGTTTTTTTTTTAAATGCCTCTAGCTCAACAGGGAATTAAAACAGACCACATAAAGTACACATCTGGATAAACTAGACGAATCAAATGAGGGGTTACTCACAATTCTGTCATAAAAATGGAGCATGCAGCAACTTAAGGAATATTGCATTTTGCTTAAACAAAACACATTTTATTTTTTTTCCATCCCTACAGATATGCAAAAATCTTTGAAAACCATACCATTCTCTAGTTCAATGCAAAGCCTCAACCCTTCTGATAAAAATGAGACCCAGGTTTAGTGGACCGAATCGCCCCAGTTTGAGCATGAGAATCTAATTTGCACCATGTGCATACTACATTTAGAGATGCTTTTTGGGAATGTTATTTGAAAGAAGGCATACATACAATTAAATGGCTCTAGCTAAACAGGGAATTTAATAGGCCACATAAAGAATATATTTGAATAAACTAGACTCCCAGATTAATCAAATGAGGGGCTACTTAAAATTCTATCATACATATGGAGCGCGCAACAACATGTGGAATTTTGAGTTTTTTTGGGGGGGTTTTAAGCAAAATGGCAAATTATTGCGATATATACTCTGGTGCAATTTGGAGGTTAGCAAATAACCTCTAGAGAGAGATGGAGGACACTGACAGACACAAAGACATTGATAAATGCATACAGACAATGACAGATTCAACAGTGACTGACAAACAAAAGCGACAAAGATGTATAGATAAAGACAGATACACTGAAAGGTACAAAGACACTAACACAGATACAGAGAAACTGCCTATGATACTAACAGAGAATGTTTGTGTGGGTAATCGGATCTCTCTGTGCAGCTACGATGATCCCCCCACTTCACACCTCCTGTCAAGTGACCCACACCTCTGGCATAGTGGCAGGTGAAGACACAGGACTCCAGTGCCATTATAGGGGTACTGGGGCTGGGGGTCAGCAGCACATGAAGAGTGTTTGTCATGGAGCTGATGTAACTCTCCATGCTTCAAACCCCAAGAGACTTTATGTTTAATTGTATTGTGTGATTTTAAATATATTTTACATCGTTTGGTTTTAGTTTAAATTAGTTTAGTGTAAAATGGCGTAAATTTAGTTTTAAATATACTTATATTCCTGTAGGTAAATGTGTTTTTGTATAGCCAGTAAACAAGCTTTACTATGTGTAATTTATGCAACAGGGCTTTTCCCCTTATCTGGCTGCATATTTGATTCAAGAAGTCTGTGATAGTGTTTGTCTTTAATCTGATGTGTTAGAACAATAGATTATGCAAATGTTGTGTGAGCTAAAGGTTAAAGAATGTAAAGAATGTTTATTGTTAATATCTATCTGACATAATGTAATTAGCATTTTAGTAGGACGATGTGCGTCATTTATGCAAATTATGGCTGTTGGATTTCAGCATAAATGGTGGCGTTTTTGTTCATTAAAAGTCAGAACTCTCAGAGAGTGAGACAGAGAGAGAATCCTGTTCTAAAGCATACAGCCGCGTCTGGTGTTTTATTTCAGCGACGCTACAATACACTCAACCTCAGAAGGCACTGAGCGGGAATTCTGGAAATTCTTAATGGCTCCAGGGCAGAGGAACAGAAGCAGGCGGGTCAAGCTGCTTGAGGCGCTGAGGACAGTGCTCCCAGTAGCCGGGCTGACCGCAACAAGGGGTGTCTGGAGAGTCAGGACAGACGGAAGAGAACGGTTCTGTCACATTGGTGGCAAGCGGTGTGGATAGAGGCTCTCCAACACTAAGACACCCTGAGATGACAAACTACGCAGCCTGCAAGCAGGACACCCTGAAGGACCTGCTGGAGAGCCATGGAAGGAACGAATACTGAAATAAGGGTCAAAGGCACAAGTGTGGTGCAACCAGGAGCGAGATGGAAACGCTCAAGGAGGTAAAAAGATGCCTCAAGCAATATGGTCCAAGCCCTAGCATGGACCTGTTCCAGAGCGTTTGGAATGAGGTCTGTTTATTGTAGAAAGGGGAAGCTGTGCAGGACCAGGAAGATTTTAACCCTCTGCCGGGGGAATACAACAAATACAAGGTCCCAGGCTGGATTGAGCCAGGGGACATTCGTAGCCAGGAGGAGAACTGGCTGGCAACTACACTATACACCCAGAGGGTGCCTACAGACTTGGTTTGGCAGAGACCAGGGATTTTGGAAGCATCAGTTTCTGCCAACGCCAATACCCAAACAAAATATGCCTCCGCACCAACCATGACCATCAACCCACCCTCAAGTGAGGCTAAAAAGAAGCGGAGGGGTGAACGGGTGAAAGAAATGGAGGTGGTGCTGGAGAGCGAATGCAAATGTTGTGACCCGCTTCGAAGGGAGGTAGAGACCTTGAAAGGGCAACTAGAATTTGCCACCCAGGGCGAGAAAGAGACTGGCCTGCAATTGCACCAGCTAGAGGATGAGCTGCGAGCTTTCATGGTGGAGAGAGATGGTCGCTGCATGGAAGTGCAAGAACAGGCAGCCACCATACAACAATTGTCAGCCCAGCTGCAGGCCTGTGAGGACTCTACCCTCACCCTACACATGGAGCTCAGTGGTGCTCAGGCGCAGATAGCGGAGCTGGAGCATGGCTCCCGTGTAATGATCGAGCAGCTGGAGGCTGAGCGGCGAACTGGAGCTGCTCAACATATAGAAATAACAGCTTTTAAAACTCATCTGGAGCTCTGGGAGCAGGAGTTGGAGCAGACACAGCTCTCCCGGGATACTTTTCAGGCACGGGTCTATGAGCAGCAAGAGGACATACAGCTGCTCCAGAACCAACTCCAGCTGTGCCAACACCACCTGCAAGAAACCAACGCAGCTCTGAAAGAGAGCCTCACTCAAACCAAGGCAAGCGAGGAGGAGGTGAGCCGCCTGACACACCAACTGGATGTATCGGTGCAGGAGCACCAGGGCACTACCAGCCACCTGAAGGCTGAGCTTGATGGGATGCATGCACAGTGCCGGCGGCTGCAAGTTGAGCTGTCCCTGCTACGAGCTGCCAGCACCCACTTGCCCACCACGGAGGAGAGCAGCACAACAGGGGGTCGAGTCATTGCCCCTGATATATTTTGCACCAAAGAGCGTTTGTACCCGGTGTTGCTGGAGGCTGTTCTGGCATCCACGTGTGACTGTTCCCCGAGGAAAATGGGGACCCCTCATAACGCCACCCCTACCAACCAAGGTGCAGAAAGAGAGGAGATCACTTCTCCCCTTTCCAGGAGACCGGTGAGTGATCATCCTGGGAGGCTGCTAGGTTCCTGGTCCCAGGAAGAGTTGCACCCATTTGGGATTGTGGGGTGGGCCCTGTTTGAATGTCTGGGAGGGGGGCATCAGCAGAAGGAGAGACTGGGAACTATGACTGCTGACTGTCTTCGGGTCCTGGGTCCGCAGAGGTGCCCTGGACAGAGCAAGATATGGGGGGTAATTTCAGGATGCCCCCTAACAAACATTTTATGCCTGTGGACTGTGGTGGCCTGTTGCTTGGTGCACTGGACAAGAGGGTTGGCTTGCCTCTTGCCCCGGGACTATGTACCCACAACCCTCCAGCGACCGTCAGACCCCGCTGACTTTGCTTATGTGCCCACAACCTGGAACTTTGAAGATGGCGCAGAAAAGGGACAAGGTGAGAGGTCTCGTCAGTGGCAAGCGATCCATTTGGGATCTAAGCTTGCCCTGCCGTTCTGGAAGAGGGGACATATGTCATGGAGCTGATGTAACGCTCCATGCTTCAAACCCCAAGAGACTTTATGTTCAATTGTATTGTGTGATTTTAAATATATTTTACATCGTTTGGTTTTAGTTTAAATTAGTTTAGTTTAAAATGGCGTAACTTTAGTTTTAAATATACTTATATTCCTGTAGGTAAATGTGTTTTTGTATAGCCAGTAAACAAGCTTTACTATGTGTAATTTATGCAACAGGGCTTTTCCCCTTATCTGGCTGCATATTTGATTCAAGAAGCCTGTGATAGTGTTTGTCTTTAATCTGATGTGTTAGAACAATAGATTATGAAAATGTTGTGTGAGCTAAAGGCTAAAGAATGTAAAGAATGTTTATTGTAAATACCTATCTGACATAATATAATTAGCATTTTAGTAGGACGATGTGCGTCATTTATGCAAATTATGGCTGGTGGATTTCAGCATAAACAGTGGCGTTTTTATTCATTAATAGTCAGAACTCTCAGAGACTGAGACAGAGAGAGAATCCTGTTTTAAAGCATACAGCCGCGTCTGGTGTTTTATTTCAGCGACGCTACAATACACTCAACCTCAGAAGGCACCAAGCTGCCTTCTGGAAATTCCTAACAGCTCCAGGGCAGAGAAACAGAAGCAGGTGGGTCAAGCTGCTCGAGGCGCTGAGGACAGCGCTCCCAGTAGCCGGGCTGAACGCAACGAAGGGGTGTCTAGAGAGTCAGGACAGACGGAAGAGAACGGTTCCGTCACAGTGTTATTCTCCATTCTTTTAGTGCCACCGGGAACTTCCAGTAGCACTTTGTGCAGACACCCAGTCTACAAAATACGAGGTGGGGAGTAACTTGCTTTGTATCTGCTCCAATAAGCGTTGTGGCAAACAAACAGATATACTATAGATGGGGATTACACCCCAACACACTATTTTAAACCAAGAACAAAGTACCTTATTTACACCAAGAGATTTCTAAAAAAAAAAAACACATTTATTTTAGTTTAGAGTAGAGAGAGACTCATTGCTGAGAGTTTTTTGATCTTGGGCTCTGTTATGCACCTGCACACCTTGAATACATGGAGGGGCCCCCTACAAAGAGAGACATTAGTGAAAAAATAAGGACTAGGGATTTGGAGCCAACTTGCCCCATATGACAAGGTGTCGTTTATGACTGTGTGACATGTATGGTTAGTGTACGTGTGGAATGTGCGTGACAACTGTCAGCACTGGTGTATTTTGGCCTAGGCCAACTAGGCCCAGGCCTAGGGCGGCACTTTCCAGGGGGCGGCGGCCCGCACTGGGTGGCCCCACCCCTAAAAAAAAAAAAATTTTTTTTTTTTTTACTTTTGCAAAGTATTTTACCAGGAAGGATACATTGAGATTTCACTAATTTACACTTTCAATTTCACTTTCCAGGGGGCAGAAAAAAACCTCACCACTAAATGGGTTACTCACAGAGCACCGAAATGACGCCAACTTTTTGGTGTTCTGTAGTTCCCTGCACTTAGGAGAATAAAATTTCCCCACCCTGCAGTGAATTCACCATTCACCGCAGGGTCCCCAAAGTGCATGGAGTCGGCCACTGAATGCTGCCACCACAAACCCGTGGCCTGCTGTTTTCAAAAGAACTACTGAACGAAAATGTCTGGAATTTACATATAAGATCCTATGATTGATAATAAAAAGTTCTGTTACAGAAAAAAGAAAAACTGTTCTTAAAAAAAAGGGGGGAATTTTGCCCAAAAAAATCTGAAAAATGACTAAAAGGTACTAAAAAAAATCAAGAAGTAAAGTCTTTTTACTGCAGATTAAAATAATAAATGATTTATTAGATATTGCATAAAAACGGGAATATTTTTAACATTGAAACCTATGGGGTTCACCTGAATAAACCTGCTGATTGAAACCACCGAACATCAGGGCATTTCACTGCCATTTCTCTGAGTCTCTGTACCACATGACTGGCTGAACCACGTGAAACGCACGCACGCAGCTGCCCTCCCTTTCGTTAACACAGACTCTATTCTGGACTGAACACCCACCGGGAAGGGAATCAAAGCTACAGTGCACCCTCTGGCAGTGGCACCCCACTGCTGACAAGATGGCTCCACAGCATAATTGCTGTGTGCTCATATACACTCGGTTTGCTGGGAGTTTTACTGCAGTGGATTCTGATGCACTCATACACACCGCACATTGCATTGCTGGGAGATTTATTGCTGTGGATTCTGATACGCTGACACACACCACACATTGCATTGCTGGGAGTTTTATTGCTGTGAATTCTGATGCACTCATACACACCGCACATTGCATTGCTGGGAGTTTTATTGCTGTGGATTCTGATACGCTGACACACACCAAACATTGCATTGCTGGGAGTTTTATTGCTGTGGATTCTGTGATACACACTGCATATTACTGTGAGTTTTATTGCCCTGGAGCTCTGGGATACGCTCATACACACTGCACATTACTGTGAGTTTTATTGCTGTGCAGTTCTGTGATATGCTCATACACACTGCACATTTCTGTGGGTTTTATTGCTGTGCAGCTCTGATATGCTCATACACAGTGCCCATTTCTGTGGGTTTTATTGCTGTGCAGCTCTGTGATACGCTCATATGCAGTGCACGTTTCTGTGGATTTTATTGTTCAACCAATTAGAGCAGCTGTGATCCTGCTTACTTGACATGCGTGGCTGTTCTTTGTAAAAATGCTTGAATTTAAACATTTCATAATTTTCTTTATCTCAATAGATACATTTGAAATGGTATACAAAATATACAAGTAGGCACTTGGTATCCACTTTTAATATAAAGAGAGGAAAAGGCGGAGCTCTAAGAGGAAAAGGTGGAGCTTAAAGAGGAAGGGTGGGGATTAACCAGGAAGAGGTTGCCCTTGACAGGAAGGGGTGTGTCAAATTTAAATTAGGGGGTGCACGAGTTTAGTCAGGCCTAGGGCAGCACAAAACCTAAATATACCACTGACTGTCAGTGACTTACAACTTATGGTTGTAAACCTTCTTGGCCCGGAAGTGTAGTAATACAGCACAGCACTTCTTTCTCTCTCTCAGTGCCCTCTTCTGTCACCTGACAGTGTGCATGTGCAGATAACTCACTGGAACTATGCAACTGAACAGGATGAGGAGGAGGAGAGGAGCCAAACGCCACTCGTTGCATTAGTAAATGATGAGCATACTAGCAGTGTGCTGTGCATGGCAAATTGGACTCATCTGAAAGTGGCCAGCGTAGCACAAGGCTCTGCTCTTCAAATATTATTTTACACATTGGCTGCAAGGCCAACCAATACGTGTGTCAGAAACACATGGCTCTCGAGACCTCAAAAGTTTTCCAAATTAAAGGGTTGTATTTAGCTGCAGGAACTGGAAACCTACAGCATGAATAGCAGCCCTCAACAGTGATAAAACACCAGCAGGGCCTGGGCCAGTCCATTCTAGCTAAGCAGGCTTGGACTGGCTATCGGTCATACTAGGTGTTTGCCAGGTGACTGGTAGCCCTCAAAGCATACAACAGCCTAAGACTTCACGGTATTTGAAGGCTTGCATTCTAACTGGCCGTACTGCTGGTACAGAGCGAGGCAGCGAGTAGGCCTGGCTGGCAGGTGCCCTCGAACAACTGGCACGTCGGGGTGCAAAAATCCAAATCCCCAGTCACTGACCGCTCTCCAGCCCTGACTGCACCCCCTCACTTGGAGCAATGCAGTCAGTGCTACGATCGAACACGGTGAGTCCAAGTGCCCGGTGCACTCTGATGATGCATCATAGTGCCGGTGCACCGTATAATAATGACTCTCATGGAAAATAACTCCCCAGTCATTATTATATATATTATAATAACTCCCCAGTTATTTTTATGTATGAAATCATAACTCCCAAGTCATTTTTATATATATGTAATAATAATTCTCTCTATGTAATAATAACTCCCAAAAAGAAATAGGCGTAAATTATCTAAAATAAATGAAATTTTTGAATTAAATGTTTATTATTAAACAAAATGATCCTATCAATGTTTTTTTAAAGTTTTTACATTGTAGATTTTAATTAAAGTAAACACAAATTACATGTAGCATTGTGAAATACCAACATACACTTAATGTAAATAGTTATGTACTTTTAATATGTTAGTAATGTTAACAAATCTCTATGTTAACAAATCTAAATTTATTTTCGTCAGTTTGTGTTTTCTTCCTCTAAGGCTGGGGTCAGACTAGCGCATTTTTAACGTGCGTTTAGGTGCACTTAATCACGGCCGCAGTAGCAGCAAATGACACGCAATGACGGCCAATATACGAAGTACGGCCGCACGAAAGTCCGGCCGCCGAACGCAAGTGGAAAATGAACAAATTTTTGTGAGAATGCAGAACCGCTAGTAATGACGTACAGAGTGCGCTGCGGCAGCATAGCGGCGAGTGTGCGTGATTAGGAGACGTCAGACGCTGCTCATGTCCGGCCAACATAACGTCCAGACGCAAAAAGTGTTTTATTGATGATCCGTAAAAAATCACGCACGAAAATGCGCATCGTATGACCGTTTTCACGCATTCCGTGAAAACATACGGCAACGCGTTCGGATGCACTTTTTGACGGTCGCTGCGAATAATGCGTTCGTTTGACCCTAGCCTAAATTTCTTCGCAGATCTAGGAAATGGATGCATTTTTCCTTGTTCCAAACATAACACAAGGTGCTGACGCATTCAATCATGTTCCCTGTTTATTCTTTGCATTTATAACTTGGAATTTGGCGCTTTAAAGAATTGATCCTCCAAATAGTTAATTAATAATAACTTTCAATAATTAAAACCTTCTGACTCTCTTACGTATATATTAACAGACTAGGTGGAAAGCCGCCCAGAGGTCAGTCTATTATTAAGTGAGGTGTGCTTGAATGTTTGCCGAAATGAAAGCAAAGCAACGTCAAGGAAAGACAATTTTTTTCCTAATAGCAGGTTGCCTGTGCTTGCAGGGGGTGTGGAAAAAAATCTGTGTAAGAGACCCCCTTAGATTGTAAACTCATGGATAGATTGTAAACTCATGGGTAGATTGTAAACTCATGGGACCCCTTAGATCGTAAACTCATGGGACCCCTTAGATTGTAACATCATGGGATAGATTGTAAACTCATGGGACCTCTTAGATTGTAAACTCATGGGACCCTTAGATTGTAAACTCATGGGACCCCTTAGAAATTCGTAAACGATCATGGACCCCTTAGATTGTAAACTCATGGGATAGATTGTAAACTCATGGACTCTTAGATTGTAAACTCATGGGACCCTTAGATTGTAAACTCATGGGACCCCTTAGATTGTAAAATCATGGGACCCCTAAGATTGTAAAATCATGGGATAGATTGTATAAAATCATGGGACCCTTTAGATTGTAAATTCATGGGATATAGATTATAAGTTTATGGGACCCCTTAGATTGGAAATTCATGGGATAGATTGTAAACTCATGGGATAGATTGTAAACTCATGGGACCCTTTAGATTGTAAATTCATGGGATAGATTGCAAGTTCATGGGAACCTTAGATTGGAAACGCATGGGATAGATTGCAAACTCATGGGTCCCCATAGATTGTAAACTCATGGGATAGATTGTAAACTCATGGGACCACTTAGATTGTAAACTCATGGGACCCTTTAGATTGTAAACTCATGGAATAGATTGCAAGTTTATGACCCCTTAGATTGGAAATCATGGATAGATTGTAAACTCATGGGATAGATTGTAAACTCATGGGACCCTTTAGATTGTAAATTCATGGGATAGATTGCAAGCTTATGGGAACCCTTAGATTGGAAACGCATGGGATAGATTGCAAGCTCATGGGACCCCATAGATTGTAAACTCATGGGATAGATTGTAAACTCATGGGACCACTTTGATTGTAAACGCATGTGATAGATTGTAAACTCATGGGATAGATTGTAAACTCATGGGACCACTTAGATTGTAAACTCAAGGTATAGATTGTAAGCTCATGGGACCACTTAGATTGTAAACTCATGGGATAGATTGTTAGCTCATGGGACCACTTAGATTGCAAACTCATGGGATAGATTGTAAACTCATGGGACCACTTAGATTGTAAGCTCATGGGAACAGGACCCTCAGATTGTAAACTCACAGGAACAGGACCCTCTTAGATTGTAAACTCACAGGAACAGGACCCTCAGATTGTAAACTCACGGGAGCAGGCCCCTCAGATTGTAAACTCATGGGAACAGGCCCCTCTTAGATTGTAAACTCACAGGAACAGGACCCCTTAGATTGTAAACTCGTGGGAACCCCCTAGAATGTAAACCTCATGGACCCCTTAGATTGTAAGCTCATGGAAAGATTGCCAAAACTCATGGGACCCCTTAGATTGTAAGCTCATGGATAGATTGCAAACTCATCGGAACACTTAGACGTACAAGCTCATGGGACCCCTTAAGATTGGCAAGCTCATGGGACCACTTAGATTGCACGCTCCTGGGACCCCTTAGATTGCAAGCTCGCTGGGACCCCTTAGATTGTAAACTCATGGGATCGAACGTAAACTCATGGGACCACTTAGATTGCAAGCTTCGGCACCCCGCTTAGATTGCAAGCTCATGGGATAGATTGTAAAGTCATGGGATAGATTGCAAGCTCATGGGACCACTTAGATTGCAAGCTCATGGCACCCCTTAGATTGCAAGCTCATGGGTGGAGGTGCACCGAGTTTTGGGGACTCTGTGGTGGGGGGGCACAAATTTTTTCTTGGCCGGGTGCTCCTAGGTGCTGTGTTGGAGGTGCCATTTGCCCCAGGGGCTCTGTGCTCCGCGATGTAGGTTTTTTCTGCGCTGCAGGTGCAGGTTGCTCACATGGGTCCGGAGGCTTCTCCGGCGATTGGCTGCGTGCGTCCCTAGCAGTACGCTGGTTGCGCACGCATTCGACACTCCACCGTCTTAGGCACGGCTGTGCACGTGCTGCGGCGGTTGGCTGCGTGCGCACCCAGCAGTACGCTGGTTGCGCATGCATTCGACACTCCGCCGTCTTACTGTTTCGGCGGTTGGATGCGCGCGCAGCCAGCAGTACACTGGTTGCGCACGCATGAGCAGAGGCAGCGTGGAGACAGACACGCTGCCTCTTACTGTATTATGTTATAGATAAGGCATAATAATTTAAGCTCTTACTTTCAATTTTTATGTCATTTAGCTTCTTCAAAACTATGGGAGTTATTATTACATAGAGAGAGTTATTATTACATATATAAAAATGACTGGGGAGTTATTATTTCATATATAAAAATGACTGGGGAGTTATTTTTATATTGGAGTTAATATAACTTACTACACCGGCAACCAAACTCACTGTCAGAGGGAAGCCAGCACAAGAGGAGCCAGGGCCCCTCCCACCCAGACCACAAGGGAGACATATATCCCCTTCTCCTCAGACCTCGACCACCAAGGATTTTGCCCCTCCCTGTACAAAAGGTAAGTAGGAGAGGGGGCAATAAATCATTAGAAATTTACTGTTAAATAAATAATAATGTAATCATTTTTAATAATATATGCTCTTTAAAATCTAGTATAATTATTTCAATAAAATATAATAAAATAATTAATTTTACTAATCTATAATTTAGTAGATATTTTAATACATTTTAATATATTTTTAATGTATATTTATTTTAATGGAGTATTAATATATAATTTATTTTAATAATTATTCAATATTTAACTTTAGTATAATAAAATGTATATTTTAATTGAATATATAATTTATATAAGTTTATTATTTTTTAATTTTATTGATGTGGATACGGTCATACACACTACATATTAATGTGAGTTTTATTGCTGTGGAGCTCATTTGCACTGCACATTTTAGATGTTTTTTTGCAAAGTCTAATCTGGCTTTTCTATTCTTCAGGTTTATGAATGGTTTGCACCTTGTGGTGAACCCTCTGTATTTGCTCTTGTGAAGTCTGTGTGAGAGCCAACCATCAGCGAAGTAGAGGATGTATTCATTGTATCCTCACAAACGTATGTGAGGATACAATGAATACATCCTCTACTTCGCTGATGGTTGGCTCTCACACAAACTTCACAAGAGCAAATGCAGAGGGTTCACCACAAGGTGAAAACCATTCATAAGCCTGATGGCAGGCCTGATGATGCCTGTTTTTGGTTCTAGGACTTGTAGAAGCAGAAATACTGAGGTCTATTACCCCAATGCTCCCCACTTCCATATCCTAATCAGGACTACTGGGGTTAAGGGTATCAATGAGGTTGCAATGTACAATGATGTCGCCAATCATCCAGTCATATGATTTACCTAGGAGCCCTGCCTATTTGGCAATAAAAAAAGACATATATTGTGCCACCATCCATCATTTGAGGCTCAGACATTATGTAGCAATATTGTGCTATGCGATTTGTTTGTGCAATTTTTTGAGGTATAATGTTGTTGAATTCTACTGTACCCAAGATTTTCACAATTGATCAGGTGTGATATGATGATCTAAAATATATACATGTATATATATATGTACTACTCACCAGTGTTACGTGCCTTGTATCTGCATGTTCACTAATTTTGGTGATCTCCCACACTTTGTTCATATAGAAGTTGAGATAGTGGGATCCATAGAACCCACGTAATTTTACGTTCACTCTAGCGCTACTGGAGTTAAGGAGCTTTCCTGTAGTCAAGATATTATGATGTCAACACACTTTAAAGGATTCCCCTTGCCCAGCTTCACTGACTACAGGCTGATCAGCTATAGGACAAAGACGGTCATTGTGGATGAGATCAGGAGATAGATAACACTGACAATGTGTTGTCCACACACAAAGGAAATCAGATAAGGTGTGGGACATGTCCACAACAAAGTGGTAAAAATAACTACAGTATGTGACAAAAGTGTAAATCATACTCACCACTGTTCTTCTGCCTCTCTTTGAGCTTGCTGCCTGGCTCTTTCAGCCATAAACTCTTCACAGATTTGGTCGTAAGGCTTGTCTCCATTTGCATCTCCCATAATCCATACCCACACATCTCCATCTGTCCCTTGTAACCAATGAATGTGCTTGGAATTATCTGGAGAAAGCATAAAAGGAAATAAATGTGAAATTATCTGGAGAAAGCAAGCAAGGAAATACATCAGTGTCTAAAAGGCGTAGTGCTCTATTCCAAGGTTAGAGTTACCAGAACCATTACAGTTGTTATGGAAAGTTTGGTGTTTGCGCATAAAGTCCTGGTGCACTAAAAAGGTACACTTCAGTATTAAAGTGCACCCAGTACAAACAAATCCGTCACTATAAAAATACACGCTATATCTAGCTCTTTCTGTATAAGAACAAAGTACTTCTCTATCCCAGATGTAATCAGACAAACACGCTGCTTCAAGCTGGAAAATCCTGTGGCCAAGTGAGCTGTGGCTCCTGGATTGTTTAATTTATTAGACAATCGCACACGCCCAGTAGCCCCCTGGCTGTACAACAGAGAGCCAGGTTGCCCAGTAATCACATTTACATATCAAAAGGACAGGGGCGTGGACCAGAATGACCGACCGGCCTCCTGGAGATGACTCATCCCTGAGCCATCTCCATGATCCCCGTCAGCCATGTTTGTCCCCCTCCCCCGTCACTCGTCAATACGGACCCCATTCAGATACTGCTCAGAGTGATCAGTATCTGAGTGAAGATCAATCTACTTGTTCCTACGGGTTATTGACATATCTGCAGGGACAAATACAGTTATTATCTCAACACAGTACCAGTGTTGAGACAAGGCTAAAATGTCTTAAAAGCAGGTATGTCTCTAAACCCAAAAGAAGGTTTTCATACTGACGGTTTTGCCGCTGGTTTGGATTTAAAACCACATTCAAATCCAACACAGGGAGACAGATGACAACTTATAAAACATGCACATCCTAGAATATAATGTCCACATAATAAAATTTCCACGACACAGTCTATGGAGTTGTTAACAGCTCTGCTTAAGTTTCACCAACCTTGGAATAGAGCCCTTAATTGGGCATGAATGATGAGCTATTTATTGGTTGACAATTGTAATCAAATGTACTTATGCTCATTGACCACTTTTGTTTTCTTCATACTCTATATATATATACAGTATATATATATATATATACAGGGTTATTCAAAGAGCGATGAAAAGCAAGAGAATTACTGGAGAATGGAAAATTCTAGGTCAAAATATCCGATTTAGAAAGTGAGATGAATGGGAGAATTTTTCTGGTTTGGATATTTTGAACTAGAATTTTCCTTTCTCCAGCCATTCTCCTGCTTTTCACCTCTCTTTGAATAACCCTGATAGTATCTTATAGGGTTTTGTACGATTTTGTATGGACAGCTCTTTAAATGAATACAAATTAGGAGTGTGATGCTTATACAACACTTTGTGTGACTGACAAGGCTGGATTTATAATTAGACAAAATAGGCATGTGCCTACCACAGGCAGGTGCCTTGCTCTGTGGGAAAAAATACAATTGTATATCCTTTGGACCCCTATATCTCTGGAACCCTACATGCTAGTTGGTCATATGAGGTATTGTTGGAAAGGCCAGAATATAGTCAAAATCAAACTGACCAGGTTTTATATAAAAGTAAAATAATAAATAAAATACAAATATTTCTTCTTTTTCTACCGTACCACTGTGAGGAGAGGCAGGCACTGTGGATCCCTGCATCTCTGAATTTTACTCCTAACAAGGTCAAAGTCAGAGTCTGGTCTTTCCAATGATACCAAATATGACAAAGTAATGTGTTAAACTTAAAAAAAAAAAGTTAGCCTTAAGGGGTTATTCAGAGAGCACTGGATTGGCCACCGAATTGCACCGAACGGTGAATTTTCTCATACGGTGCAATTTCATGGCCATTCAGCTATTGAAAAAGCTGGCGATTTGTCAAATATTGGATAGGGAAGAGCAGAGGACCTATGACAGAGCCTTGAGGTACACCAACTGATAAAGACAATGAAGAGGAGGAGTTACCATCAAAGGACACAGAGAAGGAGCTTTTGGATAGATAGGAGTCAATCCAAGCGAGTGGAGTGTCAGAGAGCTGAAAGTCTATAGAAGGAGGGGGTGGGCATCAGTGTCAAAAGCAGCCGTGAGGTCAAGCAGGATGAGAATAGAATAGTGGCTGTGGTTTTTGGCAGTTAGGAGGTCGTTGGTGACTTTGGCGAGGGCAGTTTCAGTTGAGTGTATGGAATGGAAGCCTGATTGCAGGGGGTTGAGTAGGGAATTAGAGGACAGGAAGAGGGAGAGGCGGTTGAAAACTATTTTTTTCCAAAAGCTTAGAGGTAAACGGATGCAGGAATACAGGACGGTAGTTGGATGGAGAGTTGGGATCGAGAGAGGGCTTCTATAGAGGTAACCTGCAGTCATGTATTCCTATATATATCAAATAGGACAAAACCATTTGCGCGGAAACGTCGTATTACGACGTTCGCGCAAACGATGCGCGGTATAGTCTACAGCGATTGACCCTGCACGAACCCAGCGCGAGCGCAAGCGCGTTTGCGCATCCCATACTTACCATTGTCAGCGCGAATGCATTGGAGCGGTTGGTATTACGATCTTCGCGCAACGTCGTGCGAACGACGTTTGCGCGAAGTATCGTAACGTCTTTGAAAACCTGGTGTTAATTTACAATCTGAACGTTCTGTACAGCACAGTACAGCACAGTACAGTTACACATTCTACACATACCCAAACAATAAAATTAATAAATTGTTTAATTTTTTATTTTTGTTGCAGCACATATACGCAGATTGACTTTGACAGGCGCAACAACCGAAATCTAGCAAATGGTGGTTCTTAATTCTGATTGGCTGAATCCTGTGAAAAAACTGTCTGCCCACCGATTCCTGCACGCAGCGGTCATTTGCACCCGGCTTTGCGTGTCAGAATTGCGGTCGAAAAAAGTTGAAGGCTGAAAAACTGCACTCAGATCGTAATACCGCGTTAATTTGCGCGTGCTAATGTTTTTTTCCGTGCGCAAAAAAAATTGCGCAGAGCGTGTAATAGGGGCCTAAGGGGGTTATTCAGAGAGCACCGAAATGTCGCTGTCCTCTCTCGATCCCCACACTTCTCCACACTTCGGATTATCACATCTCCCCACCCCGCTGTGAATTCAGCAATCTACCTCAGACCCGCCGCAAACCTGTCACCGCCAACCTGCCGAACATCCACTGCAAACCTGCCGAACATCCGCCGCAAACCCGCCGGAGGGCCGCAAAAATGCAGCCGACAAGCCGCCATACGGGATAATTTTTTTTTTTAAATATTAAAAGATTAAAATAATAAATGGTATATTAGATATTGTATAAAACCTGGAATATTTTTAACATTGAAGCCTATGGGGTTTGCTTGAATAAACCTGCCGAATTAAACCACCGAACAGCAGGGCACTTCGGCGAGCTGCCTGCTCACTGGATAGCCAAATGGCCCCGAAATGGCACCGTACGGCGAAATTCCCTGTTCGGTGACTTTTCGGGGCCATAACGGCTCTCTCTGAATAACCCCTTATGCTCTCTTTCCATAAGATGTGGTCACTCTGGGATGATTATATTTCTGGGCCTGTGTGGTGACTTGATAACCCTACACCCCTCCTCTTCCAGGACCCTGGGCCCTGAACTCTAACTCTCCTGATGTATCTCTTGTTGACAGTGGGTCCCCCCCCCTTTTTTGTTTTTCTTATTATTTTGTGTGATTTTATGTTTTTCCAAACCTTTCTTGGTTCTTTCTTGTAAAGGAAAAATACTTAGTTCTGTCATGTCCTATTATCTTTACGCTAGGACTTAGGCTGTTTCTTTCCTGATGTTTAATATGCATTGCCTTAAATAAAGAATTTTTAAAAAAAACTTACATAAGCAGAACAAAAAATAATTTGGTGTCTAAGAAAAAATGGTGGAAGAAGCTTTATGCATTGGTTTTTAGATTCTTTTAGTTTCAAACAAATATCTGCTACTAATTGAAAGTGCTAAGTAAAGCTGCTTTCAGCAGATTTTCTGAAAGGCTCATTCATCATACTCTCCAACTTTGGCATTACTGACAATATTTATTTGTGGTGAACATTTCACCTGTAGCATTTAACAATTTATTTTACATGATCTGTGTGCCTTTTCTCATGGCAGTTTCCATGATGCTATAGTTTCTGAACTATACTGAAACATAAAAAAAGTATAAGCAAAAATATAAAAAAAATTACACTACAAGTAATCCTTTTATTTTACACACAACGTATTTCACATTTCATTAATATATATATTCTGACTTGGCTTCTTATGAATACATGATAAATGAGAAACTACTACGTAATGTTTTTCTTTTCCACGTGATACTTTCTTATCACGCTCAAGTATTCTTCTCCCTACACATACTATTATGGGGGTTATTCAGAGAGATCTGAAATGTCACCGAAATGTAACCAGACACTGAAATTCAGCGTACGGGGACATTTCGGGGCCATTCGTCTATTCAGAGAGCAGGCAGTTCGCCAAATTTTGGCGAATTGCCTGCACGTACGGTGCCTGTTTGAGGGCAGTGAAATCCCCCATAGAGAAGCAATGGTTTGTCTATTCAGAGAACACCGAACAGCTGAGGAATATCAGTGAAATGCCCTGCCGTTTGGTGGTTTCATTCGGCAGGTTTATTCATGCGAATCCCATAGGCTTCAATGTTAAAAATATTCCAGCTTTAATTCAATATCTAATAAACCGTTTATAATTTTATTCTGCAGTAAAAAGTATCTTTATTTTTTAGATATTTTTTAGGATCTTTTAGGCTCTTTTAGTTAAAAAAAATTGTATGTTTTTTTATCGTTTTTTTCATTTTTCTGTAACAGACCTTTTTATTATCATTCATAGGATCTTATATGTAAACTCCAGACATTTTCGTTCAGTAGGTTTTTTGCAACAGCGTTTCAAATTTCAAACTTTCAAGCAAACTGTTTTGTTTTTTTTTTCACTCCGTTCGTCTGCATGTCGGCTTTTTACAGCGGCTGCTCTGCGCTGTGATCTGTGGCTGCTTGGATTTTTCTGGCTTGTTCAGCTTGGTTTTTTGCGGCGGTTTCTGCGGGTTTTCAGTGAGTGTTCGACGAGTGTTCTGCGGGTTTTCGGTGAGCGTTCGGCTAGTGTTGTGCGGGTTTGCAGCGAGTATTCCCTGCACTATAGGGGCCCTGCGGTGATTGCTGAATACAGGGTCGGTGAACTAGGACTCGCCCCGAAGTGCAGGGAACGAAAAGTCAACGAGCGTGCGGTGACTTTTCAGATCTCTTTGAATAACCCTGTCTGTTTTACTTTAATGCAGTTATTTTCCCCACTTACAGATAGGAGTAATACATGTTATTAATTTTTGGAGGCTGCATTGCAAATAATCTCATTATTACTGCTACAAATATCCTTAAGCATATCTGACAATTTTTATTATCTTTATCACATTTACTGTATTTGACATAAAGGACATTTCTGCCTCTATAATAATTAAGCAGACCTCGTGTGACATTGTGCAAGAGAAGTGACACAATTTAGGCTGGCGGCACACGAGCGTTTTGAGAGAAAGGAAGGAACGTCTGTGAAAGTGGGCATTCCTTCCACTCTCTGCGCTCAGCGTACAAAGCGCGATCCTCCTATGGAGAATCGTGCTTTGTATCCTGTCAGCGTCCGTTTAGCTTTTTGACGGGGAGGGCTTTTTCACATCTGGTGGATGGACGCACGGACGCAGGAAATTGCGGGCACACATGAGCCATAAATACGCTCGTGTGCCGGGGGGCCTTACAGCTCAGAATTTTTCATTCCAATAATATTTCTGTAATGGATAAATGAACACGTGAGAAATTAAAATGAGCAACTGTACATTAAACAACGGTTTATGTGCAAAATTTATATTTCACACTATATGTAATTGTTATGTTTACATCCTGGTTTTCAAATAAATGTTATGATAAAATAATTCAACAAAAATCACATACAACTTCCTTGCTTCCAATTTCATGGTGAACACCCTGGGTTTGCAGTGTTTCTTACAGGGAATCCTTGGAAATGGGATTATAGCAATATATGCGATGCAAATACAGTTGCAAGAAAACGTATGTGAACCCTTTGGGATTACGTGGAGTTTTGCATGAATTGGTCATAAAATGTGCTCTGATCTTCATCTAAGTCACAACAATTTGAAAAACACAGTCTGCTTAAAATAATACAACACAAACATTATATGTTTTCATGTGTTTATTGAACATAACATGTAAACATTCACAGTGCAGGGTGGAAAAAGTATGTGAACCCCTAGCCTAATGACTTCTCCAAGAGCTAATTGGAGCCAGGAGTGAGCCAACCTTGAGTCCAATCAGTGTGATATTATTGGATGTGTTGCTGAAAGCTGTCCTGCCCTTTAAAAACACACACCGGTTTTGGGTTTACTGGTTTCAAGAAGCACTGCCTGATGTGAACCATGCCTCGCAGAAAAGAGCTCTCAGAAGACCTACGATCAAGAATTGTTGACTTGCATGAAGCTGGAAAGGGTTACAAAAGTATCTCCAAAAGCCTTGATGTTCATGTGTCCACGGTAAGACAGACTGTCTACAAATGGAGAAAGTTCAGCACTGTTGCTACTCTCCCTAGGCGTACTCGTCCTGTAAAGATGACTGCAAGAGCACAGTGCAGAATGCTTAATGAGGTAGAGTAGAATCCTAGTGTGTCAGCTAAAGACTTACAGAAATCTCTGGCACATGCTAACATTTTTGTTGACACATCTACAATAAGGAAAACATTAAACAAGAATGGAGTACATGGGAGGACACCACGGAGGAAGCCATTGCTGTCCAAAAAGAATATTGCAGCACGTTTGAAGTTTGCAAAAGAGCACCTGGATGTTCCACAGCACTACTGGCAAAATATTCTGTGGACAGATGAAACCAAAATTGAGTTGTTTGGAAAAAACACACAACACTATGTGTGGAGAAAAAAAGGCACAGCACACCAACATCAAAACCTCATCCCCACTGTAAAACATGACGGAGGGAGCATTATGAGTTGGGGCTGCTTTGCTGCCTCAGGGCCTGGACGGATTGTTGTCATTGATGGAAAAATGAATTCCAGAGTTTATCAAGACATTTTTCAGGAAAACGTAAGACCATCTGTCCACCAACTGAAGCTCCGCAGAGGATGGGTGATGCAACAGGAAAATGACCCAAAGCATACAAGTAATTCAACAAAAGAATGACTTCAACAAAACAAAATACGCCTTCTGGAGTGGCCCAGTCAGAGTCCTGACCTCAACCCGATTGAAATGCTGTGGCATGACCTTAAGAGAGCGATTCACACTAGACATCCCAAGAATATTGCTACACTGAAACAGTTTTGTGAAGAGGTCCAAAATTACTCCAGATCGTTGTGCAGGTCTGATCTGCAACTACAGGAAACGTTTGGTTGATGTTATTGCTGCCAAAGGAGGGTCAACCAGTTATTAAGTCCAAAGGTTCACATACTTTTTCCACCCTGCACTGTGAATTTTTACAAGTTCTGTTCAATAAAAACACATGAAAACATATAATGTTTGTGTTGTATTATTTTAAGCAGACTGTGTTTTTCAAATTGTTGGGACTTAGATGAAGATCAGAGCACATTTTATGACCAATTCATGCAAAACTCCACGTAATCCCAAAGGGTTCACATACTTTTTCTTGCAACTGTAGTGCTCTGTTGGTTCATAGTGTATAGAATACATATTCTGGAACTTTTATTTTGTACAAAGGACATTTCTGCCTGTATACCTATAATGAAGACGCAATATGAAATTTTGCAAGATAAGGGACTCCGTCTAGAGTTTAGAACCTTTCATCCCAACCATATTTCTGTAAAGGATAAATGAATACATTAAAAATGAGCACATTTGCACTTTAATCTTTTACCTATCTCAGAATAACAATATTTATGGTTAATTGCCAGTTTACTTTACATTGAAGAGTTAACTTTGCATCCAATGATGCAAATGCTATGATATTTTTTTCATCCAAAGCACCTGGTGGTGAAAGAGTTAACAGCAGTGTCTTATCAAAAACAAATTTCATTACCAGCAGCAAATCAGAATAATGAGCAACCACTAATTTATAGTTTGTGACAGAAAACAGGGTATGGTCCTGGGGGAGGGGAGTTTACATGCCCCCAACAGTATTCCAACACACAGTTGGCAGGTAACTCAGCAGGTGAGTCCATTCCAGTTCTGGACTGCCCAGGGAGTTTGTCACCTGCTGGGTAAAAGGAATTCCTGGTGAGGGATTCAGTGAAAGAGTGCCCTGAGCATCTCTCTCTGGAGAGCAATAGAAAACTGTGGTGTGCACACTTGGGAAAATAAGGTCTGTGTAGTACAGTGTGTACATTTTGTCTATTGCAAAACAGTTGGACAGTTGGATTCTTTATCAAAACCACTTCAGACAATTGTAATTAACAGGCCAATCCAGTGGTCTTCACATCAAAGTCTCCTTCTCTGGACCACACTAAGGGCTCTATTATGTTCTTGGCGTTAAAACGCAGGGGCAAGGGAGGATAAACTGCGCCCGCAGTTTTCCCCCTTGCGCCTGCGTTTTAACGCTGGATTACAATGCAGGAGCAAAAAATGCTGCCTGCAGTGTGATCGCGCGTTAAATTTCTGTATGTTTGCGGCAGCGCTGAGTGCTGCCGGAAGCATCCACTCGCTGGAGTCCATGGGATTCCATTGAGTTCCTCCCTGCCGGTTACTTGACCATCCGGATCTCGCCTCACGAGATCTGGCCGGTCAGTGTAGGGATACGCAAGGAGAGACTGGGGGGAGTTTTTCCCCCAGTCTTCCCCTGCTCCTGCCGGCCAGAGGAAGCGGACAGAGCCGCGGTCCTCGCCGCGGGACAGAGGGTAAGTATGTGCTTCCTTTTTTATTTTTTAAGGCTGGTGTTAACAGATTCTGCAGAAGCGGAATCTGTTAACACCAAGTCCTGGCTCTGGTTAACTTTGCGCTGACCAGAGCCAGGCGTTAATCAGCGCTGGGAGATTGTAATACCAGCGCTCATTAACACTTTGCGCTCCCCATGTTAAGCATAGGGAGCGCAAAGTACAGTAACCTCGCGCAGAGGAGCGCAAGGTACCAAATGCAAATGTTTTTTTTAACCCGTTTGCGTTTGGATTGTAATATGCGGTAAATACCGCAGCAAACGTTAACGCTCACGCAAGTGAGTGTTAACGTTTGCGTTAGGAATGAAATAGTGCCCTAAAACAGTTATTCAATAAGCACCGAACTTGCCACCGAATTGCACCAAACGGTGAATTTCACCTTACGGTGCAATTTCGGGGCAGTTCAGAGAGCTGTCAATTCGCCAAATACTGGCGAATTGCCAGCGTAATACAGTACAGATCGCTGTAATTCAGAGATCTTCAGTGGCAGTGAAATTGACCCATAGAGAAGTAATGGTTACACTATTCAGAGAACACCGAAATGTTGGTGAAATGCTCAGATTTTTAGTGGTTCAATTCGACAGGTTTACAAAGGCAAATCCCATAGGATTCAATGTAAAAAAATATTACTGTTATTTTTTTTATTCAAACGTTTATTCTTTTCAGTTTCAGCAAAAAGTCTTAATTAGTTTTTTTAGTTTTGTTTCAGGATTTTTTGGCGAACTTTTTGATTCCCAATTTTTTTTAATGGAATTTTTTTTAAATTGTGTTATGTGACTATCATAGGGATGTTTGAGGCTGCGCTTAGCGCTGCCTGAAACACTAAGGGCCATATTACATAGTTGGTGCTAACTTAACCAGAGCTGTTGTAAACTTTCCAGAGCCATTATAGCCTATGGAGGGTTTAAGTTTACAACAGCTCTGGTTAAGTTAGCACCAACATTGTAATACTGCCCTAAAACGGGGATGCTAAGGAGAAACCTGCAGACTCTTTATCGTCCCCGTTTTAGCGTGAAGATCGTAATAGGGTCCTAGGCCTCTGGTGTAAGTGGACTTTATTAAATAGATTAACTGGTGATACTCAGGGAAAGCCTGGCATGTTTAAGTTATGAATAATAGTATTTAGAGGACGTTTCACAAAATCGAGCAAAATCAGAATGGGTTTTTGGCTGAGCTGAAAAATGGCGATAAAGCTTGAAAAGGGCACATTGTTTCATTTCACTGAATTGCATGAATAAATTCCATTCAATCTGCAGCTTTGATAATACTTGTTTGTGACGAAAACACATAACGTATTCATATATGCATCCTTCTTAAAATATTATGCGTGTATTTTATTAAAGTAGAATTACTCATATTAAAAGATAATCCTTCTTGATAATAGTTTTGATATCCTTTACAGAAATATCTCCAAGGGAAGCCAAGCTGAAAGTACAGCGGAATTGTTACTTACAGCTCTGCATCATGCATTGCCAATATATTTCCACAGCGATCAAAATAATTAATGTAATGCCAAATGCAAGAACAGCTCTTCCGGGCATATATCTTCTACCTTTCAATATATTAGAAGCCTGCCAATGACTTTACAAAGAGCATCTTAAATATCAAATTCCATGTTAAATATGAGAGAATGACACACGCTCATGCAAGTTTGCTTCTGGCTATTTTTCCATTGATATCTGTCAATGAAACATGTTACTGAGAATTGTTTTAGTTCTCAGATGAGGGAAATTAGATCCTTATGCAACATATGCCAGGAAAGCTGTCAGAGGATATATCCGTAAACCTGCTCTGCATCTGTTCCCATCACAGCCCTATTGAAAACTTACTTTGTTACTAAGCAGATTTACCTTATGTTGTGTAAACCTAACCAGCTATGTAGCCTATTTGATTACATGTACTTTTGCTAATGATATCATGTGACTAAAACAGGAGGCGAGTATATATTTCTGTAAAGTTATTTGTACAAACAGGCAGTATATACAGGTATATATATATATATGATAGCTATATGTAGTACAGAAATGCAGACCAAATTGCTGAAAGTAATTTTAAAGCAAAACATTTGCACTCTCCATGACTATATTTTTGTGTAATGTTCTACAATTGTTGGTGATAGATTTATTACTCTGTGTGTTTAACCTCCCTGGCGTTATTCCCGAGTGTGACTCGGGGTTATATTTCAATGCTGAAAGCGGTAACCTCGAGCCGCACTTGGGCTGGATACATTCCTTTACCTGTGCTCCCTCACTGATCTCCGTGATCGCATTCTCCTCCAGCCGATCGCAGCATCCTGCTTCCTGGTTCCCTTCTCGCGAGAAGAGAATATATATCTGTGTGTGGTCAGGGTGTGTGCAGTCTTGTGCAGTGGATCCATGGGGTGTCTGGCCATATATTTCCATACTAACAGAAATTGGACAGGCTTTCAGCAAAATCCTACATTATTTATTGGAAAGCGGATGCATGATATTAAATAATAGTATCAGTACACGGTATCGGTGAGTACCTGAAAAAAGTATTGATACTTGTATTCTTTAAAAAAATGGTATTGTGCATCCCTGGTTAGATTTGACTTAGAAAAAGCACTCAAACATTTTGAGTCTGCTATTCACAAAAAGCATCTGTTGCTGTGAATTATGCCTCGCAAAAAAGAACTATCAAAGATCTGCGGACAAGAATTGTTGTTATGTTTTATACATGTTGCTGGGCTGGATACATTTGGGGGTTGCAGTCGCCCCATCGGGGAACAAGCGCGACCCCACCCCTCCTGTATTATGTATATTTTATTGTACCTCCAGCCAGGTCATCATTGCAGCATGATTCCGCCCCGTGTCTTTGTTTTTTGATCCCAAGGTGGATTTTTTTCTGGGAGGGCATAAATATGACCCACCAGTTTGCCTCATGACTGAAAAGCAGCGTGAGCAGTTATGGTTGGCTACACAGCAACAGCAGCCTGTAGCTTCATTTTGGATAGGACTCACCCTCACTAGAGGTGCCGTGACGTTGGCGGGTTTGCTTACGCTTTTAATGGCCATTAACAGAAACCAAAGCCTCTAATTGCATTTTGTTTCACCCGGTATAATGGGAATAAACGCAGATTACATTTTTCTCCTTGTTATGTTTTATACATGTTGCTGGGCTAGATACATTTCGTGGTTGCAGCCGCCCCATCGGGGAACAGGCGCAACCCCACCCCTCCTGTATTAAGAATTGTTGCATTGTAAAAATCTGGAAAGGGTTACGAAGAGTTTAGATATGAGTCCAATGTTAAACAAATTGACTATAAATTGAGATCAATTATCACTGTAGCTACTCTTCCTAGAAATGGCTGTCCAGCCAACATTCCTCAAAGGGCACACCACACGATTCTCAATATGGTAAAAACGAACTCTAAAGTGACAGCTTAAGACTTGAAGAAGTCATTGGAACTGGTTAACATCTGTCCACGAGTCTATTACAAAACATTGAACTGGCATGGTAGAACATCACGTAGAAAGGTGCTGCTTTTCAAAATAAACATCATACCACAGTGTGTCTCCCGGATAGGAGAACTTCTGCAGTCCAAAAAAAGACTTATGGGTTGCTTGAGGCACTTGAACTCATGTATCCTGTCTTAGATATAGTGAGGTATCCTAAGGAAAATCACCACTTTCTGGAACATCTAGTTGTCTCTCCTGAAATTTTTTTTTGTTAACCACATAGTTACTGAAAGGGACATCTTTAGGTATGGCTCTAAAAGCATTTGTCATGACATTCTCCCGTAATCCAGAAGATCCTTTACCCAACGGAGTTATGTTGTTACGTTAACATTTTAAGTAAAAATCGGGGCATTTTTATGAATTTATAGCCCCGTTTCAGTTTCCATTCATCAGACGCTGTAATTCTTGCAGTTGTGTTTTACTAAAAGTTTACATCTCTCTGTAGGGCTAACTCTAGGAATAGCATATAGGGGGGGCACATAAGACTCCCATACAAAACTGGGAGGGACTAATAATTTTCAATAGTAAATCATACCACTGAAAAAAATGATATTTATATAAATACTAGCTTTTGCCTGCGGCTTTGCTCGGGTGGATTTTGGGATTTGTCCCAATTGTTTTTAAAAGAAGCATGAGTTTTTGTCTCCAAACAGTTTTAAATATAATTTACAGGTTGATGTCTTAAAGTAATAAGTAATGTTTATTGCAGACGTTTGTCCGAGCATATTGGCTAAAAAACAAAGTTGTTTCATTCATATGCGTCCATGAATTTTCTTTCTGTGTTGTAAATACAAACCAACAAGGAGACAAATTTGTTTTTGTTTTTAGCATCTGGAACAAAGAATAAAAACCGATTTGAGTACTTCATTGTAAACTATATTAGTGTTTTTTCTTTCAGGTAGGTGCTCAGATCACCAGAGAGTTAGGTGAGCTCACTCTGGAACAGGCAACGTAATAGTGCCCATGTGAGAAGCAGACTTCTCAGGTCAATCCTCACTACCTTCAAAGTCTGCCACAGAGACCTGTTGATGGTCATCACAAAACAAAACTTTAGGGTGAACTGAAGACTTTTGAATTGAAATAGATATTCTGAAGGTATAAGAGGTATTCGTTGTATGAACACCAACTTCCCCGACCAGAACCGGTTAGCACCATAGCTTCAATCACATTTCTGTGGAATTCTTTTACTTGCAATCTGGTGCCATTACAAAGCTTAGGTGGTTGAGGTTCAATAATATCACAGGTTCTCCCATGCTGCAGCATTGAGGATGTAAATTAGGCCTGGCTGTGAAAAGGAAGCAGACATGCTGGAGCAGTGAGGGAGTGTGTGTGGCCTGGCTGCGAGAGGAGCAGATATGTTGGAGCAGTGAGGGAGTTGTGAGCCCTGTCTGTAAGAGGGAAGCAGACATGCTGGAGCAGAGAGAGTATGTTTGAGGTCTGGCTGTGAGAGGAGCTGCCTAGAGACTCGATTCTGTGTGAAATAACAGCATCCCTCTAATCTGCTCATCCAGTGTATCAACTGGCTTTTCGGAAAATGACAAAATATGTGTTTTTTTATTTTTCATGAAGACTCTAAATACCAAATTTCATGTCTGCAACATTTTCTATTTTTGAGATATAGGTATCCTGTTTAACCCCTTCGCTGCTGAGCCATTTCACCGCTGTGTGCTGAGCTAATTTTTACCGCTTTTGCTCATCATGTTTAAACGCATTTAGAAGCCACGTTTCATTATATGACCCAGACATATTATATATCGTTCTTTCCGGCAGACTCCGCAGATTCATAATATATCATTTTTATATGTATACGTCATGTCCTGCCTATATATTATAACAAAAATACAATAAAATTAGAATTTTCAATCATTTACAGTGTGTAAAGGTTTTTTTTCTCATTTTTTCACATGAGCGTTTGCAGTTATATTTTCTATGGGGTGCGCTTGTACAAAGATTTGAAATGGGGACTCGTTACATTTTTTGGGGGGAATTACGTGATTTTTGCAAACGCACCACATAGAAAAAAATCAATAGTACAGCATCATTGTTCACTTTATAATTGAAATGTGAACGATATTGCTGCATTAATAAAAACAACACACAAAAAGAAAATGTTATTTTTTTGTTTTTTTTATTTAAATTTTGCTTTAGTTTGAACATGGTCATGTTTGGTATCATTCGAAAGGCCATGCTCAGGTCTTTTGAATGACACCATGCATGACCCCCTAGCTGCCACGGTTCTGGAGATATCGGGGTTCAAACTAACTGTATCTCCTTGGGAAATCCCCGGGCAGCTAGGGGTTCCCTGGCTACCTGACATCATCGTGCTATGCACGACACTTCAGGAGACAAGGGGGGACCTGGAGGGAATAAACAGCTCAATTTATTAAATAAAATAGGCAGATTACAATAAAAACACCGCAAACGCATTTCGCTGGATGCAGCTTCATCAGTGGGTGTGACAATCTGTTATTGTAATTATTGGGTTATTGTAATCTGCCTATTTTATTTGATAAATTGAGCTGTTTATTCCCAGCGAGTTTATTTCTGGTTGGGGGTATTATCGAAGGAAGCCATCGCTCTTGAGAGATCAACAAGGGGGAACCGGTGTCCCGTTAAATCACAGGCTGCTAAAAGTTTGGTGCCACTTTCAAAAAGGGCACTGGACCATGTGAGTAATTTTCCTTGCATTTTTCTATATTGCATATTCATTCAGTCTGCATATTGCACCTTTTCTTTCTTTGAGGAAACTACTTTCTGCAATCAAATTCTTTCTCCATGAGGAATTGAAATATCCGTCCGTTAGTGCAAGCACCAGTACCCACCTCCTGACTATCTTTCTTTGTATTCTGGCGGATTTGGGGATTTACCACCATCGGTGGAGACAGGCAGCTGCGTCTACAGACTTTCTTGAATCTAGAGGCAAAGTTTTGAATCACTATAGAGACTTTAAATATTTTTTATGTGTTCAAGGACTTTGGGATTTTTTTCTGTTTGATATCTGAATTTGTTGTGTTACACCATCCTATTGCCGTTTCCATCTACATACACATATACAGTATATACCCACCAATTTCCTTCTGGAACACTTAGTGATACTCCTATTACCACTCGGGGTCACCATTCTACACTATTATTTCAACTTTACTTATAAGAATTAATCTCAAGTGACATCCCATTACTTCATTTATATATCTCCACATTTCTATCCACACCATTATTCACTATTGATTTTCATCTCATAATTTTTCACCTGGCACTTGAATTTTGTGTAATTTCTCACACCGTGCTGGCCACATTTACAAGTTTATTTACCCATCAAGTAGAGTTCTGCCCAACTGATGATAGAAATCATCGTTAGTTTATATAATTCTAGCACTTTAATATTGCTAGCTATTTTAGCATATTAATTACAGCAAATATTGCACAGCAATTATATCAGCACATATATATTGTAATTTTGCACAGAGTATATACTGTATATACCACTGTTTTATTGTGTCGTTTACTTTATTATTTCTATCAATATTGTTTGCTATTCTAGCCCATTCACCACAGCAATCCTTTGCACAATAATTATATTAGCACTTACGCATTGTAGTTTTGCACAAAATATTATATAGATAAACATCCATGTCCCTTTATGTGCTATAACCTATATCAATAGACCATTTAGGTGGCGCCTACATTATTATTATTATTGTCATCATTTATATAGCGCTAACAGTTTCCGCAGCGCTTTACAATAACCAAAGGGAATGAAATACATATAGACTGACATAGGATGGAAACAAGAGGTGTAGAGGGCCCTGCTCATAGGAGGTTACAGTCTAGAGGGATTGGGGTTGAGGAAGACAAGAGGAATTGCACTAGATAGCAGGATGTGTACATTACACATACTTTGCATCTAAATACCAATTTTAACATCTGAAACATCTTCTGTTTAAATTATTCTAAACCCTTTTCTTGCCCCCCCAACTTGGATTTTTGAAAAATTATAAAAATACGTGTTTATTTTATTTTTCAAGACGAAACTAAATACCAATTTGCACGTCTGTAACATCTTCTGTTTTTGAGCTATATGTATCCTGTCTAAAATATTCAACCCTTTTTTTACCCCCTTAGGGGTGGAATTTCCAAAAATCCTTCCTTAGTGGGTGCCTACGTCATAAAAACAATGTACCTTAAAAATTTCACGTTCCTAGATTAAACGGTTTCAGCGGGGGTTGATGAGTCAGTCGGTCAGGACATTCGCGATTATATATATAGATATAAAATATATATAAATAAGATTCCAAAATACCAGAGCAATGTGGTATGCAATGAATTCTTTTAATCCCTTAGTGACTGGGCGGTTTTACGAAAATCCATCCTTTAGTGCCCGCAGCTGTTTTTACGTTTCTGCGCTGTTCGTGTTTAGGTCAAATTTTCCTCTTACTGGGTTTATGCAACCCACGCATATTATACACAGTTTTTCTCGTCATTAAATGGACTTTCTAAAGATACAATTTTTTTCATCATTTCATATAACTCACTATAAAAAAATTGTGAAATATGACAAACAAATTGAAAAAACACCACTTTTTCGAACTTTGACCCCCAAAATCTCTTATGCATCAACAACTTTCAAAAAAAATTTGCTCTCCAGGTTGTTTTCTACAAAGTCTCCTGAGTGCCCCATGCATAGGTTTGCCAAGATTTTGGCAAAATACAGCAGCAATTGTAGAACATAAAAATGTAGGAATAAAATGAAAAAGTCTGTGCTGTAAAAGTAAAAAAAAAACTGAACTAACTAAACTGCAACAAAAAATAGAAAGGAAAATAAATTACATAAATCACACACAGTATGATACTGCTTGAAACAGTCCCCAAGACACAGACCGGGTTGTCCAGGGCATTTTGGGCAGTAAAAGGTTGTGTCTCTTCTCTGCCCCCTCTTGAAACACACTCTGCACCTTTTTTGGGGGTCTCTGTTTGCCCTCAGTAGGGGGGATTTTATAAATAAAATGAGTGGCCCCAACTCTGTCCCCCATCACCGCCCGGGTATGCAGGTGCATCGTGGTACAAAATTCCCGAAATGACCTGGAGCTGAAACTGTAAAAAGGATAGTGTCACTCTGGGGTTTGCCTTTTTGAAGAGCAAAAAAGGCATTGTGGGTTGCAATTTGCATCAGGTAAATTGCAACCTTTTTGTACCAGGCCCTTATTTTACACATAATTTGGTAGGGCTGTAGCAGCTGATCTGCCAGATCAACCCCACCCATATGCCGTTTATAGGTCATGATGCACACTGGCTTCCTTGTGCCCTCAGCTCTGCCACGTATAGAGACCTCCACAGACCTCTCAGAGTGGATGATGGTGAGAAGGTATATGTCCTTCTTGTCTCTGTACTTAACTACCAACAGCTCCTCTTGGCGCAGTGCTGAGGTTTCTCCCCTTTTTAGGCTGGGGTCAGACGAGCGTAGTGTTCACGTCCGTGATTCCGCCTAAAAGTACGTCCGTGATAGCATGACAGAAAGCCCATTGGAGCCTGACACATGAAGTACGTCCGCACTGAACTGCGGACGCACAACGGCCGCGGCCCACGGACGCAAGGCAGGCAAGAACGTACAACCCCTAGAACGGCCGCACAAAGTGCGTTGAGTCTGCAACGTCTGCATAGCTTTGTGTGTGAGTGATGGAACGTGGTCAGATGGACTGCATTTATACGTCCAGCATTTTTCACGGACAAAATGGTTTTGCTTTTTAATTTATTTTCCCTCCTACATCCGTCAAATATATACATCAGTAAATAAACAGACTGTGTGGCCACTACTGTGTCTTCCGTACTGACGTACGTCCGTGTGCACGGAGGTACAGTCCGTAGAAATCACGCTCGTCTGACCCTAGCCTTACCAGGGTGTGGACAAGCTGTGCTGGGAAACCTACACGGTACCGCATGCTACTGTATCAAAACAATACAGTAGCTTGAACAAAGGGCCAGAGCATGGCCTTTCGAATGATACCAAAATGACCATGTTTATAGTAAAGAAAAAATAATGATAATAAAAAAATAAAAATAAAAACGTGTTTTTTTTGTGTGTGGTTTTCATTAACGCAGCAATATTGAATTATAATGTGAACAATGATGCTGCACTAATGATTTTTTTCTATGGGGTGCGTTTGCTTATAATTACGTAATTCTCCTCAAAAAAATGTAACAAGTCCCCATTTCTATTTTTTTTAACAAGCGCACCCCATAAAAAATATAATCGCAAAGGCTCGTGTGACAAAATGTGAAAAAAAACCACTTTAAACGCTGTAATGATTAAAAATTTAATTTGTATTGCATTTTTTGTTATAATATACAGGCAGGACATGACGTATACATATAATAATGATATATTATGAATCTGCCGAGTCTGCCGGAAAGAACAATATATAATATGTCTGGGTCATATAATAAAACGTGGCTTCAAATCGCATTTAAACATGATGAGCAAAAGCGGTAAAAATGAGCTTAGCACACAGACGTGAAATGGCTCAGCTGCAAAGAGGTTAAATGCCAAAAAAAAAAGGCCATTTTTTTTTATCTCCAGTCTTAATCCGACCTTGCGTGTTTGCATATCGGAGTGGGCTGTACTGGATAAAGCCATGGGCTTCTTTTTTGTCCCAGTCCAGCCCTGCTGGCTGCTTGCGTGTTGTTTGCTTACCGAGCGCTGGTGGCCTGCAGGCTTCAGTCTGTAACTGCGGCCTAGTCACCCAGACAGACTCATAGCCAGCCAGCAGTTTGTGTGCGCTGTACAGATGCAAATTTGGCAGAAGGGGGGCAAGGAATGATGTAGGGGAGGCAGTTGCCCCCCGCCCCCTGTAGTGACATCACTGTCACTCCACATTGAATCTTCACAATATAGCCATTAGACGCAGATTTGAAAGAAAAACAACAAACCCAAAACCGCAACCTCTATACATGCAATATATGAACACAACATGCAAAAATGCACTCTACATGCTGTAGAATAAACTTGCAACAAGTGTATAATTGGTGATACAAACGTATGTTGAATACAAAATACTGTAGTGCAGTGCATATATAGCAACAGAAAAAAATGTTTTCAGAGTACTTTTATCGGGATAAACTCTAAGAATATTGTGATCCACAATAGGGAGAGAAAAGAGAACAAACACAAAATAGTACAATATTGTTGTAACACCTATGGAAAAGTACATGGCATAGGTGACAATCTCACTCACATGTCACAGAACCTGTGTCACCTGGCTCTGTATAATGCGCCGTGTGCCACTCCCCTTTAGGCCGGCGTCAGATGAACGTAGTGATCACTAGGGATGAACCGTTCGGTTCGATCAGTTCGGAGTTCGACTCGAACATTGGCAGTTTGAAAGTTCGCGAACGTCGAACTTTTTGGCGAGTTCGATAAAAAAAAAATTGAAAAAAGTATAAAAAATGCTTAAAAAATACTAAAAAAGCCCAGAAATAAAGAGACTCTTTACTGCAGAATATTATAAGCAACGGTTTATTAGATATTGAATTAAAAAACTACCCAGGGCAAGAAGGCACGCATGTGGGCGATGATTAGCAATGGACAGACTGTGTACATCGTCAAGAAGCGGTATGTATAATAGCATAAACATGTTACATACACATAACACACATTACATACATCTATCAACATATGTCAGCACATGCTGCAGCGTAATGTATTATCTGTTTGTCAGACAAATGTGACTGTCATAAAATTATTCTGGCTTTATTTAAAATATTTGCACTCGAGTACATTTTTCTGAAACTGTCACACCTCAAAATTACATGTGCTTAGAGTGCATGAGGCTTGCATAGGGTTTTTTGCGCCGCCTGTGTGTTTCATCTTTAAAATGCTGCAATGGGTGATGTGGATTTACTAGCTTACAAGGAAAGCGTGCTTTACAGTCTGCCTAATGTCTAGGTGCAAAGATTCTCACTCCTAAATGACATGTGCTCGCAGCAGGGCTCTCAAACTCTGGTGTCCCTGATGTTTTTGAACTACAACTCCCAGGATTCCCTCGCCATGTATTGCATTGAAATCATCCTGGGACTTGTAGTCCAAATCATGTTGGGGGGCCGTGAGTTTGAGACCCCTGGCATACTGTGCATGAGGCTTGCATAGGATTTTTTGCGCCGCCTGTGTGTTTCATCTTTAAAATGCTGCAATGGGTGATGGATTTACTAGCTTACAAGGAAAGCATGCTTTACAGTCTGCCTAATGTCTAGGTGCAAAGATTCTCACCCCTAAATGACATGTGCTTACAGCAGGGCTCTCAAACGGCGTAAACAACAGGTGTTGATTAGTGTTTGGAAATAACATGTGCTTCTAATTAGTCTGTCTCATGAATTTGATACATTGCCTGCAGACTGGGTGTGGCTCCTGCACATGTATGAACACTGTGCTTCTGAATTCTAAGAAGTGTTCATTTCTACTACATTTTCCTCTGATATGATGTTTAACCCCTTAAGGACCAGGGCTCTGTAAAGCCAATCATTAATGATGTAGATGTTACGTCATTTGTCATCAAGGGCTTAATAAAATCTTTATCACACTCCTTAGATTTAAACGTAATATTCCAGTATTTGTATGTCATGTACCTCTCCCGAAGGGCCTATGTGAGCATACAATTATTATTGTGTTAGATCTATAGTTTTGGTGCAAGCGTGGTGGAAGGGCTTGCTGCTTCTGCATTAGTAACACAACGTGAAAATGTCTATCATAAAGCGTACAAGCTGAGTCCCTAGAGTCTCTGACTATCCATTGTCATATATACCTTGCTTTATACATATAATACATTCCCTCATCTAACAGGATAGTAGCCAGTCCCTGTGCATTTTAACCCCTTAAGGGTGGCTAGGTGTCGTGTGTGGGTCTCTGATGGCGATATTTCTATACATCCTACAATCTGCCACTTCACGGGCAGGTTGATGCATTAATTGATTAATTGAGACATTTGCATTGATTGAGTACCTCATGAACTGATTTGAATTTACCTGTGTGTTGGTTTCTGTGATAATCTGGTTTCAAGAATCTCCTTGGGGTCTTAATGTATTTGCCTACCATCTAATTGTGTGTGTACAATTGTGTGTGTATATATTTTACGGTTAAAGCCCGAAGTGCGGTTAATCCTAGGATTACCTGGGTAATCCTGACATTACCCAGGCGTCATTAGCAATAGTCCAAAGTGAAATGAAATTTCGGACTTTACCCGGGTGCTCTGCAAAGTATCCAGCGGCCTCTGGGTACGCCGTTTTTTTGCACTGTTTTAACCGGGTAATTTGCACATTACCCTAGTGTTGCTGGATAAAGTGTGATGTGCAAAGAAACATCGTACTTTATCTGGGTAATCTGCAAAGTATCCAAACGCCTCTGGGTACTCTGCTTTTCTTGGGTTTTCAGTAGGTTACAGGTGACTGAATTCCGAGAATTACCCGGATAAAGCTGCAAACTGTTATCCGACTGATAACAAAATTGTGTTTTTTTTGTTAATGAAATTGTTTCCACAGTCACAAACCACACTAAATAACCGTCATGTAACTCTGTTAATTGTCAGAAAATTAATTTATGAAGATAAAGATATTATATAAAGAGTAACCTGATGGTTATTATGTTTTATAAATGATATATGAGCACATGACACATAATAAAGGTTGTGTAACTCTTTCATATTCATATAAGATATCCTGTCACTCTGTATATTCATTATATCCTCAATACGGTTTAATGTTTGTCTTTTGCCATTTTCGTTGATAATATCCATAGATAATAGCAAAATTCACTGCTACCCAAGCGGGGTTGGATGCTCTGCAGATTACCCAGGTGAAGCTGTGGATAGTCCTCAGATTACCCGGGTTAAGCTTCAGACTTGCACATTATCCGGGTAAAGTGCAAATTTTTCAGCTCTTCCAGACTGTTACCCAAGGGCAGTTGGTTAGTCCTAAGATTACCCAGGTAAAGTACGAAATCTTCATTTTTTTTGCAGCTTTACCCAACGGTTTTGGGTAATGTCAGGATTACCCGTGTAATTTTAGGATTAAATGCACTTTGGGCTATACCCGTAACATATTCACTGTTTAATAACGTTTTCCCCTTTACTTTCACTAATCAGTCTTGTGTCTTGTTGATGAAATAATAAAAGAATTGCTGATTGATTAGGCAATATAGTCCCCCTGGGGCAATAGGCCTTAAGTAGTCCCCTAAGCAGCGCAGCTGGGCAAATTCCTCCATCATGTTAGTGTGGAACCTCCACCATCTTGATCCCTCCACGTGTATATCGGCGCCCCCCACGTGGTTCAGGCACCGACTGATTTCACTTTCGATGCTCCACGCTAGTGTCACTATCTCCGTCTACTAGATACTTCAACCGCAGCGAGATGGCATATATCTGGGGTCTGAAGTCTGGGTATACATGTATTTTTTAAATATGCAGCAGGTGCCAGCATTTTAGTCTGCTGGCATACTTCAGACAATGAAGCATGCAGGCAGACATATTAACTCCATGATCGACGCTATGTACATCCGTGGTTGGTAAGAGGACTTTTTCCACAGATATACATAGTACATCCGTGGTCCCCATGGGGTTAATATGTTGTTTAATACGTTTAATTTATATTTGTTTAATAGTTACTTTATTATAGTTTCATGTTGTGTTGCTTTAATTTTTTTCTTTGGGGGTGCAAGTAACTGGTCTTACCTATGGCGCAAAATAGTCTAGCACCAGCCCTGCATACAGGTCTGAAACTTTATGTTTAGATTTCAGTCTTGTCAAGTCAAGGACCCTTATGACTATTCAGTTCTAACCCTACATTTACTCTTCTGATAGTCTTGTATGTACAGTACATCTTATTGTTACATGAAAAAGGGAGTGGTAGTACAGTAAGGTTTAATTTACTACTCTTATATACCAGGTTGCATACGTTGACACTTCTATATATTAAAGGGGCTATTCAAAGAACACTGAATTGGCAGCCGAATTGCACCAAATGGTGAATTTCCCCGTACGGTGCAATTTCGTGGCCATTCTGCTATTCAAAAAGCTGACGATTCGCCAAATATTAGAGAATTGCCAGCAAAATACGGTGATCTGCAACGGCAGTGAAATTCCCAGTAGAGAAGTAATAGTTAATCTATTCAGAGAATGCCAAACAGCAGGGAAAAGTTGTTGAAATGCCCTGATTTTCAGTGGCTTCATTCAACAGGTTTAGGTAGGTTTCAATGTAAAAAAATACCCCTTTTTTTACTAACAGGGTGATTCAAAGAGATTCGAAAAGTCAACCGCATGTTCGGTGACTTATCGTTCTCTTCAATTCGGTTTGTTTTGCCGATCCCATTTCGGCAACAATGCGGTGTATTTAGCAAGCACCACAGGGTCCCCGAATTGCAGGGAAAGGCCACCGCAAACCTGACGAAAACTAACCGCAAAACCCGGCGAATGCACGCCGAAAACCCGCAAAAACATCTGGACTAAACCGCCGAAAAACACGAAAAAAACGAGCAGGAGTCGATCACACACATTGCAGCCGCCGGAAAAAGCCGACACCGCAGACGAGTGAAGTGAATAAATTAGCAAAACAGTTTGCTTGAATGTTTGAAAAGTGAAACGCTGTTTGCAAAGAAACTACTGAGCGAAAATGTCTGAAAATTACATATGAGGTCCAAGGAATGATAATAAAAAGGGCTGTTACAGAAAAAAGAAGAAAACTTCAAAAAATAAAATAAAAATCTGACTTTTTTGTTAAAATGAAAATCCAGAAAAATGCTTAAAATATTCTAAAAAATCTATAAATAAAGAGACTCTTTACTGCAGAATTTTATAATGAACGGTTTATTAGATATTGAATTAAAACAGGAATATTTTTAACATTGAAGCCTATGGGATTCGCCTGAATAAATCTGCTGCATGAAACCACCGAATGGCAGGGCATTTTGGGAACCTTTCACTGCTGGTTTGTGTTCTCTGAATAGCCGAAGCATTGCATTTTCATGGGGATTTCACTGCCCTCGAACAGGCACCGTTTAGGCAATTCACCAGGATTTGGCGAATTGCCTGCTCTCTGGATAGCCGAATGGCCAAAAAAGGTAACCAAACGCTGATTTTCAGCATTCAGTTCCCTTTCGGCAGCCATTCGGATCTCTTTGAATAACCCTGTTAATATTTATTCAACCGTTTATTTTTTTCATTTACAGCAAAAAGTCTTGGGGATATTTTCAGAAAAATGTTTAATTCAGATTTTTTTTTCCAATGGCGTTATTATTTTTTCTGTAACAGGTGATTTTATTGTTGTTCATAGGACCATATATAGTTCCAGGCATTTTCATGCACTAATTTTTTTTTTTCCCTAAAGCACTTTAAAAGTTGCGGTTATTTGTTTTTTTGTTTTTTTACCCCTGTTCAGCAGCTGGATGGCTTTTTTCGGATGCGCTAGGTGGCCTGTTTGGCAGATCATCGGATGCATTCGGCAGTTTATCAGCAGTTTGAGGATGCGTTTGGCAGTTTTTCGGACGTTTTTCCGATCGATTCAGCAGTTTATTGGGTCGATTCGGCGCACTTTGGAGACCATGCGGTGAATTGAACTTTTGAAAGTGCGCTGAATGATAGAGCACCGAAATGTCACCGTCTCCCTGAATAACCCCATAAGTATAAATGTGACTGTCAAAGTGAAAGTTAGACTTTCCCAGTACCCTATTATAAACCAGTTCCAGTTCCAGTTATGTGCGATTTTTTTTTTTATCCTTAAAAAGTATATTTCATTAATAGAAATTATGTTATTGACAATGGCATATACATATAATTAGCACAAATGTTTCTTTTTTTTATTATTAAAAGAACACTGTATATGCACACTATATTGTTGCATCAAACAACAACATAATGCAAGTGCAATTTTTGGGGAAACAATATTGGAAGAGACACCTAATCCAATTTTTGCTTTTATCACTTCACATTTACAACTTTGCTATTATGTGGATTTTAAATAGCACCTTATCTATACTGCAAAGTGTGTCACATTGTTACTCTTTTTCCAAGACATTATTTTTACTGTTATAATTGTTCTTACTATGCTGGAACTTGGCCTTAATTTTCATCTTTGATTCTTCCTTCTCCAGATTGGCATCCCATTCACGCCAGCGTTTAATTTGCTCTTCTCTCATCTTATAGAAAAGTATTTGTTTCTGCTCTTCATTTAGTTCAGCCAAAAGATCTGGATCAATGTACATATCTCGAAGAATTTGCTGCAGCATGGTGTAGCCAATGTTTTGATGCTTTGTTGATAAAAAAAATTAACTATGATTCCATGTATTCCAAATACAGATATGATGATGGCATTATTTCCCCATCCTCAAAAATGAATAAAAATGAAAATATGTGCAATGGGCTTCTCCTTATTAATTGCACCTTATTTATCAATACTAAAAGTCTATAAGTTAACGTCTATTCAAAGGCAGGCTTATAGGGCAGGCTGGAAGAAAAAAATACCAGAAAGGAAAAGGCACAAACGGCTTCTATCTGTCATAAAGGGCTTGAAGAACTCCTACAGGAACAAGAAAAAAAAAAACACTGTAAGTATCACAATGCGTCACGGTTGAATTGTTTCTGGCTTTGTAGCGATGTCTGCTCGCAATAACAATGTTTTGAATGATGTCATGGTTAAAAGTAACAGCTACACCAGTAATATCCCATGTCAGGGCTGTTAAGCCTTTGGGAACTGATCTCTGGTGACAGACAGGAAGGCTTGGTTTTGTTGTGAGTGCCATCCGATTACAGAATAGGGCAGGTTTTTTCTCAACCTGTCAGGGTATGAGATATCACTCTTTATTGATTAACCGGTCAACTGCTGGAAGGACTTATTTAAACATACACTGCACATCTGTTGAATTAAGTTTTAGCGATAATGCATTAAATTCAACATCACAGTTTACAGATGACTTGATTAGATAACAAACAATTTATATTCTTTTAATCTCTAGATCATTTTGATGCACAAACGAAAGCAAAGAAAACCAAAATATATTTTACAATTCTAAAATGATCTTTTATTTTCTGAAACTAAAGAATGTTATTAGATTTAAAAATGCAATAATAATATACTGGTTTTCATCTTGTATGAAAGCAAAAAATGTAATGGACATGAACTCTAAACCATGCACCCTATTTAATTCAGTCATGATGAGAAACTATTACATTTTGCAAAATCGAATTCCTCCAATTCCTCTGTTTTTTTATTTATTTATTAAAAATAACATCTGCCCTTGTTGCTTACAGCTCACTACAATATAAGCACAATAATTACAAAAGGCATAGAACATTAATCTTTAAAGAGGACGCAATGACAAAACAGTAATTAAATAGTTACATATATATAACCTGGTACAGCGCAACTCAATGCTTATAGAGGTTTTCCGTTGTCTCTCATTATTTTCAAACAGACATAGAAGAAGACAAAATTAGACAATTATAGTGTAAAACTGTATGTGGGTAAATATGGTCAAAAGGGGTATACTCACAAATAAAGAGCCTTAACACTGGCTCTAAGTGGATCTGCACCTGTGGGGTTTTTTCTTATTATTTCACAGGTAGCCCATACACCTTTCTATGGGTTTTCTCTCCACACAGAATATAGAAAAAAAAGCAGACAGAAATCTCCTATTGCGCAGATCTATGGCACGTTTTAAAACCGTAAATCTTTTGCCAATTTTCCACTTACTTTTGGAGGAGCTCCCATAGCTCTAAGAAAGCGCTCATAGATTTTTTTGTAATGCTGGAAAAACTCAATGAAAACCGCAGAGAATTAACGAAAGCGACCATGATAAGGAATGATGGATTTTAATAAAATATAAACTAAAAACAATAAAACAACATGCCAGAACGCGTTTCGCCATACCCCACGGCTTCATCAGCTGGTATAATAATGTCATATTTTTATACCACTCCTAAATGAATAACAGATGTTCTGTATAATTATCGGGCGTGTGGTTTGCGCCTCCATGCCGTCCATCGATCGTGGGCGCCGCCATCTTGGACATGTGTAGACGGACTTCCGCGTTCCACCACGTTCCATACACTGGCCTTCTATTTCCAGTACTTAGTCGCGTGTGAACTAGACCAGTGTTTTTCACAACACGGAGTGTCTTTTGTTGATATTGATACTTCTTCAGTTATATTGCCTCAAGCAGAGTATATAGCATCCAACAGTTTATCCTATAAGCCCTGTGCTCTCCTGGATCACAAATAATGTGATTATTAACATTAAATAACGTGCATTTTAAAAATTCTTCTCCCTTACTATTTCCTCTTTATATTAGTGTTTAGCTATTCTCTTATAAATGAAATATGAACATTGTGGCGGATAAAATTTGTATTCAAACGTATGTGAGTTCTTTATTTAAATTTAATAAAGATGTATTGATAAATATTTCTTCCTTTTTTATCATAAGTGTCATTAATGGGTATATAGTCCCTTAAATTATCCCCATGATCAATCTTCTTAATATGCAGTGTTTTAAATTCAAACGTTTGTATGATTCTATTTTACTTATTCCGTGATTTTTTTTCCCCTATATATACAGTCAGGTCCAGAAATATTGGGACATTGACACAATTCTAACATCTTTGGCTCTATACACTACCACAATGGAGTTGGAATGAAACAAACACAATGTGCTTTAACTGCAGACTGTCAGCTTTAATTTGAGGGTATGTACATCCAACTCAGGTGAACGGTGTAGGATTTACAGCAGTTTGCAGATGTGCCTCCCACTTGTTAAGGGACCAAAGGTAATGGGACAATTGGCTTCTCAGCTGTTCCATGGCCAGGTGTGTGTTATTCCCTCATTACCCCAATTACAATGTGCAGATAAAAGGCCCAGAGTTCATTTCAAGTGTGCTATTTGCATTTGGAATCTGTTGCTGTCAACTCTCAAGATGAAATCCAAAGAGCTGTCACTATCAGTGAAGCAAGCCATCATTAGTCTGAAGAAACAAAACAAACCCATTAGAGAGTTAGCAAGAACATTAGGTGTGGCCAAAACAACTGTTTGGAACATTCTCAAAAAGAAGGAACATACCGGTGAGCTCAGCAACACCAAAAGACCCGTGAGACCACGGAAAAACAACTGTGGTGGATGACCGAAGAATTCTTTCCCTGGTGAAGAAAACACACCTCACAACAGTTGGCCAGATCAAGAACACTCTCCAAGAGGTAGGTGTATGTGTGTCAAAGTCAACAATCAAGAGGAGACTTCACCAGAGTGAATACAGAGGGTTCACCACAAGATGTAAACCATTGGGGAGCCTCAAAAACAGGAAGGCCAGATTAGAGTTTGCCAAACAACACCTAACAAAGCCTTCACAGTACTGGAACAAGATCCTATGGACAGATGAGACCAAGATCAACTTGTACCAGAGTGATAGGAAGAGAAGAGTATGGAGAAGGAAAGGAACTGCTCATGATCCTAAGCATACCACCTCATCAGTGAAGCATGGTGGTGTTAGTGTCATGGCGTGGGCATGTATGACTGCCAATGGAACTGGTTCTCTTGTATTTATTGATTATGTGACTGCTGACAAAAGCAGCAGGATGAATTCTGAAGTGTTTTGGGCAATATTATCTGCTCACATTCAGCCAAATGCTGCAGAACTCATTGGACAGCGCTTCACAGTGCAGATGGACAATGATCCAAAGCATACTGCAAAAGCAACCAAAGAGTTTTTGAAGGGGCAGAAGTGGAATGTTATGCAATGGCCAAGTCAATCACCTGACCTGAATCCCATTGAGCATACATTTCACTTGCTGAAGACAAAACTGAAGGGAAAATGCCCCAAGAACAAGCAGGAACTGAAGACAGTTGCAGTAGAGGCCTGGCAGAGCATCACCAGGGATGAAACCCAGCGTCTGGTGATGTCTATGCGTTCCAGACTTCAGGCTGTGATTGACTGCAAAGGATTTGCAACCAAGTATTAAGAAGGGAAAGTTTGATTTATGATTATTATTCTGTCCCATTACTTTTGGTCCCTTAACAAGTGGGAGGCACATCTGCAAACTGCTGTAAGTCCTACACCGTTCACCTGAGTTGGATGTACATACCCTCAAATTAAAGCTGACAGTCTGCAGTTAAAGCACATTGTGTTTGTTTCATTTCAACTCCATTGTGGTGGTGTATAGAGCCAAAGATGTTAGAATTGTGTCGCTGTCCCAATATTTCTGGACCTGACTGTATGTGTAAATATTTAAATCAATGTGATACAAAAATTTCTCAATTAGTGTTGGGTCACTGTATATATGTATTGGACCTCTCACCTTATGTAGTTTATTAATTTACCTCTATATTCATTTCTATATTACTACAAATTGTATATGTATAAATTCTTTCCCCAATGTTATATTCCCCCTAAACTAGGGACCAAAGAGGGCTTAGGGCTATATATATTTCATAAAAAATGTGCAACTTCAAAGTCACTGTTTAATCCACCCGGTGTAAAAGTGCCCAGTTCAAAAATATATCTAATTTCTTCCTGCCCTACTTTATTAATTATATCATCTTCTACATCTTGCTTGTATACTTTTTTTAGGGCCGTAAACTTTAGGCCTATGGGGGAACCTTCATGCTTTAATTTAAAATGCAGAGAGATGGAATGATTCTCAAACGGTCTTTTTATGTTCCTCACATGCTGGGAAACTCTGACATTTAGGGCACTTTTTGTACGTCCTATGTATTGATTCCTGGTGTTGTGTGGCGCTACACTGTATTTTAATCAGTAATTAAATAGTGTTCAATCTTTTTTTTTTATTTGAATTTTTTTATTTCTGAACAGAGGGTCACAAGTCAACCAACAAAAGTGGACTCGCAGGGCCACATCAAAAATCAACAACGTGTGGACGAGAAAGGATTAAGTAGCTGCACAAAAAGTCATGACATTGCGCGTTCGTAAGTGTCCCCAGGATATGCATAGTCCACAGTAGACTGGAAATACGCTGACTGCAAAAATTCAATAATGCAAGGGGGGTAAAGAGGGAAAACGGGAAACAGGGGGTGTGTTACATTTCGCTGTGGGGAGGGGAATGTCTTTTCCGAGAGGGGGGAGGGGGGAGAGGAAGGGAAAGTGGCAAGAGCCAGAACCGTGACTCTCCTGGCACGCTCCCGAGGGAGGCCATGGAGGGGTATTGTCACGAGGCCTGGGAGTGTGAGGGCCAGGGACGACAAATATTGTCATGATGGCACACCTCACACATACCCGGTATATGCCAAAAAAAAAGGGGGGGAGATGTAGGGGGATTAACGGAGGAAGATAACATCGCCTCCCACAGGTAAGACAAGGATAGAAAGGGAAAAAATAATATTATTTTTTTAAAAAAGACGATACGCGAGGGAGGGCTGCAGAGGCAGCAACACTAGTGTTCAATCTTGACATAAATCTTAACTAATAACCACAAAATGACAGTATGTGGGCATTTAAAAGCAGTAACTGGCTACTGCCCGTAACATATCTTTATCATAGGACACTAAAAGCAAAAAGCATGTACATAACATACGAGTAATTTAAAGTAGATCAACGAGGAATGTAAGTGTGATAAACAATGCAAATGTGACTTGCACAATAACATAAAAAAAGGTTATCTACCCTTTTAGACATATCACCTGTGTCAAGGACTTTAACCCCATTACTATCAAGCGATTTTTGATGAAAAAAATGTTTTCATAACATTTATTCGATACATGGGATGTGAAGTTAACATTTAAATACTGGGTGAAATAGACGTTTTGCACAGAAATTGTTATTTTAAGATAGTTAAAAAAATTAAATAATGTTAAATTGCTCATTTTTAATTTTTAATTTATCCTTTACAGAAATATTGTTGAAATGTAAGATTATGAGCTCTAGATGGTGTTCCTTATCTTACACAATTTCAAACAGGCCCTGCATTATTATCGTAAAGGCAAAAAATACCTTGGTGTTAGACACAGTAACTGCGATAAAGATAAATAATAAAATGTTCAGATCTCATGCTTAGGGGATTTGGGGTGATCATAAATAAAACATCAATAGAATATAAAAATATCTGTATGTGGCATACAGGGCTATTCAGAAAGAGGTGAAAACCTTGAGAATGACTGGAGAATTTAAAATTCTAGGTCAAAATAGTCAAACCAGAAAAAATGAAACACCAGTCAGGACCTGATCAAATCCCAGCAATGCTGCTGAAAATCAGCGCGCTGGCAATTGCAAAACCTGAAAAAAGTTTGCAGAAAGGCAGGAGTAAGGGTGTCCGTTAACACCCTCTAAAGTGTAGAGTAATTGCACAGCTGCAGCTGAGTATTGACTCCCTCTCACAGCATCAAGGATGAGACGGTAAATAATTTGCAGGAAGACAAAGTAATACAATACCAGCGCTGCTTGAATAGGGTCCACTCGTGACACCCAGTTTATTTCCAGTGAGGACAGGAAAATACACAACACAGACGTTTCGGGGTCACAGCCCCTTCCTCAGTGCGTAGAGCCCTAACCCTTAACAGACAAAACCCATATATATATATACAAACACATAACAGGTAGGACAGCCAGACCTCCCCTCAGCAGGTGAAAAAAATCTCCACAGATAATTAAGACAAAATGGTTTCACAATACTCTTACCAATTTTCCATGTGTGTATGTATTGAAAACGGCGATAGCGGGCGCCATTGCGCATGCGCAAAACAGCCAGATTAGCACGCAGGACCGGAAGAGCCTGCGGTGAGCTGGCAGGAAGTAACCAGGATCAGGAGAAAGAAATGGCCACACAGCGGCCATATTTGTAGTTTTTTCTATTAATGATGATCACAGGGCGGAATACACTCCAACTATCCATCCTGGTCACACTGATAACGCTGACAGGGTTAGAAAGGCTAAAAGTAGCCAGGTCTGAAAAATACAAAAATAAGCCACACAAATATACAACAACCTAAACCAATGTGAAAAGTAACATGTAAATATGTATACAAAGTGTATAAAAATAGTAAAGATAAAACACTGGGAAATAAATATAAAAAATGACTGGCTCAGCATTTAACGTTAATTGTTAGATCTAAAGTCATAAAAAAATGACACCTTCCAAGTATTCATTAAACTGTATATATTGGCAAACGTATAACCATCTATACAAATAAGGAGAAAAATTAATTTAATTATTTTGCACCAAAAACAATATAGCTCACCCTTTATCATCAGATGCCTCGGGATGAAAATCAGAGAAACCAGTGCCACTCAAGTTTCTCATTAAGACCATGAGGGGCCACTGTGTCTAACCGATACATCCATCGCACTTCTTTTTGAAGCAATATTCGATCTCTATCGCCACCCCTCATTAGTGGGGAAACTTTTTCCAATATTTGATAACGTAACTGGGAGACATTATGTCTCTTTTCCCTGAAGTGTCTTGCAACAGGGGATAGAGATTCGGAATTCCGGATAGATGTTTTGTGTTCAGATATCCTATCTTTAAAGGGTCTAATGGTTTTACCCACATAGCCCAATCCACAGGGGCATTTTAATAGATAAACAACAAAATCGGACTGGCATGTAAAGAATCCTTTCAATTTAATGCTCTCTCCTGTACGTGGGTGCGTGCAAACATTCCCTTTCAGGATCCCATTACAGTGGTTGCACTGTAGACATGGATATGTACCGTATGTAGGGGTGGACAAAAAAGTCTGTCTCGCTCTCGATTGAGTGTCGGCTCTAACGACAAGATCTCGTATGTTTTTATTCCTTCGCATAGCAAAGACAGGGGCATTGGGAAATAAATGCCCAATGTCACTGTCACTCTGCAGAATATGCCAGTTAGATAAAATGATCCTTTTAATATCTCGAGATAACGGTGAAAATGTACTTACAAAAGGAACCCTCTCAAGTTTCCTTTTTGGTCTATCCTGTAATAAGTCATCCCTATCGACATTAGAGATTTTAAGCTGGGCTTGATTGAGTACCCGTCTACTGTAGCCCTTCTCTCGAAATTTGGTTCTGAGCCCTTGTAATCTAGAATCCAATTTAGTTTCATCGCTCACTATACGTTCCACCCTCAGCATCTGGCTAAAAGGAATAGAAATTTTCTGCCCGTGGGGGTGATAACTTGAGAAATTCAATAAGCTATTAGTGTCAGTAGGCTTAATATAAAGGTCAGTGGCGATATGGTCGCCTACCCTATAGACCTGCACATCCAAAAAATGTACAGACTGTGTATCAAACTCCATAGAAAAAATGATATTGGGATTCCTAGTGTTGAGATACTGTGCAAATTCATTCAACTCACACAGAGAGCCCATCCAAATCAAAAAACAATCGTCGATGTAACGAAACCACTTGGAGATCTTGTCACTAAATGGATTGTTCTGCCAAATATAGGACTCTTCGAACGTAGTCATATACAGATTAGCGTAAGAGGGTGCCATATTCGCACCCATGGCAGTCCCTTTAACCTGTTCATAAAAGATAGATTGATATCGAAAGTAATTTTTCTTAAGGACTATCTCCAGTAGAGCCATCAAAAAGTCAATCAAATTCCTCGAGATGGTAGAGCACAGAAGATGTTGTCGAATAGAGCGGAATTGTGAGGAATGGAGGTGTAGAGGCTACCAATGTCAAGGGTAACTAAAATGGATTCAGCAGGTAATACAACATTACTCAATTTGAGCAAAAAATCTTTAGTATCGCGTACATAAGATAAAGCCTTAGGTACAAGGGGCTGTAAAAATTGATCAATAAAGATAGCCAAAGGTTGAAAAACAGAATTAGTACCGGCGATTGTTTTTTGATTTGGATGGGCTCTCTGTGTGAGTTGAATGAATTTGCACAGTATCTCAACACTAGGAATCCCAATATCATTTTTTCTATGGAGTTTGATACACAGTCTGTACATTTTTTGGATGTGCAGGTCTATAGGGTAGGCGACCATATCACCACTGACCTTTATATTAAGCCTACTGACACTAATAGCTTATTGAATTTCTCAAGTTATCACCACGCGGGCAGAAAATTTCTATTCCTTTTAGCCAGATGCTGAGGGTGAAACGTATAGTGAGCGATGAAACTAAATTGGATTCTAGATTACAAGGGCTCAGAACCAAATTTCGAGAGAAGGGCTACAGTAGACGGGTACTCAATCAAGCCCAGCTTAAAATCTCTAATGTCGATAGGGATGACTTATTACAGGATAGACCAAAAAGGAAACTTGAGAGGGTTCCTTTTGTAAGTACATTTTCACCGTTATCTCGAGATATTAAAAGGATCATTTTATCTAACTGGCATATTCTGCAGAGTGACAGTGACATTGGGCATTTATTTCCCAATGCCCCTGTCTTTGCTATGCGAAGGAATAAAAACATACGAGATCTTGTCGTTAGAGCCGACACTCAATCGAGAGCGAGACAGACTTTTTTGTCCACCCCTACATACGGTACATATCCATGTCTACAGTGCAACCACTGTAATGGGATCCTGAAAGGGAATGTTTGCACGCACCCACGTACAGGAGAGAGCATTAAATTGAAAGGATTCTTTACATGCCAGTCCGATTTTGTTGTTTATCTATTAAAATGCCCCTGTGGATTGGGCTATGTGGGTAAAACCATTAGACCCTTTAAAGATAGGATATCTGAACACAAAACATCTATCCGGAATTCCGAATCTCTATCCCCTGTTGCAAGACACTTCAGGGAAAAGAGACATAATGTCTCCCAGTTACGTTATCAAATATTGGAAAAAGTTTCCCCACTAATGAGGGGTGGCGATAGAGATCGAATATTGCTTCAAAAAGAAGTGCGATGGATGTATCGGTTAGACACAGTGGCCCCTCATGGTCTTAATGAGAAACTTGAGTGGCACTGGTTTCTCTGATTTTCATCCCGAGGCATCTGATGATAAAGGGTGAGCTATATTGTTTTTGGTGCAAAATAATTAAATTAATTTTTCTCCTTATTTGTATAGATGGTTATACGTTTGCCAATATATACAGTTTAATGAATACTTGGAAGGTGTCATTTTTTTATGACTTTAGATCTAACAATTAACGTTAAATGCTGAGCCAGTCATTTTTTATATTTATTTCCCAGTGTTTTATCTTTACTATTTTTATACACTTTGTATACATATTTACATGTTACTTTTCACATTGGTTTAGGTTGTTGTATATTTGTGTGGCTTATTTTTGTATTTTTCAGACCTGGCTACTTTTAGCCTTTCTAACCCTGTCAGCGTTATCAGTGTGACCAGGATGGATAGTTGGAGTGTATTCCGCCCTGTGATCATCATTAATAGAAAAAACTACAAATATGGCCGCTGTGTGGCCATTTCTTTCTCCTGATCCTGGTTACTTCCTGCCAGCTCACCGCAGGCTCTTCCGGTCCTGCGTGCTAATCTGGCTGTTTTGCGCATGCGCAATGGCGCCCGCTATCGCCGTTTTCAATACATACACACATGGAAAATTGGTAAGAGTATTGTGAAACCATTTTGTCTTAATTATCTGTGGAGATTTTTTTCACCTGCTGAGGGGAGGTCTGGCTGTCCTACCTGTTATGTGTTTGTATATATATGGGTTTTGTCTGTTAAGGGTTAGGGCACTACGCACTGAGGAAGGGGCTGTGACCCCGAAACGTCTGTGTTGTGTATTTTCCTGTCCTCACTGGAAATAAACTGGGTGTCACGAGTGGACCCTATTCAAGCAGCGCTGGTATTGTATTACTTTGTCTTCCTGCCAATTGCAAAACCTGTCACAACCCTAATCAATGAATCACTGGCGACTGGATATATACCCAAACTCTGGAAGACTGCGAGAGTGGTACCTATCCATAAAAGTGGAGACAATACTTTGCTATCCAACTACCGTCCAATATCATTGCTCCCTGTAATGTCAAAAATTCTGGAAAACTGTGTTTATACTCAATTACGCGATTGTGCCCGGATGAAAGTCCGTCTGCGGTCCTGCTGTATGTAACCCCCTTGATGCCGTCAGGCCCGACTACCGAGTGGCACGGCACTCGGTGTCTCGAGCGGTCTGAGTAGGGAGATGGCGTTGCTTTGGCATCTACGGAGCAGGCGAGGCACCCACGTTGGAGATCAGCCCGACTACCGAGTGTCACTGCACTTGGCGTCTCGAGCAGCCTGATCTACTGACCTCTTGATGGTACGCGGATGGCTGCTGGGCTGGCCGCGGTTCGACAGTGGTTCCGTTGAAGAGGAGACCCGGGGTCGATTCGGTCTTCCTTGTTGGGGTAGTAGAGCGCCGATTCGAGGCTCCAAATCGGTGGGGCGAGTCGAGATGCTGTGCCGCCTTGGGGATCCCGTTCCTGGGGTGAGTGATGATGCAGAAGACCGCTGACGGCCTCCTGCAGAAATGTGACTAAGCCCTGAAATAAATCACCAGACGCGGCTGTATGCTTTAAACCAGAAATCTCAGTTGAACTGCTTTATTAAGGGTTTGAACAGGGTCATTTATACAATTCACACACAAAGGATTACCAACTCCCTTGTCCACACAACCAGCCCTGATTGGCTCCTTTCCCAGCCTCCTGGTCCCTATCAGGTCCCTTTCAGCTTCCCCATTGTCCAGGGATTAGACAGATGAGGCCTTGGAAAAGCCTCCAATCAACTGGTTTACTGTATCCTCCATTTTGCCCTTTCAGGCTCCCCCATTGTCCAGGGGATTAGGCAGATGAGGTCTTGGAAAATCCTCCAATCAACTGTCTTGCTGTATCCTCCATCTTGGGGCCATGAGGTCCTTTGTCCTTTGGACCCATGCTGGGCTGGGCAAAATGGCAACTGTGGAAAAACACATACATACAGTTTTCTTCATTTGAAACTACATTCATACAATAAGGTTACATTGTAAAATACACCACACTTCAATAAAACCACATAGTAATAAGATAAAATTGTGCATACAATCTGAAACGCAAAACCGAGGGAAAAGTAAAAATGGTCTTTAAAATTGGAGCAGAGTCAGTTCCTTGTGGCTTGCTGAGGCGAGCCCGATGTCAGCTCCGTGACAGCGATTACTATCAGTATTGGAACTACTTAACCCCACATCAATCCGGCTTCCATCCAAATCATTCAACCACAACTGCCCTTTTAAAAGTCTGCAATGATATCCAGGCTGGCATGGAACAAGGAAACCTAACTGGAGCCATCTTCCTTGATGCACTTCCCTCCCCCTCCCAGTCACGTGCGGTGTACCCCAAGGCTCGATACTCAGCCCCCTGCTATTCACGATATTCATAAATGATCTGCCCAACGTCTACAAAGCCTCAATTGTACCCATGTACACAGATGACACTGTAATCTATACCAGCAAAGCAAATCGCCCGCAGATGGAGGCCGTGCTGCAAGAACAATTCACTGAGGTAGAAAAGTGGATCAAAGAGAATAAACGTTTTCTAAATACTGACAAAACTGTTACAATGCTCTTCGGAACAGCACCTACACTACACAAATTGCAAACACCCCATCTATGTGTCAGGACAAAATCAAATGGCACTCTGACCACAGTCACTTCTCTCAAATATTTAGGTATGTGGTTAGACCCAAATCTATCCTTTGGCCACCACATTGAAAAACTATCATCTAAACTTTACCCCAAACTAGGTGCCCTGTACAGAAACAAATCCTGCCTGAGCCCCGCGGTAAGAAAGCAGATTTTACAGCAAATGCTTATGCCAGCTATTGAATACGGAGATGTAGTGTATGCAGCTTCCCCGCAAACGCACCTTCAGAAACTTACTACATTGTATAACTCATTCTGCCGCTTTGTGCTACAATGTAACTACATGACCCACCATTGTGACATGTTAAAAGAGCTAAACTGGCCATCACTGGAATCTAGACGCACTCTTCACCTTTCCAACCTGGAGTTTAAGAGCTTTTCTGGGAAGCTACTATCCTACCTGAATAGGCTGCTTCCCCCAGCAGTTCCCTCATCCTATAACCTGCGATCCAGGACCAGCACCTTACTTACAATACCACAATTCAAAAAGACAGTGGCTCAATCCTCGTTTTCCTACAGAGCACCACAGTTATGGAATAACCTCCCAGACACAATCAAATCTTCCCCCAGTCTGAAGTCACTCAAAAGCTCCTTATTAACATACCTCAATAAAGAATGCACCTGGTAACATCATTTTCTGTTAATATGTATTTATGTCCTGTGTTTTTTTTTAATATTTTGCATTTTATCTATTACTTTGTATTTCTGTAACAATTCAATGTTCTTGAACCCAGGACATACTTGAAAACGAGAGAAATCTCAGTGTATTCTTCCTGGTAAAATCCTTTATAAATAAATAAAATAAATAAATAATTTATCTCACTTTCCAAATTGGCTATTTTGTCTAGATCTTTCATTCTCCTGGCAAGTCTCAAGGTTTTCGCCTCTCTCTGAATAGCCCTGATAATGTCTGTATATGTAAATTACGGTAAGACCTTGAGTCTGTACTGATTGAAAAACAAAAGAGAAAAGGGCGCAAGAACAGGTGGTAATTGAAAAAATATACCTCTGGAGTACCCCAGATACAGTAAGGGTACTCCAAGGGTTCACAGCTGATTTTCTTAAAAGAACACTTTGCTTCTTACTTGGTTATTGAACCATGCACTAAAAAAATCAGAAGAGAACACATATTGTACAGTATATTTAATAAAAAAACTTTAGTTAAAAAACAGTGTTAAAAAAACTCACAAAAATAGAGCACATATACAATGTGCAAAACAGCATTTGCAACAATGGCCAGAACCTCCCGATCTCTGTACTCCAAACCTCTGGGCTGCAGTCTATCAACCATAGAACTAAGTCCGATGGGATGGAACACTGGCTCAGCATGTATCAAGAAGATCCGTTGGAAATGGAACACTTGCACAGCAAACGTATTCGGCTCGGCTTCTGGCTTGATTTCTGGCATATAAGAACTTGCTCAATGCATTTCGTGGGACACAACCCACTTCTTCCGGAGCCATTGTGGCAAATGCTGTTTTGCACATTGTATATGTGCTCTATTTTTGTGAGTTTGTTTTAACACTGTTTTTTAACTAAAGTTTTTTTATTAAATATACTGCACAATACATATCTGTCAGAGGAGTGCCCAGCGTCACATGCCCAGCAGAGCCCAGCATCACATACCCAGCAGTGTCCAGCTTCACATGCCCAGCAGTGCCCAGCGTCACATACCCAGCAGTGCCCAGCGTCACATACCCAGCAGCGCCCAGCTTCACATAGCCAGCAGAGCCCAGCGTCACATACCCAGCGGTGCCCAGCGTCACATACCCAGCAGTGCCCAGCTTCACATGCCCAGCAGAGCCCAGCGTCACATACGGAGCAGTGCCCAGCGTCACATACCCAGGCTCACTCATGGATATATTTGCCCCGGCTCACTCATGGATATATTTGCCCCAGGCTCACACATGGATATATTTGCCCCAGCTCTCACATGGATATATTTGCCCCCAGGCTCACACATGGATATATTTGCCCCCAGACTCACACATGTATATATTTGCCCCAGGCTCACTCATGGATATATTTGCCCCCAGGCTCGCACATGGATATATTTGTCCCCAGGCTCACACATGGATATATTTGCCCCCAGGCTCACCTCTGCCAGGCCCCTCCAAGGGGCAGATCCTGCGGCTGCCGTGTTCCTTCCTTCAACGAGTGGCAGCCTGCATGAGTATCTGCAGTATGAGTATCTGGCTTCCGTCCCCTACACTCAACTGAAACTGCCCTCACCAAAGTCACCAACGACCTCCTAACTGCTAAAAAACACGGCCACTATTCTATTCTCATCCTGCTTGACCTCTCGGCTGCTTTTGACACTGTTGACCACCCCCTCCTTCTACAGACCCTCAACTCTCTGGGTCTCGGTGACTCTGCACTTGCTTGGGTTGACTCCTATTTATCCAACAGGTCCTTCTGTGTGTCCTTTGCTGGTAACTCCTCCTCTTCATTGCCTCTATCTGTTGGTGTACCTCAAGGCTCTGTCCTTGGTCCTCTGCTCTTTTCCATCTACACCTCCTCCCTGGGCAAAATCATCAACAGCTTTGGCTTTAATTACCACCTCTACGCTGATGACACTCAGATCTACCTCTCTACCCCTGATCTCTCTCCCCCTGTCCTTTCAAAAGTCAGTGACTGTTTATCTGGCATCTCCTCCTGGATGGCCTCCCACCACCTAAAGATCAACATGTCAAAGACTGAGCTCCTACTTATTCCTCCCTCCAATGCCTCCCCACCTCCTGACTTCTCTATCACGGTGGAGGGTATCACCATCTCCCCATCAAACCAAGTTCGCTGTCTTGGAGTTACACTTGACTCTGCTCTTTCCTTCATCCCCCACATCCAGTCTCTTTCCTCTTCCTGCCGATACCAACTGCGTAATATTTCCAGAATTCGGACATTTCTTACCACTGTCACCACAAAACAACTCATACACGCCCTGGTAATCTCCTGACTCGACTATTGCAATAATCTCTTATCTGGCCTCCCTCTGTCCCGCCTCTCCCCCCTACAATCCATACTGAACGCCTCCGCCAGGCTAATTCACCTCACCCGCCGCTCTGTCTCTGCCGCTCCCCTCTGCGAGTCCCTTCACTGGCTCCCCATCCACTGCAGAATTAAGTTCAAAATCCTTATCCTTACCTACAAAACCCTCACTAACTCAGCGCCCCACTACCTGTCCTCACTAATCACCAGACACACCCCAGCCCGCTCCCTAAGGTCAAACAGTGACCTGCGCCTAGCTTCTCCCCGCATCACCTCTTCCCATGATAGACTGCAGGATTTCTCACGCGCAGCCCCCACTCTCTGGAACGCTCTCCCTCGTACTGTCAGACTTTCCCCTAACTTCTCTTCCTTCAAACGCTCCCTTAAAACATTCCTATTTAGGGAAGCCTACCACCCAACTCACTGACGCAACCATCAATCACTCTCACCTTACAGTCCTCTCCTCCTGTTTCCAACCCCAACCCTCCTAGATTGTGAGTTCCTACGGGAATAGGGCCCTCATCTCCTCCTGTATTGTTTGTCAAATGTTGTTCAATGTATTGTAACCCTGTCTATACTGTGCTTATTGTACAGCGCTGCGGAATATGCTGGTGCTTTATAAATAAAGAATAATAATAATAATATCTGCCGCTTGCCTGGGATCCACCCTCCAGCCTGCTGCGATCTCGCGAGATCACGGAGTTCACATGATCTCATTCGCAGCAGGCTGGAGGATGGATCTCAGGCGAGGGGCAGATACTCATGCAGGCTGCCACTCGTTCAAAGAATGAACGCGGTGGCCGCAGGATCTGCCGCTGCGCCGATAAAAAATAGTGCAGAGCGCAGCAGTGGCTGAAATTTGCCGTCCCTGAATTTCTGCTGCCTGGCGCTGCTGCTCCGCTCTGCACCATTGTCGGGCCGGCCCTGCCAAGATGCACACTACCCTTCTGGGTTCAACATGTGCGACCGAGGTCGTGCCACCTCCATTATCGGGATCCATGTCCTCTATCAGGGGCATCCCTATTTTACTGGCTGAGCCACCTTTAATACATAGAGGGCTCTCTTCTCAAACTGTTCCTTTGGATGGTGATGTCAGGAACAATGCCTGCTTGTCAGGAACCATGCCTGCTGATGCATTAGATCCATGAAAGGTGCTGCCCCCTGGTCAGCACTACTACCAGCACTGATAGGGGTTAATAAGTCAAGCACCAAAACACACACACAACCACACACCCTGTTTGTCCATAAAGGACCTATCCCTTCTATGTGCAGTACCTCAGTATTGGTTTATCTCCTGATCGGTTCAGACGTTTATTCTGTATGTTCATTGATTCACCGTGTACCAGACCCCTCTGCTTTGCCCACCGACCACCGCTTTGTGCCAATCCTCTGACCTCGGACCTCCTATTGACTACTCTCTGTCTAAACCATTGTACTGCGTTCTGGCATCACCCAGTATCCACTCCATCAAGGTACTGAGGTGTGGGTTCCCCTGCATACTGGGCTCAGACCCCCCTGAACTTTTGGTCCCACCATGGCCCATGCCAGGTGCGATCCTGACAGAATACTGAGGTCAACAACTTAGCCTGCGGGGTTACTGCCAGTCCTGAAGGAGATGTCTTATCAACTGTGCGTGGTGCTGCAAGATCTATGGCAAGTATTAGACTCCTTAAAAGACCCCTCCACCAAGGTGTGTGTTCCCTCTGCGAGAAAGCATAAAGGCCCACTGTCTCCTGAGGAGCGTGCCAGGAGGAAAGCTGCTGGTCTATGTATGTATTGTGGGGCAGGCTCCCACTGGTTGGTGAATTGTCCCGTGAGACCACCCAAGAGGCAAGATCCTGTGCATCACCCTGCTGTAATCCCACAGCCAGTTCCTGCACCTGCAGCAACTCCCAAACCAGCCAAGAAATCCAGGCTTGTTCGTGTTTCCAAGCCCTCACCCAGAAGGCCTCCTGCACCCTCTCCTGCTTCCAGCAGGCATCGGTCCACCAAATCTCCTGTACCCGTGCCCGCTGTGCCCAAGGGTACAATGTCTCTGGAGACTAGCCCCGAAGAAGAGGATGAGCCTATAACTCCTATGGACTTTGAAACCACCTTACCTGTGGAGCCAGAGCCTCCAACTCCCATGGAGGTTATGTCAATTCAGACTCCAGGGCTGACTCCCAGACAGCTCCTTCCCAGCAGTGCTGTTTCCACCACCAACCCTGCATTGCGGAATAATCCCGCACCAGAAGATCCATGGTCCTACTGCATACAGGGGACCTTCTCCATTCCTGATTCTGCTGCAGTCAACCTCCTCTACAACCCCACGGGACCAGAACCCTAAAACCAGGATTGTGGATATGCAACCCTAGGAACTGTTGTACGCATGAAAGACCTGGCAAGATTAAACGAGGTAATGAACAGCAGAGCAGCGGCAAGCCAGTCCACAATTGCCACATTGACACTGACAGTGGATCCTATCACTCCCAGCCAGCAAGAACCTCCACTGTCCTCCTGGCGCTGTCTTCCATATGATCCTGGGTCTGCAGACTGGGACACCATGGACTCTGATGGTGAGCTGCAGTTACAGACTGCTCAGCGCTCCAGGGGACCCCCAGGTCAACATACGGGGTTTGTGGGGGCTACCACCACTCCTTCCTATCTGAGACCCTGGCAGGACTTCAGGCCACTCAGTGACTCCTCTGGTGATGAAGGACCTGGGGAAGAAATTCCTAGCGTGGTGCCACCTCCTCATGTGGGCACTATGATTACGGATGATTCTACTGTCCAGAGCACCCTGGGGGGCGAGACTTGTAAGGCATCCAAGGCTAGGACTCGGAGATGCCAGCAGAAGAAACGCACTCAGACAAACAATACAGGACCCCTGGCTGAAATATCTCCAGACATGGAACAGTCTGCCCCAATGCCATCTACATATGTGGGCACCATGTATTCTGGTACCTCTGACTCCTATCCGTGCCCATCAGTTGATAGGAGTCTACGTGGTCATGGCACTCCCAAGCATCCAGATTCCTCACCTGAAGAACCGGATCCCTATACCGTACAGGGCACCGTTATACCCACCTGGGACCGGATATCAGGAACATGGACTTTCTCCCCTTGCCCGCAGGTGCCCAGCTACTAATCAAGTCTGAGTCGTCCTGAGGCCTCCCCTTGCGACAGGGGTACTGTCAGGAACCATGCCTGCTTGTCAGGAATCATGCCTGCTGATGCATCAGATCCATGAAAGGTGCTGCCCCCTGGTCAGCACTACTACCAGCACTGATAGGGGTTAATAAGTCAAGCACCAAAACACACACAACCACACACCCTGTTTGTCCATAAAGGACCTCTCCCTCCTATGTGCAGTACCTCAGTATTGGTTTATCTCCTGATCGGTTCAGACGTTTATTCTGTATGTTCATTGATTCACCATGTACCAGACCCCTCTGCTTTGCCCATGACCACCGCTTTGTGTCAATCCTCTGACCTCCTATTGACTATTCTCTGTCTAAACCATTGTACTGTGCTCTGGCATCACCCAGTATCCACTCCATCAAGGTACTGAGGTGTGGGTTCCCCTGCATACTGGGCTCAGACCCCCCTGAACTTTTGGTCTCACCATGGCCCGCGCCAGGTGCGATCCTGACAGGTGAGTGCTCTAACTGGGGATTGTCTTCTTCATGCTGGGGCTCGACTCAGAGTTCTGCTATAGCTGGAGCTCATCATAGGAGACTGAAGATCCCATCGTCTGTCTGCAGCTGCAAGTTGGAGGGAGAATTCACGCCCTGGTAGAAATTATTTGACTGATGATTCAGAGGAGGAAGCAAGTCCTGACCGTTGCTCTGCATTTTTTTTCTGGGAGTTGTTTTCACCACCTTTTTTTTTTTGATGGTCAACATAGTGATTTATGGCAGAATATTAGTATGTCACAGTTTAGCTGAGATCAGGGTGGGTTGAGTGATTTAGGAAACTATAGCAAGGGGTAGATTTCTTAGGTTTGCTGAGGATAACAGTCTCTGGGGGTTCTAATGTTACATCTTCTAGGAATGCAGAGTGGGAGTGAGGTTATTGCAGTCTTTATAGCAGGTTTTGCAATCCTCTCCTTTTCGTTTCTTGTCTGAGCAGATTTTTTTGCAGCTTCCATAGCTCACGCGTCTGCCATATCCTCTACTGTTTCTGCTTCTTTTGAGTCTGTCCCTGCTGTGGGATTTGCTGCTAATTTTATTGTGGGTGCTTATCATACTCCTGTAGTCTCTGTTTTGCCTATAAGTGTTTCTGCTCCTCTAAGTTCTGGGCTGCATTCTTTTTCGACTGTTCCTCTTGTTTCTATGCCTGCTGTTCCTGTTGGGTCTTCTCCAGCTACTCTTGGTTTGCTGGGTATTCTTTCCCCCTTTTGTTCTGTATGGAGCCCCGCCTATGAGATGTAGTAGAAAAAAAAATTCACGTGAGAAAAATGTGTTAGGTCGTGGGGACAATCTACTACAACGTGCCCACGTTTCAAGGCTTAGCGTGTGCACGATCCTTTAGTAATCAGCAGAGCAGTGGATTTCCATGTGTTGGGCTGTGGCTCAGTTAGCTAATCAATAGAGAACAACAAAAGAAAAGAAAAGGTATCCCACCGACACTTGTATATAAAGCAGCAAAAACCACTCTGATATACACAAGTCAGAAAAGATAAAGATAAATAAAAATATATATGGTTTTGCGCTAAAGGTTTAACCCCTTAGTGACCGGGCGGTTTTACACAAATCCGTCTTTTAGTGACCGCTGCTGTTTTTACGTTTCTGCGCTGTTAGTGTTTAGGTCAAATTTTCCTCTTACTCGTTTATTCAACCCACACATATTATACACCCTTTTTCCCGCCATTAAATGGACTTTCTAGAAATACCATTATTTCCATCATATCGAATAATTTACTATAAAAAAAATATGAAATATGAGGAAAAAAATGGTAAAAACACACTTTTTTGTAATTTAATCCCCAAAATCTACAACCACCCAAAACGACCCCGGCTAAATAGGTTCAAAATTTTGTCCCGAGACTAGAAATACCCAATTTTTACATGCGTTTGCTTTTTAACCCCTTCACTGCTGAGACAGTTCACCTATGTGCGCTACGCTCATTCTGACCATTTTGTGCTAATTATTTTTAGATGACACCCTAGGTCCTATTTAATTAAACCCCCCCCAGACAAAAAAAACTTTTTAAAAAAAAAACTTTTTTTATTTTATTTAATTTTAAATTTTTTTTTATTTAATTTTTTTTTAATTTTTTTTTTAAAACCAAACCTGGTCATGTTTGGTATCATTTGAAAGGCCATAATCAGGCCTTTCAAATGATGGCACATATGACCATCTAGCTGCCATGGATCGGGAGATAAAGGGATCCTTAGGATCCCCTTATCTCTACATGGCAGCTAGAGGGTTAACTGGCCCATTGACATCCTCACACATATGGTGAGGTTGTCAGTGGGTGGGGGGGGACCTGGAGGCTTGGCTGACATCCAAGATGTCAGCCCCCCTCCAGGTTTGAATCGAGTTTTGGCGCCAATTGGCGCCGCAACGTGATCCGGCGGCGAAACGGTTAATGCCATACACCGCTGGAAAGGGGAGGCTCTCCCCTCTCCAGTGGTGCAAACGGCATCTCCCTAGCTTCAATGGTTGGGGAGATAGAGGGCTCCGAATGAGCCCCCCTCCCCTCCATTGAAATCAATGGGGACGCCTGCTGATGACGTCACCACGCAGCGTGGCAACGTCATCAGCCTTGCCTGCCCATGTAAATCACATGGGCAGGCTTCCTCCCTGCCAGATCGCCGTGGGATCCGGCGAGGGAGGTGAGTATCGGGCAGGAGGGGGATTAGGCGCCGCTGACGTACCCTGTACGTCCGCGGGTCTAAGGGAGACCCGTGGACAGGACATACAGGGTACGTCAGCGGTCCTTAAGGGGTTAAAATTACAGCACTATATTTGCCTTGTTATAAACCCTAATTGAAAGCAGAATTACAGAGATTGTAAAACAGGGAGCGCACACAGACTGATGACCAAAAGCACTCACACCAGGTGTCAAAGGTGGAATACAAATGGTAAAATACTCATCTTTGGTATAGACATAAATCCATTGTCCTAAAAAAGATTGCAAAGGAACAATAGTGAAATACCAAAGAGACAAGTAGAAATAACAATATTTTCGATGATTGCACACTCACAAGCCTGGAGCCTGTAGGGCTCTCTGTCTTCACTTGTAAGCCACTAAGGGGGGCTTCTCCCACCAGATCGATACATCTCTCGTCCAGATATGTGATATGTGGAATGGATCAAATAGAAATAGACCTCAGAAGAGATACATATATAGTACAGTATTGTTTAGGGACCGTGGTGAAAAAAATATACGTAGAACAACTCACTTGTCTCAGAGCCTCCTATAGTGGTGGCTCGGTATGTTAGCCTTCGACTATATGAGGGAGGTCTCGCCCTTCTTGAATCGCAGGAACGCAAAGGTGGTAGAATACTCCACAAGCAAAACAATGGGATTCAATGGATGAAAATAAAAACATTTATTACAATTGTAAAAACAACATTAACCCTTTCGCTGCTGAGGCGTTTCACGCCTCTGTGCTGAGGTCATATTTACCGGTTTTGCTCATCATGTTTAAATGCGTTTTGAAGGCTTATTTTAGTATATGACCCAGACATATTATATATCGTTCTTTCCGTCAGACTCGGCAGATTAATAATATGTCATTATTATATGTATACGTCATGACCTGTCTGTATATTATAACAAAAAATGCAATAAAATATGAATTTTCAATAATTTACAACGTGTAAAGTGTATTTTTTTCACATTTTAACATGCAAGCAATTGCGGTTATATTTTGTATGGGGTGCGCTTGTTAAAAAAATTAGAGATGGGGTCTCGTTACATTTTTTTTTGGGGGAAGTTACGCGATTTTTAACAAACGCACCGCATACAAAAATCGTTAGTGCAGCATCATTGTTCACATTATAATTGAAATGGGAACAATATTGCTGCATTAACAAACCAAAAAAAAAAAAAACTTGTTTATTTTTTTTTTTATAGTTTTTTTTTAAATATATTTTTTTTTTTATTTTTAATTTTTTTTTTTTAAAAAAAACTTTTTTCACAGTCGTGTTTGGTATCGTTGGAACGGCCATGCTCTGGCCGATCCAACAGTATCAAACTTTAACCCCTAGGCTGCCACGGATCGGGAGATAGGGGGTTCATTGGAACTCCCTATCTCCACTGTTGGTGGCAGCTAGGGGTTAACTCCAGGACTGGCGTCATCGTGCTATGCACGATGATGCCAGTCCTCAGGGGGAGTTCCCGGAGGCTTGGCCGACATCCAAGATGTCGGCCAGCTCCGGGAAAGGATCACGAACCGGCGCTTTTCAGCGCTGATTCGTGATCCGGCTCCCCAGGGGTTAATGACAGCCACCGTTTGGAAGGGCAGACTGTGCCCTTCCAAGCGGTGCCTGTCTTAACCCCCTGCTCCCCGGCGATCGGGAGGGAGAGAGGTCCGAAGGACTTCCCCCTCCCTTTCAGGCGCCTCTTCCGCACATGCGGGGGGGCGCCTGAATTAGATGTCATCGCGTCACCGCAATGACATCTAATGTCTCCGCTGGGCTCCCAAGTGCTGGGCTGACATCCAAGATGTCAGCCCGCACCGGGGGGGCGCAGCAATCTGCCGGAATCCGGCGGATTGCTGCCTCCTGTGCTCGGATGCGCTGAGCGCATCCGTAGCAGAGGAGAACCACTTGGCTGGACGCGCTGAGCGCGTCCATAGCAGCCAAGTGGTTAAAAGGGGTATATACCGAAACGCGTTTCTCCTGCTTGTCCTGCAGGCTTCCTCAGTCGGATAAAACCCCCAAATGTCCATAAAGGGTCTTTTATAGCCGCCGTCGTGATTGTGGAGGGGAGTGTGGTGTCCGCGTGCGGGTCACATCGACTTCCGGTTTGCGTGTCACCACCACCTGGATGCTGAAAGATGACTCATTTCCGCCTCTCGTCCTGCTGTAGATTCGTAATGCCCACATGCGGAACACCGCGTTTTCCAGTTTCCTGTTTGCGTGTCATCGCAGGGGCGCTGAATAGTGGCATATATTTACCTTCTATCTCGTAGTCAATCTACCCTTAATTGTTAGTGTCTGATTGACAATGCCAATTTCGAGATCGGGCAGCCAGCCACTGTTGAATGTCAGAAGATGTCTCTCAAACACTCCAACAAAAAAAATATATATGTGTCTAGCATAAAATACATAGCCATTATTTACATCCTGCAAATCATTAACGAGACTAAAACATGTTATTTGAAGAAATATTGTCAAAGGGATATATACAGTTGTGTTCAAAATTATTCAACCCCCAATGCTGTAAAGGGTTTTAGGGAATTTAGTGTACATTTGTAATTGTATTCAGAATGAAATCCTACAAGGACTTTTTAAAGAACCATATGCAACTAAAATGACATCAATTGGTTTTGTAATACAGTAGTAAATGTTTCTTTTGTGAATTCTTCATTGACACAATTATTCAACCCCTTAAAGACTACCACTCTGAAGAACAGAGGTTCATTCAAGTGTTTTCAATCAGGTATTGAAAACACCTGTGGATGTCACGGAGCAGCAATAAAGCATAATAAGCACCAATTAGGCAGCTTTAAAATGACTGTGATACACAGCTCCTTCTAGACATTTACTGGTGTGGTTACAAACATGGTGAAGTCAAGAGAATGGTCCAGGAAGACAAGAGAAGAGGTGATTACTCTTCACAGGAAGGGCAATGGCTATAAGAAGATTGCAAAGATGTTAAACATACCAAGAGAGACCATAGGAAGCATCATACGCAAATTCAAGGCAAAGGGCACTCTTGAAACGCTACCTGGTCGTGGCAGAAAGAAGATGCTGACTTCGACTGCTGTGCGCTACCTGAAGCGTAGAGTGGAGAAAAGTCCCTGTGTGACTGCTGAGGAACTGAGAAAAGATTTGTCAGATGTGGGTACTGAAGTTTCAGCTCAGACAATACGGCGCACACTGCATAATGAAGGCCTCCATGCCAGAACTTCCAGGCGCACCCCCTTGCTGTCTCCAAAGAATAAGAAGAGTCGACTGCAGTATGCCAAAAGTCATGTGGACAAACCACAGAAGTTTTGGATAGTGTTCTGTGGACTGATGAAACAAAATTAGAACTGTTTGGGCCCATGGATCAACGCTATGTTTGGAGGAGGAAGAACAAGGCCTATGAAGAAAAGAACATCTTGCCTACTGTGAAGCATGGCGGGGGGTCAATCATGCTTTGGGGCTGTTTTGCTTCTGCAGGTACAGGGAAGCTTCAGCGTGTGCAAGGTACCATGAATTCTCTTCAGTACCAGGAGATATTGGATGACAATGTGATGCAGTCCGTCACAAACCTGAGGCTTGGGAGACGTTGGACCTTTCAACAGGACAATGATCCCAAGCATACCTCCAAGTCCACTAGAGCATGGTTGCAGATTAAAGGCTGGAACATTTTGGAGTGGCTATCGCAGTCACCTGACTTAAATCCGATTGAGAACCTCTGGTGGGACTTAAAGAAAGCAGTTGCAGTGCGCAAGCCTAAGAATGTGACTGAACTGGAGGCTTTTGCCCATGACGAATGGGCGAAGATACCCGTAGATCGCTGCAAGACACTTGTGTCAAGCTATGCTTCACGTTTAAAAGCTGTTATAACTGTAAAAGGATGTTGTACTAAGTACTAAGATTGAATGTCACTTGGGGGTTGAATAAAACTGATAATGATGTGAGCACAGAAAAGACATTTGTGGTTATTTCATTATAAATGTTATGTTATATTTGTCTGACCTACACGTGCCTCTTTGATTTAATTGTAAGCAAGATGACTGAATGATCAAAATCAATGTCAAACTGGCCAAAACACTCAATTTCAGTGGGGGTTGAATAATTTTGAACACAACTGTATATAGTATTGCGAGAGTAGGGAGACAAACAAATGACCAAAAGCAATCTAGATATAAGGAATGAGTATTCAAATTGTAAATAGCTATAGAAAGTGGCAGATTTCAAAATATGCATTTAACCCTACTGGAGAGAGGGTGTCTAACTTATAAATCCATCTCATCTCAGACCGAATGATTTTGGAGTACATATCATCACCCCTCCAATCATGTGTGATTATTTCCAATCCCTGAAATTCTAGACCTTTAGGACTACACTGGTGAATGTCCCTAAAGTGTGCCGATACACTGTGTTTATCGTAGCCACGGGTAATGTTACATAAATGTTCATTAATTCTAATGTACAACGCCCTAGAGGTTTGACCCACGTATCTCTTCCCACAGGGACATTTCAGTAAATAGATGAAGTTTTTACTGTGGCAAGTGATAAATTGATTAATTTTAAAATTGGATTGACTGTGTGGAATTTCTTTTTTTGTGTTCAAACAGTTTATTGAAAGAATATCACATTACAATGAGTTGACATTGTCAGTGAGTATAAGCGATGACAGAATATTATTGCTTTTCTTGTACATAAAATTGTTGAGTGGTGACATAAAGTACATATCATAGTATTAGATTGGTGTGAGTCCACTTGCCAAATAATAAATTTCAAACGTAGTATGTGGTAATAAGAAGAGTCCCGTTCCGATCAAATTCAGTGATCCAGCCATTTGGCAGGCGACGATAAATAGTGTCAATTTGGGATCTCTGTAAGAGATAATGAATAAAGAGAAGAGAGGAGCTCAAGTGAGGCTAAGAAGTAATAGTTAGTAGAGAAAGGAGGAAGAAAGATGAAGGAGAGAGAGGTAAGAGGGAGAGAAAAAAAAAAAAGGGGAGGGGGTGATGGAAGGCAGGGAAATGGGTATGCGAGTGTAGGCACTGTTCTACCTGGTGAGTGAGGTCTATTTTCCTCAAAAGTTTAGGCGTGTAATCTTCGAAGAATAATGGAGCATTCAGGGAGTCCCGAGCACAGAGGGGGGGGCGCCACCATCTGTCTTTAATTCATTTAGTTTTGAGACGACTCCAACCACTGCCGGAAAGCCGCCGTAGATATGAAAGCGTCCCAATGAAACCAGGTTGCGTTATGAACCGTAGCCCATTGTTCTGGAGCCACGGCGGACATCTCATGGGAGTGAATGAGTTCAACCCTTGCAACTAGAGCCCTGGCTGAGGGAGTAGTGGTAGAATTCCAATGGGTAGGTATGAGAAATTGGGCCGCCAACAGAATCTTTAAAAGCACTGATTTCTTCAGTTGTTTCATGGGCATTGCTAATTGGCCCAGTAGGAAGATCTTGGGATCCAGGGTCAGATCTACGTCAGTAGTGTGGAAAATCAGTGATTTGGTGGCTCTCCAGAATGGAGTAAGAAGGGGGCAACTCCACCAAATGTGTAGGTATGTCCCCGGTTCCTGGTTACAGCGCCAGCAATCTGCCGCGTGGGCATGACCAATGCGAGCCAGCCATACTGGTGTGGTGTACCACATAGTCCAGATCTTATATGACGTTTCCTTCAGTTTGACGATGGGGGTGCTCCGGTGGAGGACCCCCATCGTCCCCAGTGCGTCCCGGGGATAACTGTATTAAGCAGTGCATCCCATTTTTCCACATATGCCGGGAGCTCCGCATCCGAGGATTGGAGTTGATGGTATAAGGTTGAGAGGCTGTGTGATAGGACTAACCCCATGTCGCAGAATTTTTCAAATGGAGTCAGTGATCTCGTTAGTGAAGTGCCATTAGGCAGCGACTTCAAGAAATGTTGAATCTGCTGGTAATTGAGGATGTCTAGAAAAATCGGTGGTGTCCCTTCCTCTGAGAGGGGTATTTGTTTGAACTGTCCATCTGCCAGCACATGCTTGGCTAGGAGCCCTGGATGTGTGGTGAACCTTTCCCGTAATTGAGATCGAACTCCACCCGGCAACCCCGGGTTATGGGAGAGTGGGAGTAGAGGCGAAGGAAACGTGGCTAGCGTGTAGCGTATCCGAAGACGGTGCCAGAGGTGTACCGTTCCGACGACTGTGTGGAATTTCAATCCTCTGAATCCATCTCTTTGGATTATCTGTTTTTCTGCATGCAATACATTGCCCACAGCCATAGAATCCCGTTTTTAAACCGAAAGGATTGGTGATAATCTTCTTCTCCCGTAGATGGTTTCTAACTAGTTGGCGTCCAAGATTTCTTCCTCCCCTATAGATAATAGCGGGTTGGTCAGGTAGAATGGTATTTTAAAAAGGATCCCGTTTTAGAATCGGCCAGTTCCTTCTTATTGATTGGGCAATCGTTTTGTTATTCAAATTGTAATCCAAAACAAAAGGTATGGTATTAGGCTCACTATTTTGATGTGGTTTATATTCTAGAAGTGCGGTTCTATCCATCTTCAGCACCTGGTCCTGTGGTCTGTGGAACCCTAATTGGTCTGTGGATATAACTTCAATATAAAAAGAATCAATTCAATAACCACATATATAATAATTGTATCATATAGAATTCACTCAATAGTACATATGTACATATGTATAAAATCACACCATTAATTAATTTAAGAATCATATGGTATATCGTGGTGCATTTACCAAGATAAAGTATTTTGTATTTAGTATTTAACCCTTTCGCTGCTGAGGCTTTTCCCGCCCCTGTGCTGAGGTCATTTTTACCTGTTTTGGCATCATGTTTAAACGTGTTTTGAAGGCTTATTTTAGTATATGACCCAGACATATTATATATCGTTCTTTCCGTCAGACTCGGTAGATTCATAATATGTCATTATTATATGTATACGTTATGTCATGTCTGTATATTATAACAAAAAATGCAATAAAATATGTATTTTCAATAATTTACAACGTGTAAAGTGTTTTTTTCCACATTTTAACATGCGAGGAATTGCGGTTATATTTTGTATGGGGTGCGCTTGTTAAAAAAATTAGAGATGGGGTCTCGTTACATTTTTTTTTGGGGAAAATGACACTATTTTTAACAAACGCACCGCATACAAAAATCGTTAGTGCAGCATCATTGTTCACATTATAATTGAAATGGGAACAATATTGCTGCATTAACAAACCAAAAAAAAAAAAAAAGTGTTTATTTTTTTTTTTTTAATTTTTGTTTTAATTTTTTTTTATTTTTCTTTTTCTTTTTTTTTTTTTTTTACAAAATTTTTCTCTTTCATGTTTGGTATCGTTGGAACGGTCATGCTCTGGCCGATCCAACCATACCAAAATTTAACCCCTAGCTGCCACGGATCGGGAGATAGGGAGTTCATTGGAACTCCCTATCTCCACCGTTGGTGGCAGTCAAGGGTTAAGTCCAGGACTGGCGTCATCGTGCTACGCACGATGACGCCAGTCCTCAGGGGGAGTTCCCGGAGGCTTGGCCGACATCCAAGATGTCGGCCAGCTCCGGGAAAGGATCGCGAACCGGCGCTTTTCAGCGCCGATTCGCGATCCAGCTCCCCAGGGGTTAATGCCAGGCATCATTTGGAAGGGCAGGCTGTGCCCTTCCAAATGATGCCTGGGTTAACCCCCGCAGAGCCGCCGATCGGGAGGGAGAGAGGTCCGAAGGACCTCCCCCCCTCCCTTTCAGGCGCCTCCTCCGCACATGCGGGGGGGCGCCTGAATTAGGTGTCATCGCGCCCCCGCGATGACACCTAATTCTGGCGGCTGCTGTTCCGGATGCCGGGCTGACATCCAGGATATCAGCCCGCACCGGAGGGGCCAGCGATCGGCCGGAACCCGGCCGAACGCTGACCCCAATGGGAGGACGCGCTCAGCGTGTCCTCAGCACACCAGCGGGAATGCTGAGGACGCGCTGAGCGCGTCCTCAGCAGCGAAGTGGTTAAAACAACACCCCATGCAGTGATAAAACCAATAAATAAATAAAATACTCATATTCAAATGCGTTCTGGTATGGTGGTGCAACAATATTCTGTAAAGAGAAGAAAAATACACATCTAAAAATAGCGTCTAAGGCTAGGGTCAAATGAACGCATTATTTGCAGCGACCGTCAAAAAGTGCGTCCGAACGCATTGACGTATTTTTTCACGGAATGCGCGAAAACGGTCATACGATGCGCATTTTCATGCGTGATTGGTTACGGATCCAAACCAGGAAACTTTGGGTGTCTGGACGTTATGTTGGCCGGACATGAGCAGCGTCTGACGTCTCCTAATCACGCACACACGCCACTATGCCGCCGCAGCGCACTCTGTACGTCAGTACTAGCGGTTCTGCGTTCTCAAAAAAATGCGTTAATTTTCCACTTGCGTTGCGCGGCCGGACTTTCGCGCGGCCGTACTTCGTATATTGGCCATCATTGCGCATCATTTGCTACTACTACTGCGACCGTGATTAAGTGCGCCTAAACGCACGTTAAAAATGCGCTAGTCTGACCCCAGCCTAAAAGTTGAGTTAGCTGGAGCCTTGATTTTAAGAGTTAAATTTACAAGCCAGGAGCAATCAACGTGTTGCTCTCACGGATCAAGCCCAACAGTATGCCTCCCGATATTCAGCAGTGCAGATTTTCAGAAAATTTCTCACGTTGTATGGCATCGCTTATGCTTCATATGGTTGCACTCAAACAAGAGGAAAAAATCTCCAATAGTGCTTATACCATTTATTGCCAAAAAAAAGCGTTTATACATACAATCTAAAAATGTACATCGGTCTGTGGATCCTTTTCCTCCCACATGTAAGATAAAGGCATATCTAGTGCCCCATCCTCACATTCCTTCTTTGCGTGTTGTAGGCTCTGATGAAGTCCCGAAGGCGTGATGAAATGCGTCAGCAGAATTTTGCCTCTGTATAAATCAATGGTAAGACCGCACCTTGAATATGCCGTGCAATTTTGGGCACCTGTCTTAAGAAAGGATATTATAGCGCTAGAAAAAGTGCAGAGACGGGCAACTAAATTAATAAGAGGAATGGAAGATTTAAGTTATGACGAAAGGCTGACAAGCTTAAACCTGTTTAGTTTAGGGAAACAGCGCCTTAGAGGGGATCTGATAACCATGTATAAATATATACGGTGCCATTATAAACCATTGTCTGGAAACCTATTCATTAACAGGACTATACACAGGACAGGAGGTCATCCATTTAGACTGGATGAAAGGAAATTCAGCCTGAAGCATAGGAAAGGTTATTTTACGATGAGAACAATAAAGCTGTGTAATTCTCTGCCTGTTGAGGTGGTTGGGTCAGAGACTGTACAGACTTTTAAAAAACGACTGGATGACTTCCTGCAGACACAGAATATTAAGGGTTATAGTATTTAATATGTGGGTAAGCTTTTTGATCCAAGGAGAAATCTGACTGCCATTTTGGGGTCAAGAAAGAATTTTTTCCCAGTGTGTTGCATTTTGGTGAGCATTTCAGACTGGGTTTTTTACTTCTTTTGGATCAACAGCAGTAGGTGATGTGTGAGATGCTGAACCCGATAGACGCATGTCTTTTTTCAGCCTATGTAACTATGTAGCACAACACGTCATTTCTGAATCGGCACCTTGACACACGACTGGCCAGACGCTGTTGTGGGCATGTGAAAGGAGCTCCCATACAACACGCAAAGAGGGCACGTCCAGACACTTTGGCATAGATGCTGCTTCCTGTAGGCGTGATAACGGGACGCCGTGCGAGCGCACTGGCGATGGCTGTCACATTGACACAGATTTTTCTGGTGTGGCTGTACGCACCAAGCTACTGTTGATCCTGCTGCCATGGATGTGGAACAACTCATATCTGCAGTCCAACAGCACTCTGAATTGTGGGACACTGGTCACAAAGAATACAAAGACAAAAGGTGAATGCCTTGTGTGATGTCGCCAAAGACCTAGGGCTCTATTACAATCCTAGCTTTAAAACGCGGGCGCAAGGGAGGAAAAACTGCACTCGCAGTTTTCCCCATTGCGCCCGCTTTTTAACGCTGGATTACAATGCAGGTGCAAAAATGCTGCCTGCATTGTTTCCGCCCGTTAAAATTCTGGATGCTCGCGGCAGCACTGAGCGCAGCCGCGAGCATCCACTCGCTGGAGTCCATAGGACTCCATTGAGTTCCCCCCTGCCAGTCACATAACCAGCCGGATCTCGCCTCGTGAGATCCGGCCGGTCGGCGTAGTGATACGCAGGGAGAGACTTGGGGGACTTTTTCCCCCAGTCTTTCCCTGCTCCCGCCGACTGGAGGAGGCGAACAGAGCCGCGGTCCTCGCCACGGGACAGAGGGTGAGTATCTGATTGATTTTTTATTTTTTTAGCCTGGTGTTAACGGATTCTGCAGAAGCGGAATCCGTTAACACCAAGTCCTGGCTCTAGTTAACTTTTCGCTGACCAGAGCAAGGTGTTAATCAGCTTTAGGATTTTGTAATCCAGCGCTGATTAACGGTTTGCGCTCCCCATGTTAAAGTATAGGGAGCACAAAGTACAGTAACCTCACGCAGAGAAGCGCAAGGTACCAAACGCAAATGGTTTTTTTAACCCGTTTGTGTTTGGATTGTAATATGCGGTAAACACTGCAGCAAACGTTAATGCTCACGCATGTGAACGTTAACGTTTGCATGAAGAGTGTAATGGGGCCCGTATTCTCTGAATGGGATACCTGGTCTGAAAATGAACAGAAGAGCTAAAGTAAGTATAAAAATGTTTTTATTTATTTAACAAAAACACAATCTGATGTAAATGCAAGCTTATTATAACTATATACAAATTTACAAGTATTAACAAAGCGCAAACAAATTGTGTATCGCTGACTGTACAGTGGGTGAGATAGAACAAAAAATTATATATTTTAAATCGTACCCTGCTGCCATGGTACTTGACCACTTTCACTACAAAAAAATTTATCTAAAGCATCTCTAAAGCGATTGTTGTTTCTTTTTAGAGGCCATCTATCAGTGTTCTTATAGTCTTCCAAAGCCGAAACAGTTAAAGAATCATCAAAATTGTACCCATCTCGGTCACATACGAAATTGTGCAAAACACAGCAGCACTTCACAACGTCAACTGCAAAATCCACATTGACATCCAATGGCCTATGAAAAATATGCCATATGTTTGTTAGGATGCCAAAGGAGCACTCCACGTAGTGCCTAGCTCGTGACAGCCTATAAAATTGAAGATGCGCTTCTTTTCACTCAATTGTGTCCCAGAATATGCAAGTGGGGGTGAATCTGTATTATGGCGCCCCTTAGTGGTCTCAAAGATTCTCCCTTTAGAAACATACAAAACATATAAATGATCAAATATAAAAATAGCAATATATATATATATATATGATTAAAATAATGATTAAAATAATAATAATGATTAAACGCTTGGTAAGATTATTTAGAAGAGACCAAGGTAACAGGTACAAAGAAAATCAGCAAATATTGCAATGTTGTATATCACGTATGCAGAGTCCAGCAGCTTATCTCCTTCACCTGGTGGTATATCCCATATCCACCAAAAAGTCAATGCAAAAGTCCTGGTGGTGTGGTTTGGGAGTCGCACTTCCTTCAAAGTATATAGTCAGATGTAAAGATGGAGCCACTTATAAATGCTGGTGTTCAGCAGACATGTGCCTCAAATAAAACAGAATAAAACACAAAATAGTGCAATTTATCTCATGAAAAATTAATAAAAATAAAGAAAAAAGTACACTCACATGTGGAGTGTCTTAAGTCAGACACTAAACAAACAGGCAGCTGGTGTCATTATGAGGGGGCACCAGATCTCCCTTCTTTAAACGGTAGTTCAACTCCTTCCTTGCAGGATATGTGGAATCCCTTCAGCAGGAGAGTAGATCAGTGCCTTGATGTTCTCCTGGTTCTGTGAAGTATCCCACTTTTGCAGTGTCCCAGAATATGGTCACAGTAAATTAGTTGTCAATCCAAATGCTTTGTCTTCCGCGAAAGCAAATGGAACTGCAATGTCCATGCCAGGCAACATTTTGGGTCTTGGGATCTTCAGGTTCCTGTTCTGTATTTGTTCCCAGAGTGTGGACTTCTGGAATAGAGTAGAATCCGAGTCCTTCCCAAAAGATTCAACATCAACATACAGTACATGAACCTGTACTTTGCATCAGCTACAGCCTTTCCAATGGAAAAGAAATGCTTGTAGTTCATGTATAGTGAACCACTTCGTTCAGGCTTCACAACCCGAATGTGCTTCCCATCCACAGCTCCAATACAGTTGGGGAAATTGGCTCTATCCACTATTTGGGCCCACGTATCTTCAGTCAGTGTAGACTGAAACATTGATCTTTCAGTGCGTCCCAAATCATCTGAAAAACTTTGCGCACCACCTTCCCCGCTGTAGATCTTCCAATACGGAAAATGTAGTGGATATCCTGCAAACTACAGTTACTTGCAAGATAACTGCAAAATAAAAAATAAGATGTTTTGTGTTATGATTACATTCAATTAACTTTCCTTATAAAGCCATATCAATGCCTATAAGCACACTGAAGTCTATTATTAAGAAGTGGAAGGTATTCGGTACATACGGCCCCTCCCTGGATCAGGTCATCACTCCAAACTGGATGAAAGAAACGGGGGAAACTGATCAGAGAGGCTACCAACAACTCTGAAGCAATTGCAGAAATTTATAACAAAGAGTGGTCATTCTATGCATGTGACAACAATATCATAAATTTTCCACAAATGTAGCTTGTATTGGAGGGTTGCAAGAAAAAAGCCACTTGTCAAGAAAGGCCACATGCACTCACGACTGTCACGCTTCCCCCCCTTGAAATGTGATGCTGGTCCCTGTACACAGATCCCTATCTATCCCTCCGATCCGGGAATGGTCGGTAAACTGTTCTATCTGCAGGGATTTACCAACAGCAAGGTTTAACAGGCCCCAAAGCAGTAGTAGCGTATAGGCCCCGTTAGTGCAGTCCTTAATACTGCAGTGACCAGACCGAGCAAGATTACACAGCTTGATATACTAATTGTATCTTTCAGATATCACAGATATAATGCACCAATCGTGGATCTTAGACACAGGAGAGTCAGTATATGAATAGCGGTTCACAGATACACCAATGTTGATACACAAAGCAGGGTTCTAAGACAGACCTGGGTCGGTACACAAATTGGGGTTCTCAGACAATCCAAAATCGGTACACAAATCGGGGTAGTCCGTGAATGCAGAGTCAATACACCTAGAAGGTTCTCAGTAAAGCAAGAAGTCGAATCAGAAAGGAGTGAATCAAATGAATCAAAATCACCAAGCGCTGGGGAAGAAACTCCACATCAGGGCAATGAGTCAGTTTGGGCGGTCTGGCTTTAAACTCTGTGGCTACGCGTCATTACGCCGCGTCCCGGCCCCCGACCACCCACGTGAACTCCCTAAGCCGGCGCATTGCCTGCCACCTGGCCAGCTAACGGCATGGATAGTGCTGCCAGGTGCAGAGCATCCTCTGGAGCAGCTTGAGTCACCCCAGGATCGCTGGATGTGACAAAGACTGAGCTTTGCCCTAACACACCTTAAATATTCTGAGGCCACATGGAAAAAGGTGTTATGGTCAGATGGGACTAAAATTTAATTAACTGGCTTCAATACCAAACGATATGTCTAGAGGAAATCCAATACAGCTCACCATCCAAATAACACCATTCCTACAGAAAAGCATGGAGGTGGTAATATCCTGTTATGGTGGTGTTTCTCTGCAGCAGGCACTTGTCAGGATAGATGGAAAAATGGATGGCAGAAAATACCATAACATTTTTGAGAAATATCTGCTGCCCTCTGCCGGAAAGTGTCACGGATGCCCTCAGATAGCACGATATTAGTACCTGTATACAGAGCCATGTCTACTCTTCCAATCCTTTAACCCCTTCACTGTTGAGGCATTTCACCGCTGTGTGTGCTGAGCTCATTTTTACCGCTTTTGCTCATCATGTTTAAATAAGTCCCGCAGCACACTATATAAGGCTTCACACAGCCCCAGCACGTGTTTTTTGAGAGGAGATTGTTGTGTTAGTGTGTGTTCCCACTGCCACCAGCTATTGGGGGGGTCTCACTTCTACAAAATATCTGGGAATTGTTGTGATCTGTGTGTTCTCACTGCCACCAACTATTTTCGGGGTCTCATTTCTACAAAATATCTGGGAATTGTTGTAATCTTTGTGTTCTCACTGCCAGCAGCAATTGTGGGGGGGGGTCTCACTTCTGAAGATATCTGGGAATTGTGGTAATCTGTGTATTCTCACTGCCACCAACTATTTTGGGGGTCTCATTTCTACAAAATATCTGGGAATTGTTCTAATCTTTGTGTTCTCACTGCCAGCAGCAATTGTGGGGGTCTCACTTCTAGAAAATATCTGGGAATTGTGGTAATCTGTGTGTTCTCACTGCCACCAACTAGTTTGGGGGTCTCATTTCTACAAAATATCTGGGAATTGTTCTAATCTTTGTGTTCTCATTGCCAGCAGCAATTGTGGGGGTCTCACTTCTAGAAGATATCTGGGAATTGTGGTAATCTGTGTGTTCTCACTGCCACCAACTATTTTGGGGGTCTCATTTCTACAAAATATCTGGCAATTGTTCTAATCTTTGTGTTCTCACTGCCATCAGCAATTGTGGGGGTCTCACTTCTAGAAGATATCTGGGAATTGTGGTAATCTGTGTGTTCTCACTGCCACCAACTATTTTGGGGGTCTCATTTCTACAAAATATCTGGGAATTGTTCTAATCTTTGTGTTCTCATTGCTAGCAGCAATTGTGGGGGTCTCACTTCTAGAAGATATCTGGGAATTGTGTTAATCTGTGTGTTCTCACTGCCACTAACTATTTTGGGAGTCTCATTTCTACAAAATATCTGGGAATTGTTCTAATCTTTGTGTTCTCACTGCCAGCAGCAATTGTGGGGGTCTCACTTCTAGACAATATCTGGGAATTGTTGTATTCTGCGTGTTCTCACTACCAGCTATCAGGGGGTCCCACATACTTCTAGCAGATTTCTGTGAATTGTAATCTGTGTCTTGTCACACTGCCACCCATCAGGGGGGCTCACTGATTTATAGGAGGTTCCTGGGAATTGTAATCTGTGTCTTGTCACACTGCCACCCATCAGGGGGGCTCACTGATTTATAGGAGGTTCCTGGGAATTGTAATTTGTGTCTTGTCACTGCCACCCATCAGGGGGTCTCACTGATTTATAGGAGGTTCCTGGGAATTGCAATCTGTGTCTTGTCACTTCCACCCATCAGGCGGGCTCACTGAGTTATAGGAGGTTCCTGGGAATTGTAATTTGTGTCTTGTCACTGCCACCCATCAGGGGGTCTCACAGATTTATAGGTGGAGTCTTCTGGGAATTTTAATCTGTGTCTTGTTGTTGTGGACAGAAATGTATATATTCGCTTTTATAATATTTAAAGGCTTAGAAAGAGGCCTAGAAAAATGCTCATTTGAGTAGTTTAAATGGTTAATCAGGATTTATGAATCAAATGCATATTATTGTTTAAACACGCTATCTTAGCTGATTGTTTTGTACGCACATGTAGTTTCTTTTCCAAGTATCAAGAAGAGAATGTTTTGGAACATCTTGGAGAATGTTTTGGAACATCTTGGAACGTCCTGTAACGACGTCCTTGACGGCTAAAGGGACAACCGGAGACGCTGATGTTCTATTTCCTTAACTGTTATTAAACAAAAGTATGTAATTTCACAATATTAATGACGAATAGAATGTTGGGCAACAGCCTGTTTTCGTTACATGCGGAGTAGCATAAAAAGCCTTGTAAATCAATAAAGGGCAGAGAAGTCATTGGCTTGAAAGCCACATAGACGTATTCCTTGTCTGTGTGATTTCTTTATGCACGCATATATCTGATTTCTCCACCGAATTAGAACAGAGACTGGCATCCGAGGACGGACTCCATTGTCCACTGCATTGTCACTGGCTGCCAGCTATCAGGGTGTCTCACTGAGTTATACCAGAGTTTTGGAAATCTTTAATCTTCATACCAGTGTTGAATCAGAGTTCTGCATATCTCCAATTTTTATAACAGAGTTGAATCAGAGTTCTGTATATCTTTAATCTATATATCACTCACCATGTCAGAAAGACCAAAAAGGACAGGCAGACGCTCCCAGACACAGATAAGTGGGCAAGCAGCTTCTGTGTCGGGAGGCTGTGCCTCTGGTCGACGTGAACATGGTGCAACCTCTGCAGGGGCACGCTTGTCCTTTCTAACTGGTGCTGGCCGTCTTAAGCAGCAGCAACATACAGAGGATTTGGTGGATTGGCTAACCAGTAGGCTTGTGCACCGATTTTTTTTCGGTTCGATTCGGTTTGATTTTTCGGATTTTTAAACTTTTCGATTCGGCTCGTTTCGACCGATTTCTGTTTCGATTCGGTTCGGCTCGATTCGTTTTTCGTGTACATTTTTTTCGGACTATCGACCATTTTTCGTATTTTCGTGTCACTTTGCTCTTTCTTGTATCGACTTTTCGTAATTTCGGAAATTTTCGTTTTTCGGAATTGTACATGTTTTCGGAATTTCGACCGTTTTTTGTATTTTCGTGTCACTGCTCGTTTTTTGTATCGACTTTTCGGAATTTCAGAAATTTTCGTTTTTTCGGAACGTCTGTTCTCCTCGTTTCAAAGCAATAAAATTCGATTTGACACATTTCAAGTACATTCGAAAATTCCGAAAATATTTCGTTTCGGCTCGGAAAACTTTTCGGATCTGCCATTTTCGGATCTAAAAATTTTCGGAAATTCGGCACATCCGAAAACACGAATCGGGAAATTTCGTGAAAATTCCGAAATTCCGAAACCCGAAACGCACATCCCTACTAACCAGGCCATCCTCATCCTCCAAGTCCTCTGCGAGTCAGGCTTGTAGTGGTATACAGTCCACCTCAGCTGCCAAAGCATCTAATGAAGCCTCCTTGTCCACAGCTACTCCTGCCATAGCCTCACTATCACACACGGAGGAGTCAACTGAATTGTTTGACTACAATGACATTGACATGCTGCTTGAGGATGCGCAGCAACCACAGTGCTCTGATTCAATCTCTGAGGTTGAGGAAGGGAGTATGATCAAACTAGAGGAAGGGGGTGCCAGTGACGCACAAATAACTGGCACTCATGTTGCCCCAGCAGCTGCAGCATACTGCCAAGTTGGCTTCAGTGACGAGGAGATAGGGGGTGATGACGATGATGAGGTCACTGACTCCACCTGGGTGCCTGATCGAACAGACACAACGTCCTCTATGACCAACCGTAGCCAGTCCAAGGCATCAGATGTCAGAGCTGCTCAGGTGCAGAGCACGGTTTTCTCAAAGAACACATCCAGGAACTCTGCTGTCCGGGAATTCGTTAAGAAATGTGCAGCAGACCGCACCGTTGCTATTTGTAATCTATGTCAGATGAGGATCAAGCGTGGGAAAGATATCCCACACTTGGGTACCATGTGATTGAGGCGACATATGACCACCTGCCATGCATCCCGTTGACACAACACTTTGCATAGGTCCTCCTCCTCCTCATCTGTCTCTACCCCCACTATCAGGGTTATTCAGAGAGCGCGAAAAGTAGGAGAATGACTGGAGAATTAAATATTCTAGGTCAAAATAGCCGATTTGGAATGTGAGATAAATGGGAGAATTTTTCTGGTTTGGCTATTTTAACCTAGCATTTTTCATTCTCCAATCATTCTCCAGTCATTCTCCTGCTTTTCACGCTCTCTGAATAACCCTGTATATGTCCTACCATGTCATTGCCTACTACAACCTCCACGGACAGGGATGATGCTACAGTAATGGATGTACCAGGTCCTTCCTCACAATGTTACAGCATCCCATCAGCTGAAGATTTACGCAGTCAGATTATGTTGCCCCAGCTGCTGCAGCGTAAGAAAAAATATTGTCCCAACCATCCCCAAGCACAGCGTCTAAATGCCAGTTTAGCAAAATTACTCGCATTGCAGCAGCTGCCTTTTCAACTGGTGGACTCTGCTCCCTTCTGTGATTTTGCTGAAAGTGCTGTACCACAGTGGCATGTTCCAATACGCCATTACTTTTCACGGAAGGCCATTCCAGCACTATACCAGCACGTGGAAGAGAATGTTATCCAGTCATTGGGAAAGGCAGTCAGCAGCAAGCTGCATGTGACTTTAGACACGTGGTCCAGCAAGCATGGACAGGGTCGTTACATTTCCTTCACGGCACACTGGGTAACTCTGATTGCAGCTGGGAGGGATCCAAGATGGGGCTCTGTGCTCGAGCTTGTTCATCCACCACGCCTCTAGAGAGCTGCTTGTATGAGGTCCGTCTGCTCCACCAGCACCTCTCCCTCTTCCTCCTCCTCCTCCTCCTCCTTCTATGTCTCTGGCGAAGTGGCAGTTAAACAGACGCGTGACAGGGGCTACGCAATGGCTCAAGCAAAAAGATGCCATACTGTGCTTGAGCTGGTTTGTTTAGGGAACAGGAGCCACACCAGGGCAGAAATTCTGTCAGCTCTGCAGGGGCAGGTGCAGAGATGGCTAACACCACGCTAGCTTCAGCTGGGAATGGTCATCTGTGATAATGGCAGCAACCTTGTCTACGCCCTATGCCAGGGTAAGTTGATGCATGTACCATGCCTAGCACACGTCCTAAATCTGGTGGTACAGCATTTCTTAACCAAGTACCCAGGGCTGGCAGAACTTCTCAGCCAGGCCAGAAAATTCTGCAGCAACTTCAGATGGTCATTCCCAGCAAGTGTTCGCCTGGCAGAAATTCAAAGAGAATTCCACCTTCCCACAAACCATCTGACCTGTGACATGCCCACCAGGTGGATCTCGACATTAGCAATGCGGCAGTGTCTGCACAAGCAGCAGAGGGCCATCAACGAGTACCTGTGTGAGTATGGCACAAGGACAGGTTCAGGTCAACTTGGTTTCCCCCCACCGCAGTGGCTGATGATCAAGGATGCATGCACTGTACTGTCACCATTTGAGGAGGCAACGAGGATGGTGAGCAGGGACAGTGCATGCATGCATAATTACCACCTCTACGCTGATGACACTCAGATCTACCTCTCTACCCCTGATCTCTCTCCCCCTGTCCTTTCAAAAGTCAGTGACTGTTTATCTGGCATCTCCTCCTGGATGGCCTCCCACCACCTAAAGATCAACATGTCAAAGACTGAGCTCCTACTTATTCCTCCCTCTAATGCCTCCCCACCTCCTGACTTCTCTATCACGGTGGAGGGTATCACCATCTCCCCATCAAACCAAGTTCGCTGTCTTGGAGTTACACTGGACTCTGCTCTTTCCTTCATCCCCCACATCAAGTCTCTTTCCTCCTCCTGCCGATACCAACTGCGTAATATTTCCAGAATTCGGCCATTTCTTACCGCTGTCACCACAAAACAACTCATACACGCCCTGGTAATCTCCCGACTAGACTATTGCAATAATCTCTTATCTGGCCTCCCTCTGTCCCGCCTCTCCCCCCTACAATCCATCCTGAACGCCTCCGCCAGGCTAATTCACCTCACCCGCCGCTCTGTCTCTGCCGCTCCCCTCTGCGAGTCCCTTCACTGGCTCCCCATCCACTGCAGAATTAAGTTCAAAATCCTTATCCTTACCTACAAAACCCTCACTAACTCAGCGCCCCACTACCTGTCCTCACTAATCACCAAATACACCCCAGCCCGCTCCCTAAGGTCAAACAGTGACCTGCGCCTAGCTTCTCCCCGCATCACCTCTTCCCATGATAGACTGCAGGATTTCTCACGCGCAGCCCCCACTCTCTGGAACGCTCTCCCTCGTGCTGTCAGACTTTCCCCTAACTTCTCTTCCTTCAAACGCTCCCTGAAAACATTCCTATTTAGGGAAGCCTACCACCCAACTCACTGACGCAACCATCAATCACTCTCACCTTACAGTCCTCTCCTCCTGTTTCCAACCCCAACCCTCCTAGATTGTGAGTTCCTACGGGAATAGGGCCCTCATCTCCTCCTGTACTGTTTGTCAAATGTTGTTCAATGTATTGTAACCCTGTCTGTACTGTGCTTATTGTACAGCGCTGCGGAATATGCTGGCGCTTTATAAATAAATAATAATAATAATAATAATCAGTGACACAATTCCTTTAGTGTTTCTGCTGGAGCGCACTCTGCGGGGAATTATAGATGTGGCACTAGAGGCAGAGCAGCAGGAGGAAGAGGAGGCCTTCCCGAGCTCTGAAGGCCCCAGTCTTTATGCAGACAGCATTCCTGCGTGTCCTCAGATCAGACAGGATGAGGAGGAGGAGGAATATTTAAGTAGTGGGGGCATTGAAGGTGGGGATTCCTCAAGGGAGGGTTTTGTGTGCCCAGAAATCCAAGGACTAGTATGTGGCTGGGAGGAGGAAGTGCACGATGGGGTCATCCTCATTGACCAGGAAGGCTCGGAAGCTAATGCCACCTCCAACCTACGCATGGGCTCCCTTATCCTGCAAAGCCTGGTAAAGGACCCCAGGATTCGTGATCCACGATACAAGGGTAAAGTTGGAGAGCTCATCCTGCCCTCACAGATGGAGGACAGGATGAAAAAACTTGAGGAAGCTCTAAAGCGACACTTGTGTAACACCTTTCTAGGCACTGGTAGGTTACCAAGTAATGACACAGGTGCTTCTGAGGCTGCGGTTGATCAGAGGAAGAGCGGTAAAAAGGGCCGCTTGACTGATGCCTTTTCAAATTTTTTTAGCCCACTACGCCCAGGGAGGTCAAATGTAGGCACCCATTGCCAGCGTCTTCACTATATGGTGCAGGACTACCTAGGGGCAAGGGCAGACCTGGATACTTTTCCAGCAGATGATCCACTGGCTTACTGGGTGTTGAGATTGGATCACTGGCCAAAACTTAGCCAATATGCTATGCAATTTTTCTGCGTGTCCTAAAATGTCTCCTCTTTTCATACAGACTGCTGCCCCAAGCAATATGCTATGCAGCTACTAGGTTGCCCTTCATCCAGCGTGCTTTCTGAAAGGACGTTCGGAGACGCTGGAGGTTTTGTCACAGACAAAAGAGTGCGTCTGTCCACCGACTCTGTAGACCGGCTGTCATTTATAAAAATGAATCAGTCCTGGATCAGCAGCTATCACTCCCCTGATGCTGAATGCTGATGTAACTGAATAGATCGGGGATCTCTTCTACATTACCAAAACCTCCACCACTACACTCTTCCAAAATACCACAGAGGGGTTACTGTATAATGGCACTTGCTGGCCTGGCACCAAAGGCACAATATTTGGGTGCACTGACTTCTTAACCAGATTCATATCTTTTTAATATAGGACCGCATGGTCCACCCCTGCACTCTTCTACAATACCACAGAGGGGTTACTTTATGATGGCACTTGCTGGCCTGCCACCAAAGGCACAATATTTGGGTGCACTGCCACTGATGCCTGTACCAGATTCATATCCTCAGAGGGGTTACTGTGTGACGGCACTGTTGCCGACTCAAAGGCCCAATTTTAAAGCATCTATTGTTACTTTAAATTTTTTTAGTCCACGACGCCTAGGGACGTCAAATGTAGGCACCTATTGCCAGTGTCTACACCATATGGTGCAGGACTACCTAGGGGCAAGGGCAGACCTAGATACCTTTACAGCAGATGATCCACTGGCTTACTGGGTGTTGAGATTGGATCACTGGCCAGAATTTAGCCAATATGCTATGCAGCTACTAGGTTGCCCTTCATCCAGCGTGCTTTCTGAAAGGACGTTCGGAGACGCTGGAGGTTTTGTCACAGACAAAAGAGTGCGTCTGTCCACCAACTCTGTAGACCGGCCGACATTTATAAAAATGAATCAGTCCTGGATCAGCAGCTATCACTCCCCTAATGCTGAATGCTGATGTAACTGAATAGATCGGGGATCTCTTCTACATTACCAAAACCTCCACCACTACACTCTTCCAAAATACCACAGAGGGGTTACTGTATAATGGCACTTGCTGGCCTCGCACCAAAGGCACAATATTTGGGTGCACTGACGCCTTTACCAGATTTATATCTTTTAATATAGGACCGCATGGTCCAACCCTGCACTCTTCCACAATACCACAGAGGGGTTACTGTATGATGGCACTTTCTGCCACCAAAGGCACAATATTTGGGTGCACTGACTTCTTAACCAGATTCATATCTTTTTAATATAGGACCGCATGGTCCACCCCTGCACTCTTCTACAATACCACAGAGGGGTTACTTTATGATGGCACTTGCTGGCCTGCCACCAAAGGCACAATATTTGGGTGCACTGCCACTGATGCCTGTACCAGATTCATATCCTCAGAGGGGTTACTGTGTGAGGGCACTGTTGCCGACTCTAAAGGCCCAATTTTAAAGCATCTATTGTTACTTTAAATTTTTTTAGTCCACGACGCCTAGGGACGTCAAATGTAGGCACCTATTGCCAGTGTCTACACCATATGGTGCAGGACTACCTAGGGGCAAGGGCAGACCTAGATACCTTTACAGCAGATGATCCACTGGCTTACTGGGTGTTGAGATTGGATCACTGGCCAGAATTTAGCCAATATGCTATGTAGCTACTAGGTTGCCCTTCATCCAGCGTGCTTTCTGAAAGGACGTTCAGTGCCGCTGGAGGTTTTGTCACAGACAAAAGAGTGCGTCTGTCCACCGACTCTGTAGACCGGCCGACATTTATAAAAATGAATCAGTCCTGGATCAGCAGCTATCACTCCCCTAATGCTGAATGCTGATGTAACTGAATAGATCAGGGATCTCTTCTACATTACCAAAACCTCCACCACTACACTCTTCCAAAATACCACAGAGGGGTTACTGTATAATGGCATCCCCTGATGCTGATGTAACTGAAATTATCGGGGAACTTTTCTGCATTCCCAAAACCTCCACCACTGCACTCTTCCACAATACCAGAGAGGGGTTACTTATGGTGTGAAGGCACTTGCAGCCACCAAAGGCACAATATTTGGGTGCACTGCCACTGACGCCTATACCAGATTCATATCATTTTAATATTGGACCGCAGGGTCCAACCCTGCACTCTTCCACAATACCACAGAGGGGTTACGGTGGGACGGCACCGTTAACGACACTAAAGGCCCAATTTTAAAGTACCTATTGTTACTTTCATCCAAAGCCTGCACAAGTTTCACCATAATTTAGCCAAAAAATCACTAAACTTGTTCTGCGTGTCATAAAATGTCTTCTCTTTTCATACAGACTGCCGCCCCAAGCAGTTGTTTATGAATAGATTAAAGGAAAACCATTTACCGTCATTTGAAATGTAATTTTTTTGTTTTAAAATGTTTCTATGCATCCTAGAAATCCGCCACTTCACGGGCAGGTTATGGGGACCTCCTAGGCACGATATTTGAAGGAATTTTTCGTTTTTATTCTTAACCTTTATTTCATAGAAAACTCACTGTTCCTTTAAAACCTTTTTTTTAAACTTTTTGTCCTTGTTTCCTGTCTCCTAGGGCACTACCCGGACCCCCATACACCTTTTATGGCAAATATCCTGCATATATGCCCTCTTGGAGGGCACTCTAAAATTCGAACTTTCGAGTCCCATTGACGTGCATTGAGTTCGGTGCGTGTTCGCGTTCGAACTCGAACTTTTGAAATTGTTCGAGTTCGAATGCAAACCGAACACGGGGGTGTTCGGCTCATCCCTAGTCTCTATATGGGGTGCTTCAGGATGTCTGGCCCCATACCACAGCTCGGCCTACCGAAGCTCATGCAGCCGCTCCAGTTCTCTCGCTTGTTGGGCATCCTGCTGCTTGAGGTCCAAGATGACCTGCTGGATGGTTGCCTCAGATGGGTTGGTTCCATACAGTGTCAACCATCTCTGGACTCTTTGCTGAAATAAGTATTCATTGTCCCCCTGATCCATCTCGACTTTCCAGCAGCTCTCTGAGTGTCTCGGTAGTGTAGCTGGTCATTCCGGAATGCCTTTGGGTTGGAGAGCCTCTATCCCACCACTTGTTACCAGTGTCACAGACCTTGCTTGTCTGCCTGTCCTGCTCTCCCAGCACCCACTCACCTAGATCAGCCCGGCCGCTGAGTTGCTCGGAACTCAGTGTCTCGAGCAGCATGATCTGTAGCTCCTTAGGTCCGCTGGCTGGAATGGAAGAATCGCAGAGTGTCTTCCCAGGTTAGGTGATGTGGTTCTTAGACACCAGGCAAGCTGTATTTTCAAACAGGAGTCTGTCCCTTCAAGTATGGAAGCGACATGTCAGTAGGGATGAGCTGTTTGGTTCGATCGGTTCGGAGTTCGCATCGAACATAGCCTGTTCGCATGTTCGTGAACTATGAACATTTCCGCTTGTTTGCCGCGTGTTCACCCACAATGCACCACAAAGGACCACAATTCACTTTTCCACTGGCCTGAAGCTTGTAATTGGCTTCAGCCTTGCACCTGACCCCAGGTCAGGTGCAAGACAGGTTCAAGACTATGCCAATCACGGCTCAGAGTCCTGATTGGGCAAAATTTGCCCAATCATGGGCTCACAGAGCTAAGTCCCGCAGCACACTATATAAGGTTTCACACAGCGCTTCAGCACGCATTTGAGAGGAGAATTGAGAGGAGATTGTTGTTGTGTTAGTGTGTGTTCTCACTGCCAGTCTGCCACCAGCTACTGGGGGGGGCCTCATTTCTACAAAATATCTGGGACTTGTTGTAATCTGTGTGTTCTCACTGACACCCAGTATTTTGGGGGTCAGTAATTGCTACAAAATATTTGGGAATTGAGGTGATCTGTGTCTTGTCACTGCCACCCAGTATTTTGGGGGACAGTAATTTCTACAAAATATTTGTGAATTGAGGTGATCTGTGTCTTGTCACTGCCAGTGCCACGCAGTATTTTGGGGGTCAGTAATTTCTACAAAGTATTTGTGAATTGAGGTGATCTGTGTCTTATCACTGCCAGTGCCACGCAGTATTTTGGGGGTCAGTAATTTCTACAAAATATTTGTGAATTAAGGTGATCTGTGTCTTGTCACTGCCAGTGCCACGCAGTATTTTGGGGGCCAGTAATTTCTACAAAGTGTTTGTGAATTGAGGTGATCTGTGTCTTGTCACTGCCAGTGACATGCAGTATTTTGGGGGTCAGTAATTTCTACAAAATATTTGTGCATTGAGGTGATCTGTGTCTTGTCACTGCCAGTGCCACGCAGTATTTTGGGGGTCAGTAATTTCTACAAAGTATTTGGGAATTGAGGTGATCTGTGTCTTGTCACTGCCACGCAGTATTTTGGAGGTCAGTAATTTATACAAAATATTTGTGAATTGAGGTGATCTGTGTCTTGTCACTGACACGCAGTATTTTAGGGGTTAGTAATTTCTACAAAATATTTGTGAATTGAGGTGATCTGTGTCTTGTCACTGCCAGTGCCACGCAGTGTTTTGGGGGTCAGTAATTTCTACAAAATATCTGGGAATTGAGGTAATTTGTGTCTTGTCACTGCCACCCATCGGGGGTCTCACTGATTTATAGGTTTCTGAGACTTGTAACCTGTGTCTTCTCACTGCCAGTTATCAGGGGGTCCCACATACTTCTAGCTGTTTTCTGCGAATTGTAATCTGTGTCTTGTCACTGTTGCCAGGTATCAGGGGGTCCTATCAGGGGGCCTCACTGACTTGCAGCAGATTTCTGCGAATTGTAATTTGTGTCTTGTCACTGGCACCCATCAGGGGGTCTCACTGAGTTATACCAGAGTTCTGGAAATCTTTAATCTTTATACCAGAGTTGAATCAGAGTTCTGTATATATTAAATCTATATATCACTCACCATGTCAGAAAGACCAAAAAGGACAGGCAGACGCTCCCAGACACAGATAAGAGGGCAAGCAGCCTCTGTGTCGGGTGGCTGTGCCTCTGGTCGTGGTGGACATGGTGCATCCACTGCAGGGGCACGCTTGTCCTTTCTAACTGGTGCTGGCCATCTTAAGCAGCAGCAACATACAGAGTATTTGGTGGATTGGCTAACCAGGCCATCCTCATCGTCCTCATCCTCTGCCAGCCAGGCTTGTAGTCCCTTACAGTCCACCTCAGCTGCCAAAGCATCTAATGCAGCCTCCATGTCCACAGCCACTCCTGCCGTAGCCTCACTATCACACACGGAGGAGTCAGCTGAATTGTTTGACTACAATGACAGTGACATGCTGCTTGAGGATGCGCAGCAAGTACAGTGCTCTGATTCAATCTTTGAGGTTGAGGAAGGGAGTATAATCAACCTAGAGGAAGGGGGTGCCAGTGATGACACACAAATAACTGGCACTCATGTTGCCCCAGCAGCTGCAGCATACTGCCAAGTTGGCTCCAGTGACGAGGAGATAGGGGGTGATGATGACAATGATGATGAGGTCACTGACTCCACCTCGGTCCCTGATCGAACAGAGGAATCAAGTGAGGAGGAGGAGGAGGCACAACATCCTCTATGACCAACCGTAGCACTAGCCAGTCCAAGGCATCAGATGTCAGAGCTGCTCAGGTGCAGAGCGCTATTGTCTCAAAGAACACATTCAGGAACTCTGCTGTCTGGGAGTTCTTTAAGAAATGTGCAGCAGACCCAGGCATTGCTATTTGTAATCTATGTCAGATGAGGCTCAAGCGTGGGAAAGACACCGGACGCTTGGCTACCACGTGCTTGAGGAGACATATGACCACCTGCCACACATCCCGTTGGCACAAAACTTTGCATAGGTCCTCCTCCTCATCTGTCTCTACCCCCACTGTATGTCCTGCCATGTCATTGCCTACAACCTCCACAGACAGGGATGTTGCTACAGTAATGGATGTACCAGGTCCTTCCTCACAATGAGACAGCATCCCATCAGCTGAAGATTTACGCAGTCAGATTACGTTGCCCGTGCTGCTGCAGTGTAAGAAAAAATATAGTCCCAACCATCCCCAAGCACAGTGTCTAAATGCCAGCTTAGCAAAATTACTCGCATTGCAGCAGCTGCCTTTCCAGCTGGTGGACTCTGCCCCTTCCGTGAATTTGCTGAATGGCTGTAGCACAGTGGCATGTTCCAATACGCCATTACTTTTCACGGAAGGCCATTCCAGCACTCTACCAGCACGTGGAAGACAATGTTATCCAGTCATTGGTTAAGGCAGTCAGCAGCAAGGTGCATGTGACTTTAGACACGTGGTCCAGCAAGCATGACAGGGTCGTTACATTTCCTTCACGGCACACTGAGTAACTCTGATTGCAGCTGGGAGGGATCCAAGACGGGCTCTGTGCTGGAGCTTGTTCATCCACCACGCCTCTAGAAAGCTGCTTGTATGAGGTCTGTCTGCTCCACCACCACCTCTCCCTCTTCCTCCTCCTCCTCCTTCTGTGTCTCTGGCGAAGTGGCAGTTAAACCGACGCCTGACAGGGGCTACGCAATGGCTCAAGCAAAAAGATGCCATACTGTGCTTGAGCTGGTTTGTTTAGGGGACAGGAGCCACACCGGGGCAGAAATTCTGTCAGCTCTGCAGGGGCAGGTGCAGAGATGGTTAACACCACGCCAGCTTCGGCTGGAAATGGTCGTCTGTGATAATGGCAGCAACCTTCTCTCCGCCCTACGCAAGGGTAAATTGATGCATGTACCATGCCTAGCACACATCCTAAATCTAGTGGTACAGCGTTTCCTAACCAGGTACCCAGGGCTGGCAGAGCTTCTCAGCCAGGCCAGAAAAGTCTGCAGCCACTTCAGACGGTCATTCCCAGCAAGCGTTCGCCTGGCAGAAATTCAAAGAGAATTCCACCTTCCCACAAACCGTCTGATCTGTGACATGCCCACCAGGTGGAACTCGACATTAGCAATGCTGCAGCGTCTGCACAAGCAGCAGAGGGCCATCAACGAGTACCTGTGTGAGTATGGCACAAGGACAGGTTCAGGTCAACTTGGTTTTTTTTCAACCCTGCAGTGGCTGATGATCAAGGATGCATGCACTGTACTGTCACCATTTGAGGAGGCAACGAGGAGGGTGAGCAGTGACAGTGCATGCATCAGTGACACAATTCCTTTAGTGTTCCTGCTGGAGCACACCCTGTGGGGAATTATAGATGTGGCTCTAGAGGCAGAGCAGTGGGAGGAAGAGGAGGCCTTCCCTAGCTCTGAAGGCCCCTGTCTTTCCGCAGACAGCATTCCAGCGGGTCCTCCTCAGATCAGACAGGAGGAGGATGAGGAGGAGGAATATTTAAGTAGTGGGGACATTGAAGGTGGGGATTCCTCAAGGGAGGGTTTTGTGTGCCCAGAAACACAACGACTAGTACGTGGCTGGGAGGAGGAAGTGCACGATACGGTCATCCTCATTGACCAGGAAGACTCAGAAGCTAATGCCACCTCCAACCTATGCTGCATGGGCTCCCTTATTATGCAAAGCCTGCAAAAGGACCACAGGATTCGTGCTATCAAGGAGAGGGATCATTACTGGTTGGCAACCCTTCTTGATCCACGATACAAGGGTAAAGTTGCAGAGCTCATCCTGCCCGCACAGAGGGAGCACAGGATGAAAAAACTTGAGGACGCTCTAAAGCGACACTTGTGTAACACCTTTCCAGGCACTGGTAGGATACCAATTGATGACACAGGTGCTTCTGAGGCTGCGGATGATCACAGGAATAGTGGTGAAGGCCAGGGCCGCTTAACTGATGCCTTTTTTAATTTTTTTAGTCCAAGACGCCCAGGGACGTCAAATTTAGGCACCCATTGCCAGTGTCTTCACCATATGGTGCAGGACTACCTAGGGGTAAGGGCAGACCTGGATACCTTTCCAGCAGATGATCCACTGGCTTACTGGGTGTTGAGATTGGATCACTGGCCGGAATTTAGCCAATATGCTATGCAGCTACTAGGTTGCCCTTCGTCTAGCGTGCTATCTGAAAGGACGTTCAGTGCCACTGGAGGTTTGTCACAGACAAAAGAGTGCGTCTGTCCAACAAATGTAGACCGGCTGACATTTATAAAAATGAATCAGTCCTGGATCAGCAGCTATCAATCCCCTGATGCTGAAGTAACGAATAGATCGGGGATGTCTTCTGCATTCACAAAACCTCCAGCACTGAACTCTTCCACAATACCACAAAAGGGTTACGGTGTGAAGGCACTTGCTGCCATGAAAGGCACAATATTTGGCTGCACTGACACCTGTGCCAGATTTATATCATTTTAATTTTTTGAACCGAAAGGGTCCACCCCTGCACTCTTCCACAATACGACAGAGGGGTTACTGTATGATGGCACTTGCTGGCCTGGCACCAAAAGCACAATATCTGGGTGCACTGACTGTTATGAGACTGACGTTGTGCTCCACGCGTCAAACCATGACTTTTATTTCCATGGCGAAAACCCCAAAAGACATAGACATTTGCTTTGGAGAAGACCTTATGTTCATTTATATTGTGTGGTTTTAAATGTATTGTTGAATTTAAGCAAGCATGGGATAGGCATAAGGCTATCCTAAACAAAAGATAAATCCAGGTTAAGTATCCATGTAATTGGGCAGACTAGATGGGCCGAAAGGTTCTTATCTGCCGACATTTTTCTATGTTTCTATGTTTCTATTGTTGTCGCGGAACCCCTTGCTCAGAGACTGTGGACTGTATTAACCCCTCGCGCCTCTGATATTCCCCTCAGTTAAGCTATTTGTCTGTTAGTGTTTTAAAGTGGTGTTTTTGTGACTCCCCCCCTATATCAGCATGTAATCAAAATGCCTTTAAGCCTGTCCCTTAAGCGCTGTGTTATCCGACACCAGGGCTAGCCTGGGATTGAAAGCATGATCTGGGTTTGAAACCCAGCCAATCACCATCCAAGGAGCTAGAAGGGCCAACCAATCCCATTCTTGGAATGCATCTCATTGACTGTAACGGAGCCATCTTCAGAAGCTTTAAACGTCTGCGCCCTGAAAACTAACTGCTCCAGCAGGGTGATTTTTCAAAGGTGGGGTAATCATCATGCAAGCTACCGTTGTGGTGATTTTCAGGAGGGAGCTCCATTGGGAACCCACTTTGCTGAGCCTTGCTTAACCCCAGGAGCTTAAGCAGCCCTGACCATGCGGCATCCAAGGGGGATATCTACTATATGCTGCCATTAGTGCCCCTACCCCCAGATCTGGGCGCTTTTTGGACTGTGACGCCCTAGGGACCCGAGCTATCAAACGGTACCACTGGATCGCCGCTGCTCCCCTGTATTCCCCCCAAAACAAAGAACTGTGCTCTGTATGACCGCAGTTACAGTTAATTATAAGGCACCACCAAGTACCGTAGCACTGTACAATGGAAAAGACAGGATAACCAATATACATGCAAGTTAAACACATAGAACAGTACCAGAGAAACCCCTGCTCAAGAGCTTGCACTCTGAGAGGACCTGACGGGGAACTGCTGAATGACAGTGCAGTAATGTCTGGGGGCGGGAATGTTAACTGTTGTTATCTGATTCTGAACCAAATAAAAGCAGGCCATGTGAAATGGCCAGTGTGTATCCTGTGATGAAGATACAGGCTGCCTGGTGTCTCAGCTACGCTTCAGCTATAATCACTCTCAGAAGGCACTGAGCGGCATTCTGGAAATGCAAAGAGGCTCCAAGGCAGGAGTTCAGAACAAGCGGGTCTGGAGCTGCGGAGCAGGCTGCTCGAGGCACTGAGTTCCGAGCAACTCAGAGGCCGGGCTGATCCTGGTAAGGGGGTGTCTGGAGAGCCAGGACAGACGGGAAGGGATGGCATCCCGTCACACTGACGCCTTTACCAGATTAATTTCTTTTTAATATAGGACCACATGGTCCACCCCTGCACTCTTCTACAATACGATAGGGGGTTACTGTATGATGGCACTTGCTGGCCTGGCAGCAAAGGCACAATATCTGGGTGCACTGACGCCTTTACCAGATTCATATCTTTTTAATATAGGACCGCATGGTCCACCCCTGCACTCTTCCACAATACTACAGAGGGGTTACTGTATGAATGCACTTGCTGGCCTGGCACCAAAAGCACAATATCTGGCTGCACTGACGCCTTTACCAGATTCATATCTTTTTAATATAGGACCGCATGGTCCACCCCTGCACTCTTCCACAATACCACAGAGGGGTTACTGTATGATGGCACTTGCTGGCCTGGCAGCAAAGGCACAATATCTGGGTGCACTGACGCCTTTACCAGATGCATATCTTTTTAATATATGACCGCATGGTCCACCCCTGCACTCTTCCACAATACCACAGAGGGGTTACTGTATGATGGCACTTGCTGGCCTGGCACCAAAAGCACAATATCTGGGTGCACTGATGCCTTTACCAGATTCATATCTTTTTAATATAGGACCTCATGGTCCACCCCTGCACTCTTCCACAATTCAACAGAGGGGTTACTGTATGATGGCACTTGCTGGCCTGGCAGCAAAGGCACAATATCTGGGTGCACTGATGCCTTTACCAGATTCATATCTTTTTACTATAGGACCGTATGGTCCACCCCTGCACTCTTCCACAATACGACAGAGGGGTTACTGTATGATGGCACTTGCTGGCCTGGCACCAAAAGCACAATATCTGCGTGCACTGACGCCTTTACCAGATTCATATCTTTTTAATATAGGACCGCATGGTCAACCCCTGCACTCTTCCACAATACCACAGAGGGGCTACTGTATGATGGCACTTGCTGGCCTGGCAGCAAAGGCACAATATCTGGGTGCACTGACGCCTTTACCAGATTCATATCTTTTTAATATAGGACCGTATGGTCCATCCCTGCACTCTTCCACAATGCGACAGAGGGGTTACTGTATGATGGCACTTGCTGGCCTGGCACCAAAAGCACAATATCTGCATGCACTGACGCCTTTACCAGATTCATATCTTTTTAATATAGGACCGCATGGTCCACCCCTGCACTCTTCCACAATACCACAGAGAGGTTGCTGTATGATGGCACTTGCTGGCCTGGCACTAAAAGCACAATATCTGGGTGCACTGACGCCTTTACCAGATTCATATCTTTTTAATATAGGACCGCATTGTTATGATCTCTGCGGTCCACCCCTGCACTCTTCCACAATACAACAGAGGGGTTACTGTATGATGGCACTTGCTGGCCTGGCACCAAAAGCACAATATCTGCGTGCACTGACGCCTTTACCAGATTCATATATTTTTAATATAGGACCGCATGGTCCACCCCTGCACTCTTCCACAATACTACAGAGGGGTTACTGTATGATGGCACTTGCTGGCCTGGCAGCAAAGGCACAATATCTGGGTGCACTGATGCCTTTACCAGATTCATATCTTTTTAATATAGGACCGCATGGTCCACCCCTGCACTCTTCCACAATACAACAGAGGGGTTACTGTATGATGGCACTTGCTGGCCTGGCACCAAAAGCACAATATCTGCGTGCACTGACGCCTTTACCAGATTCATATATTTTTAATATAGGACCGCATGGTCCACCCCTGCACTCTTCCACAATACTACAGAGGGGTTACTGTATGATGGCACTTGCTGGCCTGGCAGCAAAGGCACAATATCTGGGTGCACTGATGCCTTTACCAGATTCATATCTTTTTAATATAGGACCGCATGGTCCACCCCTGCACTCTTCCACAATACAACAGAGGGGTTACTGTATGATGGCACTTGCTGGCCTGGCACCAAAAGCACAATATCTGCGTGCACTGACGCCTTTACCAGATTCATATATTTTTAATATAGGACCGCATTGTTATGATCTCTGCGGTCCACCCCTGCACTCTTCCACAATACTACAGAGGGGTTACTGTATGATGGCACTTGCTGGCCTGGCAGCAAAGGCACAATATCTGGGTGCACTGATGCCTTTACCAGATTCATATCTTTTTAATATAGGACCGTATGGTCCACCCCTGCACTCTTCCACAATACGACAGAGGGGTTACTGTATGATGGCACTTGCTGGCCTGGCACCAAAAGCACAATATCTGCATGCACTGACGCCTTTACCAGATTCATGTCTTTTTAATATAGGACCGCATGGTCCACCCCTGCACTCTTCCACAATACCACAGAGGGGTTACTGTATGATGGCACTTGCTGGCCTGGCAGCAAAGGCACAATATCTGCATGCACTGACGTCTTTACCAGATTCATATCTTTTTAATATAGGACCTCATGGTCCACCCCTGCACTCTTCCACAATACAACAGAGGGGTTAGTGTATGATGGCACTTGCTGGGCTGGCACCAAAAGCACAATATCTGCATGCACTGACGCCTTTACCAGATTTATATCTTTTTAATATAGGACCGCATGGTCCACCCCTGCACTCTTCCACAATACCACAGAGAGGTTGCTGTATGATGGCACTTGCTGGCCTGGCACTAAAAGCACAATATCTGGGTGCACTGACGCCTTTACCAGATTCATATCTTTTTAATATAGGACCTTATGGTCCACCCCTGCACTCTTCCACAATACTACAGAGGGGTTACTGTATGAATGCACTTTCTGGCCTGGCACCAAAGGCACAATATTTTGGTGCACTGCCACTGACGCCTGTACCAGATTCATATCCTCAGAGGGGTTACTGTGTGACGGCACTGTTGCCGACGCTAAAGGCCCAATTTTAAAGCACCTATTGTTACTTTCATCCAAAGCCTGCATAAGTTTCACCATAATTTAGCCAAAAAAATCACTAAACTTTCTCTGCGCGTCCTAAAATGTCTTTTCATACAGGTTGCCGCCCCAAGCAGTTGTTTATGAATAGATTAAAGGAAAAGCATTTACCGTCATTTGAAACGTAATTTTTTGGGGTTTTAAATGTTTTTATACATCCTAGAAATCCGCCACTTCACAGGCAGGTTATGGGGACCTCCTAGGCACAATATTTGAAGGAATTTTTCGTTTTTATTTTTAACCCTTATTTCATGGAAAGCTCACTGTCCCTTTAAAAACTTTTTTTTAACTTTTTGGCCTTGTTTCATGTCCCACAGGGCACTACCCAGACCCCCATACACCTTTTATGGAACATATCTAGTATATATGCCCTCTTGGAGGGCACTCTAAAAATCGAATTTTGGGTCCCATTGACTTGTATTGAGTTCGTGTTCGAGTTCGAATTCGAACATTTGAAAAGTTCGAGTTCGAATGCGAACCGAACTCGGGGGTGTTCGGCTCATCCCTACATGTCAGGTCTGTGACAGCGGGTCAGAAACAAGAGTGGTTCTTATACAAGCTGAGTTAGTAACAGGACTGGTTTTCATACAAGCCAGGTCAGAAACAGGACTGGTTCTCATGCAAGCAAAGTCAGTAACAGAGGAAAAAACTATCTCTGGCGCCACCTAGGGTATTTTATATAAAGGTGTTTAACCAAGGCAAAAAATCTATTGTGTATAAAATTGCATTACAATAAAAGGATCAGAAAGTCAATAAAATGTTTTGATTGAATTAGCAGCTGTTTCTCTCCATAAGGTGGTATATCCAAAACCCACCAACAACATAAATAAAAACAAGAAAAAATGGTGGAGTCAGCGCTTCCTTCAACTGTTAGT